>JANVCL010000006.1:20939602-20954544 GCA_026546855.1 Erythroxylum incrassatum
AACACCGTCTAAATCGGATTCATCAAACGATATCACCCCATTGTTCGGCTTTTTTATTTTTGCTAGTAAATTTTCTCCGATCTGCCTGGCATATCTTTTTCTCCCTTTAGTGGTCGACTCTCCTGCTGCATTACCTCTAAAAATCATGTTTATAACCTAACCGGTCGGTCATCTTGCCGCTCGGCATTTCTATCATCTCTTCCCCTGGATTGTGCCCTCGCGTTATGTCGGTCGTCCAAATTCCTATTCCACCTTTCCTCACCCTGTCTGTCATTTTGCCTCTGATGCCTTCGCTAAGTGACGGACCAATCGGCTCTACCCTCGTTATCCCGACCAGTATTTTGCCCATACCTCAGGAACCTATTTAGCCTTCCCCGCTGGATAAGGAGCTCGATCTCCTTCTTCAGGTTCCAGCAACTTTCCGTATCATGACCGACATCTCTATGGAAGCGGCAGTATAAAGAGGGGTCCCGATGTTTTAGGGGGGTTATCATGGCCCTAGGTTCCGGGAGGGGTTCCCCTTCAGCTCTCATGACTTCTAATACCTCCGCATACCGCCTATTGAGCGGGGTGAAAGTTTCGCGCCGCGGATCGTGCCGATCGATTGGCTTCCGCCAACTTGACTGACCTCTCTGCCTTTTATGCACATCCTCGGATCTTCCACTCGACCCGCGGTCGTCTGCTCTGCGCTTTGTGTTCTTTAGCACTTCCTCAAGCTGGATGTACTTATCCGCCCGGCTTCTTATCTCTTGAATCGTGCGGGGTTGATCCAGGGCCAATGATTTTTTGAACTCTTCGTCCCTTGTGTTGCTCATGAGCGCCGCCAACATGGACAAGCAGGTGAGGTCAGGAACTTCCACAGCTTCATTATTAAACCGAGTGATGAACTCCTGTAGATTCTCATCCCTTCCCTGAGTCAACTGCATCACCTCTAGGGCAGTCTTCTGTGGACATTTGCTTATTGCAAACTGGTTGAGGAACAGCCGCTTAAAATCCTCGAAGCAAGTGATACAACCCGGGGGCAGGCTATTGAACCATCGTCGAGCTCCCTCTTGAAAGGCAATACAGAACGCCTTACATTGAATGGCGTCTGAGACACAGTGTAGATTCATCATCGACTGGAAATGCTGCAGATAATCTAAGGGATCGGTCTTTCCAGTATACTTTTCAGGCGTCGTTATTTTGGTATTGACTGACGGAAGGCTATCCAGGATCTCTGGAATGAGGGGGAGCTGTATTGTACGGGCGCTCGGCCCGTGTAGGGATTCCAAACCAGATTGATCCGGTCGTCCACGACTTTTCCTAGGACTTCCACAGGATGACGATCGACCATCGCACCCAGCTGCCGAGCGGAGGCTTGCTGCTGTCCCAGGTTAGACTGCAGAATTTGACATATCACTAGCTCGATCGTTTCCTCTATCTACCTTTGGGTGAGAGAGGTTTGTTGTGGTACAGGAGGATTGGTATCCAGGGGATGCTGAGAGTGGAGATGGGAATTGGCTTCAGCGTTATCCTCCATGGCTACGCTCTGCTCTTCTTGATCTTGATTTTGAGGCTGTGGGCGATCATTTAGGTGTGAAGACTGTGTGCGAGAGTCGAGATGTGCTGGTGGGAGAATGGCAGGTGACGGCAAAGCCATCCTTTGTAGTGCAAGTGCCGTGACGGCGGCAATAGCAGGGTTGGCTGCTACCGCCTGACTGATCTAAGTGGTTCTGGACGTGGTACTCTGACGTCGGGCCCCACGGTGGGCGCCAAATGGTTCAACCTGATCTTGCTGGGGTTGAACGTCGTTGTTTTAATCCATGGTCTATGCGATTCTGGCTGTGAAATACCTACAAAATAAATAACAGTGGGCCGGGAGTTGATTCCCGGGAGGCCCCTCCGACGCTCAAGTCAGTCCTTTTCTCTAGGTTTTGGTTGCGGAAAGTATAGAAAAGTAAGGTTGTAATCTCATACCTGAATCCGGTAGGAATAATACCTTATATATGCCGTGGATGCTAGGTTTACGTAGATCTTTGTTTTTGCATGAGAATCTAACACCTGATGAACCGAACGGGCTGTGGACATATAGAAATGGGCCTGAGCTTAGCACAGCCAACTTAACCAATATTTATATGTCTCGGATCGGCTTCGGATGTTGAGAACTCAAAACTTTCAAAATCACCAATATTTAGGAATACTCTGACCACGCAATTAATGTATTATTCAAGCTCAACGTCTCAAAATTATTATTCAGTAAATGAATAACAAAACTCTTTAAGGTGGTGGGTGCTTCGTGGAGTTGGCGTGGCGTCTGAGGTGGTAAAGGGGGGGGGGGGAGTATGTTGGTGGCCGCCATAGCCAAGACAAGAGATAGATGCGCAAAGTTGAATCCCAAGCTGGAATTTTCGAAATTAGCTAGGATAGGATGTCAACGCTAGCAGCAGTGCTGCAGTGGGCCCATATTCAACGAAGGAAGATACATCCACGACGCAACCTGACGGGAGCTTAAGCTTCCTAGTCGTATGATTTTCTTAGATTTTTTCATTTCCTATAGAAACTTTACGAGCAAAAAACGCAACTTTTGCCTAGACTTTAAACGATATAAGTCTCTTTTGTGGAATCGTCTGTGATTGTGATTGAACTCTTCCATCTATGATAAGACTGACTATTATGCAATACAGTCGTCATTTGCGCGTTTCATGTCAACCCAAGGATTTGATACTTGGATTCTTGAACTTAGAGGAATTGGATTGAGTGCACATGTGATGGAATCTAAATCTGGCAAATTGCATTCCAAGCTATTGGAATCTGTAATAAAATTTCCCGAAAGACTGTCAGGCTTCCTGGACGGAGGTTAGTACAAATAGCTGTGATATTGGACTCTTTGCAATTTATGTTGGTTTAATGGCGTTAACTAAACATGTATGCTTGCAGGTCAAAACTCTTTTATCACAGGCCTAAGTAGGGATTTCAGCCAAAAGCTTCTGAATTTTATTGAAGAAAGTCAACAATATATCAGGCCGTCATTTTTTCATTTCCACGAGCGAGCACCAGTGGACGACTTTCTTGAACAATTTGAACAAATGAGAAAGTATAATTGGGACTTTGATCACTATTTGGAAGAGGATTTGCCAGCAGCGGTGAGGTGTCATTTCTGTCGGTGTAAATATATTATGTTTTTCGCCTGATAATTACTAGTCCATCCTCATTCATCTACACTGGAGTGTTCTCTGTTCTCTACTATTTAGTCCTTAAGTACTTCGCTTACTCTCCTTTATTGGATCTTCCTTCTCTCGTTGTCTTGTCTTAGATGGAGTACGTAAGGACTCAATGCAAGCCCAAAGATGGAAAGTTGCTTGCCATTGGGCACTCCATGGGTGGCATTCTTCTATATTCATTGCTCTCACTATGCTGTAAGAAAGTCTTCAGTTTATGCTTCTTAAATGTGTTACCGTTGAAAACCATGTAGTAATAATCCATATGGAGTTTCTTATTAGTAGCAAGTGAATGATTTGCTATGGCATGATGTTTATTACCTGTTTTGATTACCTTTATTATTGATCATCTCATCTGTATTTGGCTTCCTTTAATATCTTACTTCGGATCATGATTTATGTGGGGAAATTTGAAGTTTAATATGGCATTACTACCCAAGAATCAACCAAGTTATGGCTTTATATTTGATTAAAAGCCTCATCAGCCTTTAGAGTCCGTCAAGTATATTATGTTAGTCGGGTCTTTCATTCCCTTGACATGAAGTTCATATAGATAATTTATTGAGAAGCCTTCTATTGAATTGTCCATGCAAAGTTTCTTCATAACTAAGTTCAAAGAACTCTGGATTGACTGAATTAGGCTTTCAACTTGTTTGGGTCATGCAGTAAAAGGCTAAATTCATCTGATAGCCTTTTCCTATTTGACTTGCCCGCTCATTGGCTGTTGTTTATTGTACCTGATGTATAACGAAGACTTGAATGTACTGTATAGCAGCAGGACATTCAATGGAACACTTGATTACTAAAAATTTCAATTCCTCCAATACTACTTCTAAGCACAGAAGATGCATTTTGTTGGTGTAGAAGTAAACTCCAGCAATGTAAACTAAAAAGGCACCAATTATTACTGGAAGTTAAGGAATGTCAAATCCCATTGTATTTAACTAACATGTTTAAGGTCAAAAGCTCTAGTCCAGTTCCTACTTTAAAGGCTATTAATTTACTTCAATCCTTTGGTTTCTGAATTAATCTGCATTGTTCACTATTCACTTCTCATTATTACTAGTTGTCTACTGAAGTTTGATGTTTAATGTTTAATGTGTGCAACATTTACAAGTGACCTGTGTTTATTTCATGAAAGAAGTATGATGCAGATATTTCGTGTTATGTTTTTGTTCGAAAGATATATTTCATGTTGTGTTCTCTCCAATGACAATATAAGTACTGTTTAGAATTTGAAGCAAATAAAACTCATCAAATTGTAAACAGTAGTTAAATAGATCATGTAACTAGGGATGTTTAACCTTATAAACTGATATTTGCTGTAGCTTTTCAAGGAAGGGAATCTGGATTGACATCTGTCACTACTTTGGGGTCGTCACTTGATTACACATCTTCACAATCTACGCTAAAATTGGCCATACCAGTTGTAAGTGATAGGAACATCTAGGTTTTCTAAAAACTTACTCTTCAGTTTTGTAACATAACTGATTCGAATCTATTTTTGGTACTTTCAGGCTGACCCTGCAAGGGCCCTTAATATCCCTGCAATTCCAATTGGAGAGTTCGCTTCTGTCATTCATCCTCTTGTATGCCATCCTCCTTACATTTTATCTTGGTTAACTCATCAATTTTCTTATCCAGGCATGATGGATCCACAGTTGTTTGAAAAGCTTTTCCTGAACAATTTCTGTAAGTACTGTATTTCATCTTGACTAATAAATACTTTAAAGTGTTCCAAACAAAAATGTTTGAATTTACTTTGGCACCCACATATTAGGAAAGTATAATCTAAGTGAATTTGCAAGTGTAGATGGTAACAACATGAGGGGGCATAACTAGTATGATACTGCCTGAGGAGTTTCATGTCATTGACTTTTTCGTTATCATTGCATCAACTGTGATCAAACCAATAGTAACGTTGGCACAGAGGAAAATGATTTTGTTCTCTCAGCTGATGGTGAGCCTGAATATGCATTGTGCCTTTTCTTTTCCACAGACTACTAATCTTGTGTTGTTCATATGCATTATTATTAAGATTATTTATAGAGGAATCTTATATATCCATTGGTGATTTTTGTCATTGTATGTTGATGTTAAACGATTGCCCTTTGATCAGTTTGAGGTTAGTTAGATAATAACTTACATCAGGGAACTTGAATAATTTATCAGAGAACATGGGTGGAAGCGCACTACCTCCTTTATTTTCTTGTTCATTGATCATAATACTAAAATATCTCTGTTGATCTAGTTTATTACCTATTTTTCTTTCTTTTTGCTAACTTTTACCTATATAGCTGTCAAAAATCACAATCTTTGAACAAGCATCCTGTGACTTGAATCGCTTTTGAACCTAATTTTTGTGTACCTGTTATCATAGCTTTTATACATTTAGCTGTGAGTTCTGGTTCTAAGTAGCACAGCAGCAGCAATCTGTCTGCATCATTGTCTCTACTAAGCTTAAATCAGAAGTTGAATTCAGTAACTGTGCCCATTGTTTGTATGATGTTTATGGAGCAGTTTAAGCTTCTACTAGTTTTATGTGGTTTATTTGCACTATCCTTATTAGCGAGGTGATTGATCTTTGGCAAGTTGGAAAGCACTAACAGATTCCATGTACTGGGAATTAACTAACAAAACCTTTAGACAAACTGCATGAGCATTGAAGTACTGTTGTTTAAACTGCAATTTCTATGCCTCCTTGCAATAAGGGTCAACCCTTTGCAAGGGTGAGAATGTAGAGTGAGAAGCTCTATCTTCTCTCTAGAGATTCTCCACCCCTCTAATCTTGAATCAACAGCTTCTGTTCATCTTGAGTTCTTGCTCCAGACCTACACCCCTTCTACTTCGGTAGCTTCGGCTTTGTTCTCTTCTCTCCTTCCCCAGCAACCTTCCTCAACCCACCTTGTTTCCATTCTCAGCCCCTCTCTTTTCCTGCCCCTCTATTTTACCATTTGCAAAACTCACTTTCAAACTTTCATTGAGGCTAGGGTTAGTTTTTATCTTTTCCAATAAGGACCTAACCTAGTCTTTGATATCACACTCGACCAAACCAACTTCCCTCTCCTCCAGCCTGCTCTTTTCCCCAACCTCATCCATGACTCATGTCCCTCTGGCTTTGTTAATACTATCTCCTGTCCTATTAGCTTGCTATCAGAATCCTCCATTCCTGCCCCCTCTATAGGGACAGTCCAAGACTCAGCTTTGCACTCCCCCTACTTAGATAGGCTCTCATTCAGGTAACCCCAAAGTGAGTTGGAAATAAATAGTGGGAGATGCCTTGGAATAAAGTTACATTACTACCCACCATCACCTCAAGATGGTGTAAACATAGTAGGCCCCCTGGAGATCTTGAGAGATGGAGCAAACAAGTAAGCGTCTACTCTAATAGGTTTTCTCATGGAAAGAAGGCCAACCTTCCCATTTTTATGCAAATGGGCTGTGCAGAATTGGAAAGTAAGAGGCCTGAAGGACATCTTGCTTACTGAGGACAGTTAATTCCTCATTGCGTTTAACAAAAAAGTTGTATCACAAAACATAATTGAATCTAGCCCTTGGCATATTAACAACAGGCCAATTTTCTTATAGTTGTGGCAACCAAGGATGAAGCTCAATTTGCTGCAGCAATCCAGGGTACCTTTGTGAATCAACATACATAATATTCTCTTGGAATATTGGTCTCCTAGGGGACTCAGTTACCTAGCTAGCTACATAAGACAACTTATTGGAATAGATGAAGTTATAGCCTTCTTTAAAAGAATGGACTATGCAAGGTTGTGTATAGTGGTGGACATAGAAAAGGAGCTTCTTTAAAAGTGTGAATGTCCCTACTTAGTTGGAATGTAATGGGTATTAATTGTCCCAAAGACCTTATGGTGCTCAAGGATTACATTAAAGGCATAAAGCCTACGTGGATAGGTGTTTTAGAGCAAAACTCAAGAGGGATAGATGTAACAATAAACTCTCATTCCTGGGTAACCACTAGAGGATAATCATAAATCATGATCTCCATCACTATGGTAGCATCCTCTAGTAGAATTAACCTTAAGATCCTGGATAGCTCAGAACAACATATTCATACAACTGCTTCAATGGTACATGAAAGAAAGCATTTCCTCATTACTATCATATATGGTTCTAGCCATACTGTCCAAAGATGGGCCTTATGGGACAAATTAAAGAATCTCCAAATCTCGAACAACTCACTATGGATACTCATTGGAGATTTTAATAGTACACTGTTCCCTTTTGAGGCTGATGGAAACTTTAGTATTAGATACTTTATAGAGGAACTCAGGAAGTCTGGAAACACAGGAACTTACTGACTTGGGATTGGAAGGTAATTTCTTTAACTGGAATAATAAATAGCAGGTGGAATATTCGTATAAAGCTGGATGTGGTCCTTGTTAATGATGTATGGCTTGAACAATTTCGTGATATCAAAACCACTTTTGATAACCCTTATTTTCTGACCACTCATTAATAATCATTTCAAACCTGAATGAGGCTTTCACTAGGAGATCCTCTCCCCGCTTTAATAATTACTCGGTTGATAATGATGGATTTGAGGAGGCAAAACTCAATAGATGATTCCTCTTCTACATGCTAGCCTCTTCTTAGATAAAATCACAAAAGATGAAGCTAATTTCCTAACACAACCTTCCAATCCTAAAAAGCTCTTGGACTTTATGGATGGAATTCTTTCTTCTTTCAAAAAGCTTGGCACCTTATAAAAGACATTGTTACAGAAGTTGTCCTGAAATTCTTTAGCAGTACTTCAACAAAACATAAATCTAACTAATACCAAAGGTACCCAATCCATGTTCCTTACAAGACTATAGGCTGATATCTTATTGTAATTGTAACATCATATATAAGATAATAGCTAAGCTTATTGCTTTAAGACAAGTGTGTTGAAAAATCTCATCATTGATACTCAAAGAGCTTTTATTTCTAGTAGACTAATTAGGGATAATATTCTACTTGCACAAGATCTGTTCAAAGGATATGGAAGGGTAAATTCAACCAAAAACTGTTGTATTAAGGTGAATTTTCACAAAACCTTTAACTCAATATAGTAGAATTGCACAATACACATTTTGGAAGCATTCAGATTCCCCAAATCGTTTGTTAACTGGATCTGTCAAAGCATCTCAACTACCTCTTATGGATTCTTGTGAATGGAGAACCAACAACCTTGTTCAAGGGAGGAAAAGGGTTGAGACAAGGAGATCCCATTTCCCCTGTCTCTTTATTCTTTGCATGGAATCTCTCCCCAGAGTTTTACACCATTATATTAAGCTTTATAGGAACTTCAGGTTTCACACCAAGTGTAAGAAACAAGTATAGCATTTGCAGATGACTTGCTACTATTCTCTAAGGCAGATGATAAATCAATAACCATTCTCATGTCAGCCCTTCAAACTTTCAAAATGATGCCTGGTTTGGGTGCAAAGAAGAATAAGAGTTTTCTAATGGTGTCTGTTGGAGCTAAAAACCTAGGGCCTTGGCTTTCAACAATCACGTCTTCCTATAGGAGAATTTCCATTTACATATTTGGGATTACCAATAACCACAAGGAGGCTAAAGCATAGGGATTGCGTGCCACTGCTAAAGAAAACAAAAAGAAAAATAGTCACTGGAGTAATAGATCACTCTCCCATACTGGAAGAGTCTAGCTCATAGATTTTGTTCTTAGCGCCCTACACATCTATTGGACTACTTACATCTCCCTTTCCAAAGGGTTGATCAGGATATTGAACGTATGCTAAGGAATTTCCTATGGTCTAGTAAGTCCTCTAAGAAATCTCATTGTAATGTGAAGTGGACTGAAGTGTGCCAAGCTAAAACTAAATGGGGGGCTTGGTATAAAATCACTCATTTGTCAACAAAGTCTTATCAGTCAAACGATTATAGAGGATCACTAATGACAGAGAAGTCCTATGGGTTAGGTGGATCTACCAATAGTATCGCAAGGGGAATAGCTTGTGGGGATTGGAATGCAAAACCACTTCATCATGATTCATTTCTCGACTCCTAAAGCTGAGAGAACCACTCTCTCCATTAATAGCTTGTAGAATAAGGAATAGGAAAGAAGCTTATTTCTAGTTCGATAATTGGTACAAACTAGGTCTCCTATATAAGACCGAACTAGCTCAAAGCTTAAGTAATCTATTCCACTCAAATGCTAATGTAAGCTCAATAGTAGGGAATGACAACTAGTTAATCAATTCCTCCTTGGTATTAAACGGGTATGTGGAAGATGTTTACATCTGGTTGAATCACCCATCAGGTTCATTCACCAATGCTTCCTGTTCAAAGGCATTCCATTCTTGGGTTATTCCATTGCCTTGGTATATAACAATATGGTGCAAGCAAGTCCTACCTATAATTTCCTTCCACATGTGGTTGGTGCACCAAGAGAAACTGGCAACCTTGGATAAGCTGAAGTTCCTGAATAACCCAACCACAACCTATTACCTATGCAGCATGCAGAATTAATCCATTTCCCATTTATTTTTTTAACTTTGATTACTTGTCATTCATTTGGAATAACATACATGTCTATGCATATCTATGAGAAGAAGCATGTCTTACTTGATGCTACTCAAGATAATAGAGGAAGGTATAGGGCCTACGAGAGCTGACAGAACCATTTCAAACATTGCATTTTATAAGCTCTATGTACTACATTTAGAAAGAAAGGAATGCTTGACCATTTCAAGGACTCAGGCATATAAGGGAGCAAGTGTTGAGGAAGCTAATTTTAGATATAAGAGAGCAAATTCTTACTAACCAGCTTCAAACAATTTACAGTCCTGAGCTAGCTAGCTCCTGGAATCTGTAAAAAGAAGACTCTCTCCAGGTTCTCCTTGCAAGCAGATGAAGATTTTAGGGGCAAGGTTACTCCAGTGAGAGGATTTAGTGTAGTGTTACCCAGTGTTATCCAGCTTATCCTCTAGAAGTATGTCTTAGTTTTAATGCCATTATATCTATAATGGATTGGTAACCTTTTGACTTCAAGATAGAACTCTTTAATACGTTTTACCAATTATATTATTCTTTTGGAATATATGTTCTCTGCCTCCTTGCGGCCCTTCAATAATTTAGAAGGTTTGATCATAATCCACAGGCACAGTACCTGCTAAACTTCTCTTGCAGCTAGCTACAGCATTCCAAGAGGGTGGATTACGAAGTCGGGATGGAACTATTTCTTACAAAGACCATCTAAACAAAAGCAATGTTCCTATCCTAGCAGTTGCTGGAGATCATGATCTTATTTGTCCACCAGAAGCAGTATATGGTAATGTGTAGTCACGTGATTTTTGATTGATTTTCATCTGCAATCTAATTATCTTTCCCGCCATTACAATGGAGCAGATACAATAAAGACCATCCCTGAGCATTTGGTTACTTATAAAGTCTTTGGAAAGTCTGGTGGTCCACATTATGCTCATTATGATATTGTCGGAGGTCGACAGGTACGAGCTAATATGATGGTTTTGAAAGATGTAGATTTTTTGTTTCTTTTTCCTTTCCCTTCACAATTCTTAGCGCAACAAAAAAAGTTGTGATTTGAACCACATCTAGTTCCATACTCAGCAAGCTAGGAAAATGTAGAACTTGATTTATGAGAAACAATTTTATAAATCATATCACTCATTCCACGCAATAGTAACCATTTTTTTTTTTTTGCAGGCTGCACACCAGGTATATCCGTGGATAGTCAATTTCCTCAACACTCACGATGTTTGACTTGATTTGAGCATACTCAACTTTAGCTGCCTGGCTTCTTACCATGAAGGAAAAAAGCTGGTGACTGAAAAGAGGCACTTCTAGGAGATCAATTGCTTCGTAAATTCTCATAAAAGGAATCAGGCTCGGTTTGTATATATTGTAGTGCCTGTATATGTTCTTGTTGTACTTACAGTACGTAAAGAAAATAGCAAACGTAGCCGTAGAGGGGATATAGCAGTCCGAAACAAGTATATAATCATTGAGGAACTAATATCAAGTAATTGTTTTCAGAGCATGTATTGCTTGTAGAATCAGTGTTGTTTGGAAGATAGTTGAAAGTGAAAGAGGTTATTTTCGGTATCAGATGAACAAGATTTTTGCACCATATTGTGCAGCCGTGATAAGAAATTCGATCTTACCACTCTCCAGTAATCAGATTAAGCAGCACTCCTTTTCCATCCCCTGAAATAAGGATAGTTTTGAATTGATCGAGTAATAATATTAACATACTCATTTGACATATCAAGGCGTTGCAAAAATTTTCCTCTATTGATCCTGTGACCATTGCCAGTTGAAACGACTGGTTTTAGTCGCTTTGATGAATAACCTGAGCCTCGACAGAGTCAATGAGAAACATAGTACATCTTATCTAATCCAAAAAAGCCTTTTCATTTTGTTATTTGGAATTCGTTTTGGAGCAAATTTCCCATCTTATTGTTGTGGGAGTTGAACATAAAACAAACTAAACAGAGGGGTCGAATTTAAGTTGGGGATGTTAAAGTGGTAGGAAAAGAATTTAAGTTTGAGTTTGGAACTATATGTTTACTTGAAGAGTCTAATCATAATTAATTGTAAAGTTTAAGGGTTAAATGCCAAATAAGTTCTTGATGTTCCTGATTTATCTATATGTTATATGTTACTAAGGGTTAACTAGGTTGTAATTTGGTATCTTTATAGTATATTTTATATAGATTATAAGAAGTTTTCTTAGGTGTAGTTTATTGTTTTATAGGTAATAATTTTGACAAGAAATCTTGGAATTAAGTACTACTTTCTCCATAATTGTCTAATTGAGGATATTTAGGAGTAAGTTGGAAGCGAACAATATAGTCAAACTTTTTAGGAGGCATTGAAGGTTAATTCAAGTTCGAACATATTAAAAATGAGAGAATTATCTAGCAAAGGTCCAATTGGTCAAAGAAGACAAGCGCATGTCTTTTGCAAGGTTCAAGAGCTAAAGAATTAGTAGCCAACCAATGTTGGCATTGGAGGTTAATTCAAGTCCGAACATGATAAAAATGAGAGAATTATCTAGCAGAGGTCAAATTGACCAAAGGAGACAAGCGAATGTCTTTTGCAAGGTTCAAGAACTAAAGAATTAGTAGCCAACCAATGTTGGTTACAACATGGTGTTAGGTACCAATCTTATAATGGATGGGAGAAATTGAGAAACAAAATCTAACCAGTGTCAAATTTTAACTTAGTGTCAAATGCTAGACTTGTCATGGTATTTATGCAAGAAGTTCTAAAAGTTAACCAGGGTTGATGTTGGAAGCTATTTCAATGTTAGTTCTTGTGCACAATTTTTGAGGACATGTTAAATCACAAGTTTAAGTAACTTTGAACTCTATTTTGTAACCTTGATTATAAATGTTATCATTAGGTTTAACCTAGGAATTTTTAGAGGGTGTTTGGCAACCACTTTACTTGAGTTTTCATAGTTTTATTCTTTTTTAACATCGAAGAAGGATTAAAAGCAAGATTGGAGGAGACTGTAACAATATCTTTAATCTTTTTTCTTTTCTCACGATAAGATTGATTTGTTTGTATTTTTTCATATTTAGTAGCTTAAAACCTTAAGATTAGGGGTATAACTTGTAATAGAATATTCTTAATTATCAATATATAATTTGTTTATTTGTTTGTTAAATTTATTCTCCTTATTCTTAATTGTTGAGTTTGTGATTGGTCATCACAAATTCAATCTTGGGTATTATATGGAGGACCGTGAGGTGAAGTATGATCTATTCACTAAGAAAATAAACACCTTAGACATAAAGATAAGGATGTTCTAGACTTTTGTGATAACCAAAATAGATTAACTATTCTTAAGGAATTTGATTATATTGAATTGCACATCGAGACGTGATAATTACTTAGTTGAATATAGATTTATACCTCAAGAGAGGGAATAAAAACTTTAGGCTAATTGTTATTTCAACTTAGATAATAAATCTTGTAAGATAATTGTAATTCTACATTAGTGAAACATGAAGCCTTAATGTTTATCTTATTTATTTCTATTCATTAATTTAGTTGTATTTTTTTTGTTAGTTTAGTAGTTTTATTATCTTTTATCAAATTTCGTTTCTTAGTTTATTGATTACTAAATTTAATAGGTATAGTGATATAGTCCATATGGGATTAATATTTTAGATCTACTTTAGTTTCAATAACCAACTACAATTGACTTTATATACTTACATATAGATTATAGATCAAGTTTTAGTTTCATTATCAAGGACACATACAATTGCTATTTTTGTTAACATAAAATTTATTTTATTTTATTTCACTTTTGTTTGCTTTCATTTGTTTTAGGTAGTTGACGCAGGATAGTAGATATAGGAAAGACAACTTGGATAACCTATTTCAATTTAATCTTGAAATTGAGTGGAATTACAGAAAAATAGAGCTAAAAGGAGAGAAGATATGGTTGTACATCAAGATAATATTGTTGTTGTTATGGAGCAATAGTAACCAAAAAGAATGTGTATGCAAGACATCTAGTTGCCCATGATAAATGCAAGCCTCTCATGCATTAGATACATCGACGAGAAATTATAAGCTAAAATAAGTACATCTCTACTTGCTACCGACCTTTAGTGGGTCATAGGGTGAAGATGTAATCAAATTCATTGAGTTCTATTTAGTATCCTAACACTTCTGTTGAATGGACTTACATAAGGTGAGTTTTGGATGAGGTTTTTCCTTTATTGCATAAGAGATCGAGTAAGGACATGATTAATTTCAATAAAGATGTATGCTTTTAAGGAGTGAGCCCAAGTTTGTGATGCCTTCATATTGAGATTTTTTTAAGGAGTGAGCCCAAGTTTGTGATGCCTTCATATTGTGATGCCTTCCATATAAGACCACCAAGCTGATGATGTAGATTTAGAGCTTTTTATAGAAGGAGGAAGAAGCATTCCACAAAGCTTGGGAGAGATATAAAACTCTACTTCACTAGTGTCTACATCATCAATATTCTTTCTAGTTGGTGATGTTGTTTTTCTATAAGGGCCTTATACTCATATGTCAAACTTTGGTTGATAATACAATTAAAGTGACTATATATACAACAATTATCGAGTACATAAAAGAGATCATCAAGACCTTGACAAGGAATTTGTTAACCAAATTAATAATGGGAAGTCAAAATCTTCCCTTTATAAGGTTCAAACATCTTCAGATTTAGCATCACAAGTAATTATTCCTTCAAAACTTATGAAGCTGAGACATGGAAAATAGAGAAATGTGTTACTAGTGTTGCATGTATGAGCATCTTTCCTCTAATGCATTAATGTTAAGCCAGTCTTAAATTACAGTAAGGAAGAAAACTACGAAACAATTTGTGGAGGAAAAGAAACTCAAATGAATGATCTCTTTTTTAACACTTAAATATTAAGATAGAGAAATCACCTAAAATTTTCGTGAAAGAAGCAAGGATTTAGAGTAGGTAGACTTATAAGGTCACATGTGTAACACCCCACTCTTGCAAGACAAGTGCCCGACATCCGTGGTGATATCCGAGTACGTACCCTGCGAGGGAGATATGCTAGAACGATCACTCAGTCAAAATTCATCACAAATTTTTTGTTTCTTTCAGACAAGGTACACGTAAGCGGAAATTACTAATAAAATTGGGCCCATGTCATTTAAAAACATTTCCATTTACGAGTTACAAACATTAGTATTCAACCATAATTTGGGCCCATTTCAGATACAAAA
>JANVCL010000006.1:20956335-20969182 GCA_026546855.1 Erythroxylum incrassatum
GGAATATTTTTAATAAAAAGCCAATGCAAATTCCCTAATTGAGTTTTTCCCTTCTCTTTGTGGTCAGTACGTGTTCGATTTTGCGTCCTCTATACTTTGTGGGTCCGAATGTTGGGACTCAGAGTCGGGGCCCAACATTTGGGAATGTTGGGCCTTGGGGACGAGGTCCAACAGGTCTGGGCTATTACAAATATTATCAAAGACGATACCCAAACCATTGTACCAACTAGGCTGGGGCCTAAGGGGGTGAAGAGTGTGAGATCCTACATCGGTTGAAAATGAGAACGAAGCATGCCTTATAAGGGTATGGATACCTCTCCCTCATAAGACACGTTGTCCCTGGTGTGGGAAGAGCAAAACCGTAAGGGACTTAGAGCCCAAAGCAGACAATATCTGTGGGAGGGTCGTCTGGGTATTACAAATGGTATCAGAGCTGGCTTTCGAATCGTTGTGCCAACTAGGCTGGGCCCTAAGGGAGGCGGAGAGTGTGAGATCTCACATCGACTGGAGAGAAGAATGAAGTATGCCTTATAAGGTTATGGATACCTCTCCCCCTTAGACCTGTTTTCCTAAGGGTGGGAAGAGCAAAACTATGAGATTTGGCCTGAGGGGTAAAGCAAAGTGGACAATAACTATGAGCGGGTGGTTTAGGCTGTTACAAATGGTATCAAAGCTAGGTTCCCAAACCGTTGTGCCAGCATAGGACAGTGGGCCTTAAGGGGATGGATTGTGAGATACTTGTTTGTGTATGAGAGCTCAAGTTTGAGTTGTGAAACTTGTTTTTGCATTCATCATAGTTTATGTACACAATTGTGAGTGAATGCTGGTTTTTGCACTTGATAGTATATTGAGTGTTACTTTTGTTTCACTAGCTTTGATGGCTTTCAAGCTACTTGACCCAAATACATCCCACCTTACCTTTTCCCACATTATAACCTTAAAAAGTCCTTTGATCCATGATTTTTCATGAGAACATTAGTGGTGGAGAAATGAAATGATATGCAAAGTTGTGGAATGACATGAACATAAATGGTGTTGAGTGTACCTATGGATATATTTTAGTTAAATACATTTTTCGAGTCTACTATTAAATTACTCAGTTTTTGAAGATGATAAATGTTGATTGATCATGAGTAAAATCTTAGAATGTTAACTTCTTGCTATGATTTTCGAAAGCCATTCATCTTTGTTTATGATTTATGAATCCTTAGAACAAATGGGAAATGATTCAATGCTTTTGGGTCTTTGAGCTTAATTTTAATGCTTTGCCCGAGGATGATCAAAAGCTAAATGTGGGGGAAATTGATAGGTGCTTAATTGATTATGAATTTATTTCGTAACACGTAGCACTTATTGGCATGAAATTGCTTAAGATACTCACTTTGACTCATATATGATTTTAGGCATAATTCGGAAGCAAAGAAGTTAAAGTGAGTTGAAAGCTCTATATTTTAGCCATTTTCTGAATATTAATATTTACTTATCTTCATAGAGCAAGAAGAAAACAAATTTAGCCCAAAAGAAGTGGAACCGTAGCAGTTGGAAAAATAAGGTGGATAAAGAAAAATATCAAAACGACAACGCAAGCAAAGCAAAACATCAAGAAGCAAATGAGTAGACAACGTCTAAAGAGCAGCATAAAACGACACAACACCAAAACGTTGGATCAAATGGCTAGAAGAAATTGATAGAGCATATAAGAGAAAATGCAAACATTGGGCATTTCATGCAACCAACATACATTTCATGTAAATGATGTTTATTAATATAAACGCTATTTGTGTTTCACACAAATGGTCAGGATAAAAACACAGGGTGAAGGAGCAGCACACGTCAAGACCGAAATGACAATAGCAAGGAAGAAAATGTGCCAGCAGAGTGGGAAACAAGGAGCCCAAAAGACAACACAGATGATAGGCAGGAGAAGTAGAAACGCAGACGTTTCACACCATGATGCAGTGGTGCGAGGACGGCAGAAGGAGCAAGACGTTGTCGTTGGCAAATACTGAAACACACAGTAACAAGGACGGTTTTAAAGACAATGAACAGTGGGGGTGGACTAGAAAATAAATGGGATAAATAAAAAAATAATAGTAGCATATAGGAAAAAGAGGGAGGCGCTATAAGAAGGTTTCAATTAGGGTTATTCAATAGGGGCTTAAGAATTTTTTCAGGAGAGACTCATGGAGGGCTAGACATCTTAACACCAATTCGGAGATGACATCGACGCTGACGACCTGGGTTAAGTGTATTTCACTATTTTTGTTATTTCTTTCTCTCATTAGAAATTGATTGTCTTATCCTATATTAATTAATTTGGGTTTTCAGTATTGATAATCGTATTTTCGTTATTGTTTGGTTATCTGTGTATGAACCCATTGAGTTTTATTAAAAGATGATTTTAATGCATTCATTGAATCGTTTATTTGCAAATTCATTGTTAGAATTTCGATATAATCTGTAATTGTTATGTTGAAATTCATATGTAGCGACTAATGATTCGCAATCATCAAGAAAAACATAACCTAGGTTAAATGACACATTGTATGTGGTTATTACCTTGATTAATCGGTTTTTCTAATTCGTAATGCTACTACCCAATTGAATCTAGATATCGTATCCTAGGTCATTCGGTATTTAGGTTTAATTAACAATCGTATGTTAATTAAACACTACAAAGGAAAAACTCAGGTTAATTATTAACTCATGATTAATAGTTGCTATGAGAGGTTTGAGAACAACAAATCAATGAAATATATTTAATTACAGTGTCGACTAAGATTGAACCAAAGAACCGGTCCCTACCAAATTCCCCACTTTTACCATTTTTCACATATTTTCTTTAATTTTTTATTTTCTTATTTTTTATTTTATTTTCTTATTTTTAAAACCAAAACCCCCTAAACCTAAACACCAATTAATTTTATTTCAACAACTTTAAGCACACTCTCTATGGGATCGACCTAGACTTACCATTGATATAGTAGTAGTTTAGTTTATTTTGACTAGTGTTACAACATGATGTCAGTTTTTTCTTAGGTCGAAGTTAATTAAGAAGAGCTCGTTAATTAACCTTAACTATCAGAAAACCTAGAATAAGTTCTCTAAGTTTATTCGAACAGCTGAATTACAAGTGACAAAAAAGGACCAATCTAAGCAATAATCACACAAGCTAAGATTATTTATCTTATGTACGTTATCCCTTATGATTTAAAACGTTAGTCGCTACATATGACTTCAAACATGACTATTACGTATCTTATTCAAATTCTAGCAATGGGTTTTCATTAAAAAAATGATTCAATTGGGCATCAAAAGCATTCTTACACAATACCTAATCATTAATCTCAAGATAACGTAAATAGTCCGAAAAAGAGGGAAAGAAAACAATACACAATGATGTATACTTAAGTGTGCTCTTTGGCGTCGATTGCACCTCCGACTTGACATCGGGTGAGTTAACCCTCCTTCTTCTCCATCAAGCTCCAAGAATCAGCCAAGAATGTCTCCATTATAGTTGAGAATTGATTATAAATGGAGGAGAATACTAGTTGTTTGGCTCAACCCAAAAAACTCCAGTTTAATCTCTAAGAATGAAGGAGAATAAACTATTGTCCACTCTCCTTCTTGAAGACCGAAGAGAACAAAGTGATCAAGCTGCTCCACTCTCTCTCAGTTCTTCACCTTTATCAGTTGTTCACCTCTTCTTTATTCTCCCCCCTTTAGCAGCCGACATAGTCCTCCCTCTTATGTATCTTTAAAAGCAAGGATTTTAAGGAAAATTGAATAAGAGTGTTTAAAAACTTAAGAGTGGAGCAGCTGTCTACTCTCACGGATTTTCCATTCTTTTCCCACACACTTTGCTGTCACACACCATTTTTTCTTTCTTTTCATGCTAGGTTAAGCTAGCTTAAATGGTCATGGACAACTGACATGAAATGGGACAGCATAAGGTGTCTCTTGGTAGGTTAAAATAATCCTTGTAATTCATGTTACAGCCTTGGTCTCATGGCTGTAACTTTTTTATTATTACAGCCATAATCTCCATTTTTATGCTTTGTTTTGTCCTTTCTTCTTTTAATCTTTTTCTTCTTCTTGCTCTATGAAGACAATAGAGCCTGAACATTAAGAAGATGGCCCAAGAAGTAGGCTTTCGGATCACTTTAGCTCCTTCACTTCTGAAATGTATCTAAAATCAAATATGAGCTAAAATGAATATCTTAAGTATTTTAAGACATTAATCACAAAGTGTAATGGATTAAATGTATCAACAATTAAGCACATATCCGTGCTCATGAAACAATGCTTTCAAATCTTGTTGATGAAACTCTCAACTGGCAGGCTGACGATGCTTTGGCTTAAAACAAAGTCTTTTAACAGATTGATTCTAAACTTGATGGTTTAACTCAACACACCCAAGCTACTCACTAGCAACTAGATGGCATCTTTGCTGAAGTTTGAAGCTTATATAAATCTTATAAGGCTCAACTAACCTAACTAGATGCAGATCTTCACTGATACATTGCTACTCAGTATTTTGTCCTTGACTTCACCACCAAGGAGCAAGAAATCAGAAAGGTGAAAGAAATCCTTTAAAGAATGGAAGTTGATATGCAAAAAGAACATTCCAAGACTATTTATAGAGCTTATCTTACATCTTTTCCTGTATTTCAAGCCATTTATTCTACTCCAACATACCCAAAAGTAGTTGACTATGAAACAGTATTCAAAATGAACTATCCTTTAATTAGACAACATATCCATCTTCAAGCACCTAAACCTAAATACACCAAATCCAAACCTTCAAAATCTAAACCTGATCAACCTTCTGAACCTTCACCTTCTTATACTAAACCAGCTGATCCATGGAATAAACCTTTACAAATCAAAACTCCATCTTCTTCACCACCAAAGCCTCAACTTTCCCCATCTACTAAAAAAGACAAAGCTCCTCAAACAGAGTTCATAGCAACTCTTGAACCAATATACATTCCTGCTATATCCGATGAAGAATGCCCCTTTGAGCATTCTAATATTTCTGAACAAATCCCTGATGAACAATCTTCTGAACTATCTGAACCATCTTCTAATGAGCTTGAGAAATTAGATTATCTATCTGATCTAGCTCAAATTGTGATGACTATGCCTGAAGCTACTAAAGTTGAGCCAAAATTCAGTGAAGCTGAATCCACAGGAATTGAACCCTTCAAAACTTCACTACCACCAGCACCAACTCCATCAACCAAACCTACTTCAGGTCCCTGGTTTACCTTGGATGACCATCCTCCTAAAAAATAGAGAGAGCGCCTCTATGAATTCATTGCATGGATTGACTTACAAATGACTTGATCAAATAATCCTTTAAGGGATATTTTGACTTCTCGTTTTACTGGTATATTATTAGAATGGTGGCAAAGTCTTGATGATTATCATAGACTTCAGTACGTACAAGTCACATATGTTGGCTTACTTCTTGGTGTAATTCATAAAGAATTCATTGGTGACTTTTAACTCATTGGCAAACAAGTCAAACAAGAGTATTTTGAGATGTGAGTGTTGTTCTTTAAATAGAAGAGACCTACAGAAACATTTTTAGCATATGACGGAATGTTATTATCTTCTCAATGGATTCAACGATGCTACTCCCCATTATACTTTTATTTCTTCTCTTCTAGAAGAATTACAACCTAAGTTACAAAGGACCATTGTTGCACTTCGAAGAGATATGAAAGACATATCTCTTGGAGAAAGCTATTGGCTCACGATAGCTTCTCTGAACAAGCTATATGATCAACATATGTTTTCCAAAAATACGATTAAAGGTGGTCCTCTATTAAAAAAGGCATGCAAAAAGCCTTACTTGATAATCAAGTGTAAGGAGAAAAAAAACTGTGAATGTTATACAAAAAAGAAACATCATCACCAGAAGTTCTCCTATAAGAAATTCCACAGCTCTGTGTCTCCTAAGGAAGGCTACAAGCCCTTCAAGAGAAAGAAACGACAGTGATTTATCAAATTCTTCAAAAGAAGACATCCTCAAGCCAAGAAGGCAGACCATTATTTTCTCTGTGGAAAGTCAGGACATTTTGTTTGTCAATGTCCTAACAAGACATAAAGAGATATCAAACTCCTAGATTCCATTGAAGCTATTATGCCCATTCATAATAATGGGAATATTAAAGAACTTATTGAAAAACAATCCAGTGAAGATGAAGAAACAAGGTTTGTTGTTCCTCTTGGCTCCTCTCCTAAGGATGATAAGTCATCTACTAGATCTCAAGTTTTTATGATGACATGCTCTATATGTTAACAATGACAACAACAACTATGTTTCAATCTTGATCCCAAACCTATTCCTCATCCTTATGTTCAAATCCAGTTACTGTTCCAAGATAAATATGATAAACCCATTAAAGTTATTGGGTACGTGGATATTGGATCTTACAGAAACATTATAAAGCCTAACATATTACCTCCCGATGCATGGAGTCCCTATCATAAAAATTTTACTGCTACTAATGACAATTCCTTTAAGATTGGGCTTATTACTAAAAGGAAAATAGGGATTTGTTTCTTCCTTGACTGTGTGGTATGGACTAAGATTCTTGGCAGTAATCCACCTGGTCCAAATATTCTTGTTAGAATGGATGTCTATTGCAAGACATCTCCATTACAGATTTTATCCATAGGAATCAAATATCATGCCAACTAAAATTTTACCCACAGGAATCAAATATCATGCCAACTTTAGTTCTTACACAGATCTCATAAATGTGATTGAACTTACTAATGCTCCACTATGAAGCCTTGAGAGATCAATTTTTGAAATATTGTTTTGAGAATCATGCACATTTATCTCATTCCAATCCTTTATGGAAGAATCCTCATTTCTTCATTCATCTTCCTTTCAAGAAGAGCAAAGACATCAATCCTACTAAGGCTACTCATTTCTGTATGAACCCCTGGTGATTTGAAACTTATGCAAGAAGAATATGTTATCCTTCTTCAATAAGGATTAATTGAGCTCACTAAATCTAATTAGACTTGTCACATTTTTTATGTCAACAAAAGGTCTAAACAAAAATGAGGGAAAAAGAGGTTAGTCATTGACTATAAACTTCTCAATACTTTCCTACAAGATGACAAGTTCTCACTGCCGAAGATTAGTATTCAATTACTATTTCTCAAGGAAACTACCATCTTCTCTAAGACTAAAAAGCTAGATTTTGGTAACTTGGAATTAACCCTCCAAAACGATACAAGAGGGCCTTTTGTATTCTGAATGCCCAATATCAATGGACTATTGTACCGTTTGTACTCAAGGTTCCCCCCTCACTATTTTAACGGGCCATGACAAAGACTTGTGAGCCCATTCTCTATAGTGTTTTGTTCTACATTGATGACATCTTATTATACTCTAAGACCATGAAGAACATCAAAACCTACTCTAATCCTTCTTGAATCTTACAAAGCAACATAGAATTATGCTTTCAGCAAAAAAGAGTCATATTAGGATGACCCAAATATAATTTTTAGGTATGCATTTCCACAATGGATATTGTCAGTCCGATCTACATATTACTAGTGAATTATTGAACTTTCCTTATAACAATCTCATTATTAAAAATATTTAACAGTTCCTTGGAATTGTCAACTATATTAGAGATTTCATCCCCCACGTGGCTATTTATACATCATCCTTATCAAAATTGTTAAAGAAGAATCCTCCACCATGGGGAAAAGATCAAACCACAGCCATATAGCACTTAAAGAAAGCATGCCAAAACCCACCAGCTTTAAAATTTCCTAACAAAGGCCAGAGTATTCTGCAAACAGACATTACTGATCACTGTTGGGGTGTTGTGTTAATTAAAGAGATTGATGGCAAACGACACTACTATGGACATGCCAGTGGACAGTTTAAAGAATCTGAAAAGCACTATCACACAAGCTACAAAGAGATTTTGGCGGTGAAAAAAGGAATTGAAAAGTTCAATTTCTATCTTAGCCCTTACCACTTTGTGATAGAAATAGATAACACTGCTTTTCCTAAGATTCTTGATAGGCTCTGTAAGTGTACGGGTTTAGTTGCAACAATCAAGTGCCAATCCATAAGGACTAGGTCAAAGTACTAAATTTATACCTTCTAAATTTGCTAAGCAATCAAATATGAAAAATCAGTTGTTAAAGAAGTATCAATGCACGATTAACAGAATTTGAGCTAATATTCTAGGAATTCATCTCAACAAAGAAATCATGTAATCCTTATGAAATAAAATATTGATCCAAGTACATTAACCCACTCTTATCAATTAGTTTTTTTGAAGTAATTAACTTGTTGATTCCAATTTTTAAACAAGTTTCCTAGACCAAAAATTAAATCCAACCCAATGAACACAATGGTTAATCTCAAGTACTCCTAATGAAGAATTCCATTTCTAGATATTCTTTCAATTAAGTCTAATCTAGCAATTCAGACATTAAAAATCACTTTTCAGTACTTAGTTTAACATTTATCATTATTTAATAAGAAACTCTATATTAGAAAGATCAAATCAATATTAGACAAAATTACTTTACTGAAATCAAGTCAACATTGAACTTAGAAGTAAAGACATAAGGTTTGATACATAAATCCCAAGTTGAAACAAACATCCTAGAATAAGAAAATTTATAGATTCATGACTAAATTCAACCTAAAAATAAAAATTATAAACATGAACATTAAAGATAAATAATAGATGGAAAGAGGAGGAAAAGGAACTCCAATTGCTTCTTAAATCTTGATCTCTCAATCTCCAAGGTTTTCTTCTTCTTCGCTTGCTCTTTGTTTTTCTCCTCCTTGAATCTCACTATTCAACTCTCTCCAGAAAAATCCTCCCCCTTTATGTCTCAAAAACTTCCTTTTAATCACCGAAAACTGTCATGAAAAATTTTCATACACGAATCGTGTGAATTTACACGATCAAACTATGTGACTTTTGGCTTTGGTTGTGTGTTCTCGCTTCGAAAGACACGATCAGTGTGAATCTACACAGTCTGACCGTGTGACTTTCGGACCTTCAACTTTAAACTTCTACTTTACATGAGATGTGTGAATTTACACGGGTAGACCGTGTTTTTCCCAAGTTTACTTCATTTTCTTCCCAAATCATCTGCAAATACCAAGAACAAATAGCAGCACCAAATTCACAAAAATCTAAAGGCAATTTAACATCATTCAATGCAAAACAATGACAAAATAGAGTTAAAATATATCAAGAACAACAACTTAACAAACTCCCATATGCTAAACTTTTGCTTGTCCTTAAGCAAATCAAACTTAATGGCAAATTAAGGGAACAAATATAGCTCAAATTTTATAAAGGTAAGATCACAAGATAATGCAAAACAATTTGTTGCATCTCATTTAATCAAATACTCGCTCCAAGTAATAGTTCATCACTTACTATCGCTACCAAGCTTAGCTCAAAGATTCAATCAAACTTAATCACAATAGATATTCATCAGCATCTTTAAATCAATTAGGAACCAACGGAGTGCAAATAAACATTTCAAAAACAAATTAGGATCCTGCCCTATAGTCCCCTTCGTCTCAAAGAAGTGCTTGGTGACAAATTTATTAATCAATATTATTATTCCCCAGTAACACACGCCTCAAAAGGGTACCTCATTAGGTATTTCCCCAGTAGCTTGCATCTCAAAGCGGTACTAAAGACCAATAACACCCTAGTTTTTTTGAGTCATTAAACGACCCGAAAAGGGACTTAACTCTCCCAATTGCTAGCTGCTCTATACATAAGCCACTTAAGAAGCACAAATGTTGTGTCATTCATACCCACTAGAATTGGTATACCAAAGGTGTGTGATTTTGCGAAAATTGTAATGGCCCAAAAGGAAAATTTTCTCCCAATACTAGCGACTCCATCCGTTCAAGAACTTAAGGGAAGATGGTGTCGTTCCACCAACTTCAGCTAGTATTGGTGTTCACACGTGTCACCAAAATTTTTTATTTTAAATTTTTATTTTTTTAAATCAAGCCAAGCAAGCAATTCTCCAGTAACAGAATAGAAACAACAATGGGGTCCCCAATGAAGATAAATTAGTTAGTTCCTTTCAACTTAAAGAGCTAACTAAAAGAATTTGGATAGAAGGTCAATTTATCTCGAAGCTAAGCCTAGTTATAAACGGGCTTCCATCATTACTACGGAGTTAGCAATTGACAAAGGTGAGTGCATCAGGAAAACACAATAAAAAACCACCCTAATGTTCTAAAAGAACTAAACAACCAAACAAAACATAACAAAGACAAAAGTAGTTACAAAACAAACACAGTAGCAAAATAACTAAACTCCCCTATGCTAGAACGAAACATTGTCTCCAATGGAAAGAGTAAAGGGAAAAAGGCAATCATGGAGAAGATGGGGGGATTGGAGGTGGTGGGTTACTGAGAGAGGAGGAGCAATGACGCCACGAGTTGAAGGCAGTTGGTATATCGTGAATGTGAGCATTATGAGATTCAACCATTTGCTGCAGAGTGGTTTGATTAGCACGAAGAGTGGAAAGAGTATCCCCGAAATGATGGAGATAGTGACCTTGATCGGTAACTAAGGCATGGAGAGCAGCTTGTTCATTTTGGATAGAGGTGAGCGTAGAGTGGAGAGCGCTAAGATCAAAATGGGACGAAGCAGGTTGGAATGAGGAGGATGGCATTGATGTAGATTGGGTAGGAGGAGAGGGGTAAGCATCTAATGGATCTGGAGTGGTGTGATCGAGTAAAGGCATCCAATCAATGTTGGATGGGTCACTAAGAGTGGTTCGGGCTAGACTTAGTAAACAAAATTTGAGATTATTAGGGTAAACCTAGCAACGGTGTCCCCTAACTGATTTACACATATGCATGGCTTCCAGAGTTGGGTAATCAAGTTGCTCCGAGCCTTGCACAAGAAAATTCGTATTGGCAAAGGAGTCAAAGCCGAAAGCTAAAGCAAGGGGGTAATTAAACCACCGATAAAAATTTCCCCATAGGTTGAATAGCGACACGTAGGAATTGAGTGGCCAGGAAAGAACCGGCATCAATAGGTTCACCATGGTACATAGCATATAAAAAACACAATTCAGGGGAACGAACAACGTTTTTGCTACCTCCTCTAGCAAAAATCCCACTGGATAAAATACGATGATTATAACGAAGGCAGGGTTTTTGATGCACGTGGCCTTGGAAGAGCTAGGGTTATAGGATGGGTCATCAACAATTCGAGACCATAAATGAAATTGGTCAAAGCCAGGGGGAACCCTATGATGAATGATGTCTAAGCTGGTAGGCATGGAGTAAATGGCATTAAATTCATCTAAGGTTAAAGTGTGTTGGCTTCCGAAAAGTTAAAAGGAAATCTTGCCTACTTGATAATCACGACCGTGAGTAACTTCAACAAAAATTGTACTAAAAAATTTTAGGGTTATGTTCGAATATATTGAGCACCTAACATCCAAACAATTTCGCAAACCAATAACACCAAACAGTCTATAAATATCAGATAATAAATCCAAATCACTCAAAGTGTCCTCATTATAATTCCAAGTTGCAATTAGAGGCCTATTTTTCAACATTTCATATCTAGCACAATCATCGGTATCAAATAAACCAAAAGGATTGGAATTACCTATTCGTCGGAATGGTTGAGATGATTCAGCGTGGGTGGTGCCTGACCCGCCAAGTGTGGTTTTTCTCCTCTTAGGTCCCATTGGTGAAGGATTTGAAGAGAAGGAGGAGGATGAAGGAATAGAGAGATGGTGAAAATGGAGAGAAAATCGGTTTAGTGAGATGAGGTTGAAAATGATAAGGTGAGATTGAAGATGACGATGAAGTGAAAAGTAGAAAGTGGAATTTTTAGGGCTAAGATGTTGAGAGAAGAAAGAAAAGGAAACGAAATTGAAAGAGAGAGGGAGAAGAGAAGGGGGTTTTGAATGAGGTTGGAAGTGGAAGAGTGTCACACGGTCCGTGTGAATTAACACAGTCAGCCTGTGTATCTTTCGTGCGGGAATTGAAATGGGAAGCAGCGAGACACGGGCCATGTGAATTCACACGGGTAGATCGTATGTCTTTCAGGTGAATATCAGTTCTCGCCTGGTTTGGGACACGGTCGTGTGAATTCACACTGGTAGACCGTGGAAGTCTCAGACCCCCTTTTTTTTACTGTACAAACTTGAAAGAAATAAATCAAATGCGAAAGAAGTAACTTAAACAAATACGTAGAAACAAGGCACATTAAATGGTATGAGCAAATCGTGAAATGATGTCAGTTTTGTTATGGTTTGGAATGTGTCAAAGTTATTGTGGCACCTAATGAATGTCCTAAAAAATAGGGCTTCAGGCATTATCCATTGACCTTAAAGGCTCCAAAAACTTCACTAGACCATCTAGACTTGAGTTTACCTGGAAAAACATAAAGACGAGGGTTAAATAACAAAACTAAATCACCTTCTTCAAACCGCTTCTTGGTAATATGTTTGTCATGCCACAGCTTGGTCTTTTCCTTGTACAGGCGAGAACTTTCATAAGTTTCCAACCTTAAAATATCTAACTCATTCAATTGCATTGCCCTCTTTTCGCCAACAGATTTCATGTCAAAGTTTAAAGTTTTGTGTTGGACCCCGATTTCTTTTCTTAGTAAATAAGCATGTTTATTTTATTTTGAGGTTTAGTTTGACAATTTTTTTTTGTTAGAGTTAATTGAGGATTTTAATTGCTTAGGTTAAGAATATTAAATGGAAGGATTGGACTAAATTGGAGTTTTGATAAATTATTAGGATTTGACCATTATATTATAATTTGGAGGGAAACATT
>JANVCL010000006.1:20969282-20989145 GCA_026546855.1 Erythroxylum incrassatum
GTGACCAACCCGATTTTGGTCGCTATAACTTTTAACGACCATTTTCTTACTTTTAGCAACCATTAATAATAGTTGCTAAAACTAATTTTTCTTGTAGTGCATGCATCTCTAAATTGCTTCAAATCTTTACTTATGCCACTATTTGATCCAAATTTGTCTCCTTTTATCCATGAAGGCAGTTATCACCTGTAAATGCACCTAGAGAGAATTAAGTACCAAAAACACAACAAAATTATGAAACATCAAGCAAAATATATCAAATATAGGAATGTAATTATAGTCAAATGAGCATCTATCAAATATCACCACACTTAAGCTTTTGCTTGTCCTCAAGCAAATCATATTATAAATTATCAACTTTACACATATCCATCCTTTATTAGTCTTAACCTATCCATCCATATTTTAAATCATCAAATCGTATTAATCAAATTAACAAACAAGTAGATTCAGGTTATCCTAAAACTAACTTCATAAGTCAATATTACTAATAGTTACATTAATAATCATTTTGAAATCAAACACCCTCACCAAGGTTCCTCTCATTGCACTCGAGTGTTCAGGGTGAAAAGTATCAAACTCTTAAATCAATGCATATCAAAATTCTTAACCATAAGCTTGCAATACTATCACATCTCCACCACTTACAAGTAGATTAGAAACAAAAATCAAAAGTTCTTTATAAGGATTTAAAGGGGCTTAGGTAACGTATGATTGGGATAATAAAATGGTGATAAATTTGAAGCAAAATTACAAAGGAAACATTAAAAGAAACTTGTTACTTCATACTATACACAAGTCCTTTCATTATAAATCCATTGGTACTAGATTTTTTTCTATACTCGTAAATATTTTTTGGTTTGTATTAATATTTTTGAGCATTCATCATGTATCAGGATTAAAGAAATATTAGACCTTTCAAATTTTCAAGTTTCAAACATTCAAGTAATGTAAATAACTTTCAGGGTTCAAACTAATAAAAAGGCTTCAAAGAAAATAAGATAAAGGTTAATCATGTGGTTATAATCATTAACTAATGCTAAGGCTCAAAATTGGTTATTCTTAAAGGGATAAAATATGGTAAGGTAATTATCAATGAAATAGGCTAAACAATTGTTGAACTCAATTGCCTTTATCACTTCAATGCCTCTAATTTAATAATATGGTCTCAATATGTATAATAACGGCAGGTTCTGGAATCATCCTACTATACATAATAACAAACATGAAATAATAAAAGAGTTTTAAAATTTATGAAAATTTATTCTTTTGCTTAAAAGCTCATAATAAAAATGTTCTGATGTATGTAAATAATATGCAATTTTCATCTAAATTGAATATCTCAATGATTATTAAAAAATGACTTAGAAAAACAAATTTATTCTAGCTATCATTCTTTTGCATAGTAATTTAAATTAATATACAATAATGAAATAAAGTATTTACAGATAGATTTCAACTAACTGAGAATATCAATTAATAAAATTTAACAAAAAATATTATAATAAATTGAAGAAAATTTTAACCCCTTTCTCACACTTAAAATTGTACAGTATCCTCAATATACACAATATAACAAAAATGAATAACAAGCCAAAAAGTGGAGGAATTTGGTACATTCCTGAGTAATGAGATTTTCATATTATAATTTCGATAAGGGACCATCTTATACTAGATACAATAATCCTCACAAAATATAAAGAAAAAGGAAAATAAAACAACAAAAAAGAAAATAAATACAAATATTAAAATAGAATAAACATGAAATTTAAAATAAAACATAGCCTCATTTATGGTTACCTCTCGTGCAAAGCTTACTTAACATCATTAGCTTGACATACCCTACATATTATTGTCATTCTAGGTCTATAATCAATTGTTTGTGTCCACCTTTTCTCCCCAAGGCAATTTAGTAGCCTGTAAATAAGTCACAAGTTGCAAGATAAAATTAATAAACCCAATTAACTGTATTATTGCCCTTTTCAATAACAAACTGTTAATAAACTGAGGGATAACAAAACTCCCCATTTCTTTAATTGACATAAACAATTTGTCATGTAGGAAGTGGGAACCCTTTGATGGGTGTAAATTATAATATTTTGTGATAGATGTTTAAGTGTTCTTTTGATTATTTCTTATATGATTATCATGTATATAGGCTTAGAATTGTGTCATTAATAGTGTTCGTTTATGTTCTAAGTGTTTATGTGCTTTTGAGCATGATTTGGATCTTAATTTCATGTTTCAAGAGGTGTGTGATGTGTGTTTGAGTGTATGGAAATAGGAAATTGAACAAAAGAGAAGAATTGGAAGTATGCAAGCAGGTCACCATTGTGACTTGCTTGTCACGATGGTGACAGAGAGTGTAAATAGCAGTTCCAACGAATTTCAGCTTTTAACACGCGACTCTTTTTGTAATTCAGCACGTGACTCTTTTACCAAATTGAGATTAATCCAAGGAAGATTAAGAGGAGCATCAGGTGTCCAACATTTTCTAGATTTGCAGATTCAGCTCTAAATCAAGTTTTTCTTTCTTTCTTTTTGTTATTTTCATTAAAATTGATGTGTGAACTAGATTCAAAGATGTTATACATGTTGACGATGTTTTAATTTCAAATTAGGATTTTTTTCTTTGACTTATTTTTTGACTCGAACACTTTTGATTTCTATACAATGTTTTGGGTGTTGTGATATTTGCGTTCTCTTATACTTCGTTAATAAATCAATAGAGAAAGAGAGAGAGAGAGTTGAAAGTAATCTAATTAGGTTAGATAATAAGAGTTATCAACCAAATAATTCATGCAAATATCTAAGTGATAATCATACAAAGCGAGATCTTTTGTAAGAACTCGATTATCCGATATATTGCTTAAGAACTATCGAGAGATTGCAAATATGGAATTTCGTTATCAATTAGGGATTATTAATTGGGTTTAAATGATTAGGCCTTGAGAGAGAATAATTAACCCTTCAAAAATATAAGATTAATACTAAATTGAATCAAAAGTGGTTAAAAGAACAAAATAATGATAGAATGAATCCTAGACGTTCATATTTGATCATTCTTGTTTTATTGTGGGAGCAAATTTTTTAAGTGGTTAAGTGCTTAATTTTTTTGATCACTTTAATTTCTGATTATTTCTTTTCATTCAAATTACATTTTAAAATCTAAAAAAAAGTTAGGTTCATTTAGTTTTAGTTAATTCCTTATGTGATCGATACAATAATTACTACAAGTTTACAATCCCTATACTTGTGAATATTAAGAGTTTTATATTAGGTAAAACTTGCTCAACACCATTCATACTCAAGGTGACTACGAATGACTCATCAGTAATTTTCTTATTTGGTTCCTTTGCTAGGTATTCCTCAGCCACTTTGTCCATTCTTCTTTTTTTTCTTCTTCCTGGACAAAGGTTTCTGGCTCGTCTTCTTCTTTAATTATCTCTTGCAACTTCTCTACGTCCACTTCTTGGACAGAGGCTTGCTTTTCTTCTTCTTCTTCTTCTTCTTCTTTTGGAAGCTCGTTCCCACTCTTTAAGGGTGATTGCTATTCCTTGTTTGTTTGGATCTGTTTTATTATTACGAGGCAAACTACCCCGTAGTCTATCGGATAATTTTCTCGCCGCTTGACTAACCCGACTCACTAAGTTATGTATATAATCCTTTGTTCTTTGATGACTCATGAAAAAAATTGCCATCGTATCCTCTAAAGTTGCCTTCTTAACTTGAGGTGCTTGTTGCCACAAATATTCAATCGGATAATCATTCCATCCATAAGAGTAGGAAGTTGCTCCACTTTGAATTATAATTATTCTTGTATGGTGCACCTTGAGGTTGGTATCATTGCTCCCACATGTAGGTTGGTGCCTAGAACTCATGATCATTGTGGTTACTCCCATAAATGTTACAACAAAAAATAGAATTCGGTTGCTTCTGAAAACATGTCACCAGACTTTTCTTTCTAATATGTTGATGTTGCTAAAGGTGATGACACATCATAACTCCCATAAGAATATTATCTGCTTCATCCATCCATTGTGAGTTGTGTCTATGATAATGAATCATATATCCTAACAATAAGTCACAAACTCAAAGTTAAAGTAGAGAAGTTAAAAGATAATTAAATAAATAAGTCAAAAGGAAAATAAAATGCATGAAAATTAAAATAAAGTAAATGCAAAAGATAATGGCTAGATTAATAGAATCTAGGATTCCTACTATTACTGTTCCTAACAAACATGTCAAAAACTTGATTTGTTTTTTTAAAAATAAATTGAGTATATATTGAAAATATTGAAGTCAAATATACAACTTAAGGAGATTAATACTCTCCCTTGACAAAAAAAAACGACAATGCAGTGTCATACATTGGTTAGTCATAGAGAAGTTATCAAACGACAACGTATCCAAGCCATTACATCACATAGGATAACAACATTCCAAGAATCAAAGAAGGATATGGATGAAAGGGGTAAAACTCCCCCTCCTCTGCAACCCGACACCCTTAATCTTCCCCAATTAGGGTTGGAATCTTTAATGCCAATGGAAGCCTTGTTTTGCAGCAGACAGTCGTAGGTGGTAAGGTTCTGTCTAGTGTTTCTTTCCCAGATCCTTCTTCATCTAATCTATTTCATATGTCCTCATGCTAGATTTAATGTTAGGATTCTCATAGAAAACTAATGACGCTGGATATCGCCTACTTCTGGGGGATGGAGGAGGATCTCAAATCAAGTACTATAGCTATTCTTCTTGAATTGTATTTCCATTCTTCACCTTGAACACTAGATTCTCCCTAAAGTAATTTCTAATTTCTCTTACTTTCCTTTTGTTTATGTCCTCTAATTGTCTTACATGCTCTTGTGTTGAAGTGCTTAGCCTCTTATACATTAAGAGACATTAGGATATTTTTGGTACATGTTTGCTTAAAGTTTTTCAGTAAGATGAGCTTTTTGAGTTCTATTTGGAATTTAGATGCAAGAACTTCTTTGGAGGAGTTGGTTCTACCAAATTGTCTGAGGTTCCTTTGCTTCCACAACTCATATACACAAAGCCCTAAGGATAGGACATGAATTTGCCTATCTGGGTTTTGGTGGTTGAGAGATTGAACAATTTTTGTACAATCTCTATAATGGTGTTCCTAGGATTTGGCCATAGACATCTACTAGATATAGAATTCCATAAATTACTATTGTAAGGACATGTGTTAAGTTTTCATTTTGCACTCATTGGGCATATAAATCTCCCTCATGTGTTGAAATTATTATTCAAAATTGATGGGTTTGCTTCTTAATTATTTTCAGATGATTTTCAACACTTGGGATATGAAACTGAATCAAAAATAGGTAAGGAAAGTAAAGATAAGTCGAAATTCTAGATTGGCAGAAAATTCATTGACTAAGCATGGGTATATGCTAGGATGGAAACCATCTGCAGAATTTGCTTTCAAATTCAAATCTGATTCGTTTGAGATTTTCATAATCTTGGAAGAACAAATTCTTGGAGATTTGCATCCCACATACGTGGGAGGTGTGATTTGCTAAAGATCATGGAAAAAGAAGGGATCGAAGGAGATAAAAGGGGACAAAAGTTACTATTTATGTAGCTTTTGTTTTAGGATAGTTTTACATTTTTCTGCAGAATTTTTCTGCAATTTTTCTTCTTGTTTTTGACAGCCATAGATAGGTCTTTCATTTTTTTTTTGTAGTATTGCTCTAGGAGTTTTAGAATTTTCTAGGAAAGACCAGGGATGAAGACTTTACATTTGGTTATTTCTTTGATTTTCACTTTTGTTATGAATAGTTAAATCCCTTTTCTTGGTTGAGGGAAACCGTGTTATCATCTATTATTAAATTATGATGCTAGTAATTTTCCTTGCTTTTATTGTTCTTAGCATCAGTCAAGAAAAAAAAGAAAAGAAAAAGGCAAAAAGAGAAAAAAAGGAATCAGAAAGAAAAAAAGAAAAGAAGAAAAAGAATAAAGTATAGTATCATTAGTTAGTATGAGTAGTTGTAGTCCTTTGTGTCATGTGGTTATCTCATAATTTTAATTTGAATGCCACTTTTTATTTGATACTTTGTGAATGCTTGTAATAAACCCTTTGCCATTTTTACCTTACCTTTGAACCTACCCCTATTACAACCCTTAATAAAGTCCTTATGATTTATTAGCTAATGTAATCCGAATGACTGTAATTGGTGAATTTGCAAGCCTATGGTAGCGCAATCTATTAGAGAGAGATTTGAGTGAAACACCTTGACCTTAAACACTTGAGCGTAAGAGAGAAATCTGTGAGAAGAATTCACTTTGGTTTCATATTTACTTTTGAACAAAGATGTCTTATTTTGATATTGTTTTTTTTGTATCAGTGAAAAGTGATTATGATATGATATGTGATGCAATCTAAGTCTTACTAGCCCAAGTTAATGGATTGTGTTGACTTAATTTCATGAAGAATGAATTGATAGAGTGTAGTGGTTTGGCATGTTTGCTCGAGGGCGAGCAAAGGTTTGGTGTGGGAGAATTTGTTAAGTTTTCGTTTTGCACTCATTTGGTATATAAATCTCTCTCATATGTTGAAATTATTATTCAAAATTGGTGGATTTGCTTTTTAATTGTTTTTAGATGATTTTCAACACTTGGGACATGAAATTTAATCAAGAAGAGGCAAGGAAAGTAAAGATAAGTCGAAATTCCAGATTGGCAGAAAATTCATTGATTAAACGTGGGCACAAGCAAGGATGGAAACCATTTGCAGAATCTGTTTTCAAATTCAAATCTGATTCATTTGAGATTTTCATAATCTTGGAAGATGAGATTGATGGAGATTTGCAACCTGCATACGTGGAAGGTATGATCTGCTAAAGATCATGGAAACAGAAAGAATCAAAGGAGATAAAATGGGAGAAAAGTTACTGTTCGCGCAGCTTTTGTTTTAGGATACTTTTACATTTTTTTGCAGTTTTTCTTCTTGTTTTCAACAGTCATAGATAGGTCTTTTATTTTTTCCAGTATTTCTATAGGAGTTTTTGAATTTTCTAGAAAAGACTAGGGATGGAGACTTTACATTTGGTTATTTCTTTGATTTTCACTTTCGTTATGAGTAGCTAAATCCCTTTTCTTGGTTGAGGGAAATTGTGTTATCATCTATTATGTGTGAGATGTTCGAATAAAGTTTGTTTTGTTGATGAATATTGAGTGCCTTCTGAATGACGTTTATGATTGAATTGATTGATTTCTAAGATGCGCAACTAGGAGTTGATTCGTTTAATTGCCAAATTAGTAAAATATGATGTTTAATTTTGCTAATCACAAGTGACAATTAGGATTACCTTCTTTACATTCGAGTTGGAAATTCTAAGAAGAAACTCATCTTGATTAAATGCATGTCACACATGTGTTATCTTATTCATTGGTTTCTTAGTTCTTAAAGTTATTATTCTATTGAAACTACGATCATATATAGGTTGTTGATTAATAAGAATGCTTAGAATACACATTTATATTCATTTACAGTTAAGAGAAAACATCCCCCCAACGAATGTTTATAGATGAACTGAATTTTATATCAAGGACCTAAACTAAGGTTTGTCTATTAAATTTTCAAATTCAATTACTTTTGTTAATTTCCGATTTTTGTTATTTCTACATTATTAAATTTACGTGAATTAAACCCCCCATTTTGTTTTAGTTTTAAACTCGTATAATCTTTACTGTTAAAATTCCTCGTGGGAACGATCCCTACATTCCACAACTACATTAATTTGTACTACACGAAGTAGGTTTCTTTTTAAATTTGGTTGTAGGCGGCAGTAGTACCAAATTTTTAAGGAATTATATTTTTTTGTGTGATTCTTTTCGATTTTTACATGTGGTTATGCATGTTAACCCATGAAGATTTATCATATTAGTTTGGATGAGATTGAGTGTTTGCTTGAAATTAAATTGGGCTAAGTTAGTTTTAAGCGAATCACGTTGATTGATTGCAACAACTGATGTTGTAAACTTAGTCAAAATTTTGACATTTGAGTGACGAGGTAGTTGCAGAATTAAGGTGAATTCTTTAATTAAACCTGTAAGCGAATTTGAGCCTTAATGATGTCATCTTTAATTAAACCTGTGTGCATGCATTTAACTGGATTAAATTTGTTTCATTATATGGGATATAACAATGATTAAGGCCTTCCTTGTTTCTAAACCTTTTAGCTTAAAAGTGACCCACTTAATTACTTTCCCTTTGCAAACATTTTTGAGCCTTTAACCTTATTTTTCAATCAAACACTTTACATTGAAACCCAAAAACCCCATTAGCCTTACCCTATCATAAGTTAAATGAAGCATTAAGTAATTTAGGACTTTGGTTCTATATTTTATTCTAAGATACTTTTATATACTTCTACTCATACGTTTATCAAATTATACTGCTAGTAATTTCTCTTGTTTTTATTGTTATCCTTTGTTCTTAGCATTAGTCAAGGAAAAAAAGAAAAGAAAGAGGAGGAAAGAGGGAAAAAAGGAATCAGAAAGAAAAAAGAAGAAGGAAAAGAATAAAGCATAGAAGCATTAGTTAGTATGAGTAGTTTTAGTCCTTTATGTCATAAGCCTCTTCAGGCTATCTGCACTACTTTCAATCTGAAAGGTGTTTCAAGCTTTGTTACAGAAATAATAGCTCTAGTTTGTTCACACAATATCTCTCAAGTATTGCTAAGATTTTTTAATCTCGTTAAAAAAATTAAAATCTCTTTGACACAACTCGTATTTATAGCCTTCGTCTTCAACTGCTTCTTGATCTTTCAAGAATCGGTTATTCAGTTGAGTTCTGTAACTAACCCAAGTTGATGTGTCTTCTTGATTCTTCCGTTTGCTTTCTGCTTTCGCGTCTAGCGTCTTCTTTTCTTCCGTCTGCTTTTGCTTCCGTCTTTTTTTGCTTCCATCTGTTTTTTCTTCCGTCTGTTTTTGCTTCCGTCTATTTTTGCTTGCATCTACTTTTGCTTGCGTCTGCTTTTGCTTGCGTCTTCTTTTTTGCTTTCGTCTACTTTTGCTTCCGTATGTTTTTTGCTTGCGTCTGCTGTTGCTTTATTATTTTTTTCATCAAAATCATTAATCATAAAGTCATTTTGACTTAACAATCTCTTCCTTTTTGATGATAACAAATACTCATCTTAGTAAAAGACAAAATAGACAGATTAAAAAGTGCATCACAATTACAATTCAATCATATGATCTTCTGTTCATTTTTTCTCTCTTCTTCTTCTTTCTTTTCTTTTCTCCCCCTATTTGTTATAAATAAAAAATGATTATAACCGAAAGTGCTGCATTAATGTTTTCATCATTCTTTTAATCTTCTTCACGTCTTTGCGTAGATGAACTAATTCTACGTGAAGATCAGTTGATGCAGTTGGTCGATCATCTTTCTTCTGATGTTCTTCTTCAACGACAATTGTAGTGTTGTATACGTCTAAAGATGGAACATATTTTTCAATGATCTCTAGGGTACGAGGTTGTAACATCCCACCCCCGACGGGAAGGGTTAAATAGTAAATTGTCCAGGGGTAAGAGTGATTAGGAATGATTTGGAATTGTTTATGCATACTGGTATTTGCAAACAGTGAATTTGTGCACATGAAATAACTGTACATGCATTCATGATTATTTCCCGGTATTGGGCCTAAATGGACGTTTATTGTGAATAATGTGGAAATTAAATGAGCCCAATGTGGTTCTTTTGTTTTTGTTCAATTAAATGGTTATTGTAAATTATTATTGAATGAGTGTAATAACTGAAAATGTTTATTTATGAATGTGGGCTCAAATTTTCTCCTGTCTATTCCGCGCGAATGACTGTTTTAAAAGAAAAAATTTCGTACTGAGTTTCAATCGACTGATGTAGCCCACCACCCTCGCGGGGCACGGACTCGGACATCACCAACGATGTCGAGTTCGGGTCACGCGGGAGTGGGGTGTTACAATTATCCTCACTCTCCTTTTCCAACTCAACTTCAGTTTCTCCACTAGTCCTATCCTAAGTTTCAACTGCGCTCTCTTTTGCAAATTCATTATTAGGATCATAGGGTACTTCCATTTGCTTTCAACTTCTCAATGTGACAGCTTTACAATAGGATTGGTTTCAGGTTGACTAGGTAGTTTACCTGGTGGTGTGGTTGATGAACTAGCCTAAGTTGCTATTTAGTTCTCAAGCAACTTGTTATGAGCAGCCAACAGGTCTACCTTAGAGGTTAATTGCTTGATGGTTTCATCTTATTGTCTTTGAGCTAGTAGCATAAATTCCACCATACTTTCCAAGTTTGATTTTGGAGGTCCTGGTGGATTGGAAGGCCTTTGAAAACCAGGAGGTGGCCTAATGTTTGGTTGAAATGGGGGTTTCGGTTATTCCTCCAGAAGAAATTTGGATTGTTCTGCCAAACTGGATTGTAAGTGTTTGAGTGTAGGTCAAATTGAGGTCAGGGGTTGAAGTTGTTAATGGCATCAACTTGGCCACTATCCTAATATTGAGCAAAAGGACTACCAACTTGACAATTAACAGACACATGATCAACAGAACCACAAATTTCTCATGCAGAAGTAGCATTACTAACATTCGCAGAATTAACATTCAAGCGATCTAACCTATGAGTCATGGCATCAACTTTAGCAGAAAGTATAGTAAGTGCATCAACATCATACTTACCTGGAGTACATTTTGTTGCTCCTTGCTCACTAAACCATTGGTACTGATTGAGAGCCATCTCTTCAATGAGATTGTATGCATCAGCATAAGTTTTATTCAAAATTGCTCCACCAGCGGCAACGTCGATTAAGGTTCTCATTGACTGGAGTAATCAATTATAGAAATTATGAAGGACCATCCAAGATGGTAAGCCATGGTGTGGACACAACCGAAGTAAATCTTTATAATGCTCCCACGCTTCATACAATGTCTCATCATCTTTCTGTGTGAATGTTGAGATTTGATTCCTGAGATTCGCCGTTTTGCTTGGAGGAAAATACTTGGCTAAAAATGTCCTGGAGAGTTGATCCCATGTAGTAATAATAGATCTAGCCGGAAGTGAATGAAGCTAGGCTCTTGCCTTATCCCTTAAAGCGAATGGGAAAAGGCGAAGACAAATGGCATCAGGAGTGACTCCATTTATTTTCAAAGTGTCACAAACTTCAAGGAAGACAGTTAAATGCATATTTGGATCTTCGACAGGTGAACCTATAAACTGCGACTACTAACCATAGAAATAAGAGCTGGTTTCAACTCAAAATTATTTGGTTCCACAGTTGGATTCTGAATCCTCGAAGTGTTTTCTTAAACTCTTGGCTCTGTATAATCACGGAGTCGTGGTCCTACTCCTTCTGCCATTGTATTGCTACTGCTGACAGAGGTCACCTTCTTCTTATCTACAAACCTCTGTTTCTTTCTCCTGTCGTATGTTCTTTTGATCTCAGGATCAAATGGGGCTGTGAAAGTAAATTGCATATAAATCTCAGTTCACCATTGCACGAGAAACACAAACGAGAGTGAACAAATTTATATACAAAGTAAATACAAATAAACCTATGATCAAAATGGAATTAAGTAAAGCTTAGTCAACTTTGTTCAGAAAAATTTAATATTTGACACAAGTTCTCGGCAACATCGCCAAAAGCTTGATAGACTCCGAAAGTGTACGGATTTAGTTGCAACAATCAAGTGTCGATCCACAAGGACTAGGTCAAAGTACTAAATTTATACATTCTAAATTTGCTAAGCAATCAAATATGAAAATTCAGTTGTTAAAGAAGTATCAGTGCGCGATTAACAGAATTTGAGCTAATATTCTAGGAATTCATCTCAGCAAAGAAATCATGTAATCCTTGTGAAATAAAATATTGATCCAAGTACATTAACCCACTCTTATCAATTAGTTCTTTCTAAGTAATTAACGTTTTGATCCTAATTTTTAAACCAGTTTCCCAAACCAAAAATCAAATCCAACCCAATGAACAAAGTGGTTAATCTCAAGTACTCCTAATGAAGAATTCTATTTCTAGATATTCTTTCAATTAAGTCTAATATAGCAATTCAGACATTAAACATCACTTTTCAGTACTTAGTTAACATCTATCGTTTTTCAAAAAGAAACCCTAGATTAGAAAGATCAAATCAATATTAGACAAAATTACTTTACTGAAATCAAATCAACACTGAATTTAGAAGTAAAGACATAAGGTTTAATACATAAATCCCAAGCTGAAACAAACATCCTAGAATAAAAAAAATTTACAGATTCATGACTGAATTCAACCTAAAAGTAAAAATTATAAACATGAACATTAAAGATAAATAATAAATGGAAAGAGGAGGAAAAGGAACTCCAATTGCTTCTTGAATCTTGATCTCTCAATCCCCAAGCTTTTCTTCTTCTTCGATTGCTCTTTGTTTTTCTCCTCCTTGAATCTCACTGTTCAACTCTCTCCAGAAAAATCCTCCCCCTTTGTGTCTCAAAAACTTCATTTTAATCACCGAAAACTGTCATGAAAAACCATCATATATGGACCGTGTGAATTTACACGGTCAGACCATGTGACTTTCGGGTCTGGTTGTGTGTTCTCGCTTCGAAAGACACAGTCCGTGTGAATCTACACGGTTTGACTGTGACTTTCGGATCTTCAACTTTAAACTTCTACTTTACATAGGCTGTGTGAATTTACAACGGTAGACCGTGTTTTTCTTGGGTTTACTTCATTTTCTTCCCAAATCACCTGCAAATAACAAGAACAAAGAGCAGTACCAAATTCACAAAAAACTAAAGGCAATTTAACATCATTCACTGCATAAACAATGACAAAATAGAGCTAAAATATATCAAGAACAACATATTATCAATTCTTGAGCCTAAAAGGAAGACACTACCAGATAATCAATTGCTTTGATGGCAAGAATAGTTCTCCCGATATAAATTCATAATTCACCATATCAAGGGACATCACAATATTCTTGCCAACTTTCTTTCTCAACCCAAAAAAATGTCTAATTGATCTCTCCTCTTCTCTCCATAACAATACATCTGCTCCTTCCCATCGTAGAGTTTCCTCCTCTCTTTAAAAATCCTTCAAGTTTTGAACCCAATAAAGAAAGTCCAACACTACCAATGCCCAACAACATTGACCCTAATGACCTGTTCATCAACGCACTAGGCCCATGGCCTCCAAATTAGAATGATTCCAAGATTGATTGCTTTATCCAAGCCATGGATCACCTTGAGAAAGACATGGATTTGTCAGAAGATTCTGACAATGACAGTGGTGGCCCACATTCTTCCTCTGCTTCTCTTTAAAGATTCCTTTTTATCTTGTAAAAGAATATTTGGGACCTAATGTTTCCCAATCATTCTTTTATTATTTTTTTAAAAAAAGTTATATGAATAATTGTATCTAAGGAATCTTTTCCTTAAAATTATTTGTTTTTATTCACTTGTTTGGTTTATAAAAGCAAGGCTTCTTCATTGTTGTCCTCACGTTGTATTAGGAGTTTAAACGATTTAAATGAATATAAGTTTATGTGTTTTTCATTCTATGGCTTCTTTCTAAGTTTCTCTATCTTGCAAGCTTGATTCTTGAATAATGTTGTCATAATCATACAAAAAAAAACAAGTATATTGTACACTTGTCTCTTCATGAAAATCCTATATATCAAAATGCCTTAAATCATAGATCCTATTTGAGGTCGTTATTAAACGGGAATAGATTAAGAGCGTAAGATTTATAAAAGGCAAATCTTGACAATCAATGTCCGTTGAGAGAGAGAGCTTGTGTCTCAACCAGAATACCTAAAATTTACACTACAGTCTTGCTTTGTTTATCCCTGCTCTCTAATGGTATCTGTTCATAAGCACAAAGATCTAGAGTCCCCGTGTGTCCTCAATCAAGGGTAACCTGAGTGACCAAAGAAATTATATATTAAGCGCTTTTATCATCAATTATTTGGTTGTATAAGTAAATTACTAATTAAGGAAAACCATAAGCTTTTGATTAATTAAAATGACAACATAAATATGTCGATTTGCTGATAAGTAAAGCAAAAAATTATATTATGTAGGATACTAAAATCAAACATTATCTATAAAGTCCATACCATTCGGCTGGTGACTCCCCGAGAGGAAGATTAAATCTTCTTCATCAGAATCATTTAATAGGAAGCTTTACTTTCCAAATTATAGAAATTATAAAAAGGTTAACTTGGTCTGGACAATTTCGAAGGTTAACTTGGTCTGGACAATTTCGAAATAAGTTAGCTATCCATCTATCTTGTTATCATCAAAGACAACAGAAAAAAGAAGCTAATATGAATGACATACGTGGTACTGTTATGGAGAACCCGAGCATCCAAAGCGGTCTACTCGTCTTCACTGGAAACTGCATTTATTCTAAACCACATTGCATAATTTCTTTGGCTATAGAATTTCAACTACTGCAGAAACCTAACCGACGACAGACATCCAATCAAACATTTGTATCTTCCATCAATTCCATAGCGAAATCAGTATGATCCCACAAATTCATACAAACAGGGCATAACAATTCATGGGAAAATGGGGGGTGGGGGGTGGTGGTATTGGTGGTAGCTTCATGCCAAAGAATAAAAATTAGGGGAGACGTCCTGGTAATGGATATGGAATCTATACACCAAATAGAGGCATCGTGATGTATTGTATTATATATATATATAAAAAGGAATACCAACACTAGCCTCGGGCAACTGGCGCATCCTTACAGACTGGGCATGCATTTTTATGCGCAAGCCATTGTTTTATACATTGTACGTGGAAACCATGTCCACATTCCAGCTTCCCCAACTCATCATCTGCTTCATAATCCTCCTGTTTAGAACCAGCGACACACAAAAATCAGATAAAGGAAAGGTAAGAGTGACAAAAGGTTGAAATTCCAAAAGAACTGAACCAAGAAGATTGCACCCTACCTGACAAACACTGCAATTCCTATCCCCAATCGTGGGAAAATGGGATGATAGATCATTTAGAATCGAGAACCTAATCTTCCTGATGCAATGGCTTATCTCATCTTCCTTTAGTCCAGTACACACATAACCAATTTTATCACCTAGCTCAAGTAGTTCCTGTTGGCATAAGAATAGATAAAACACACAAAAGAATAAAGATGAATTTCAGCTGTCCAGAGTAACGCAACACATGAATGAAAGAACAAAAAAATACCACATGGTGTATCTGATCAGGAGGGATTTAATATAGTCCCTCATAACAGAGTCCCAACAAAAACGTGTACACACCAAGGAATACCGCCAACCACAAACTGATATTTGCACCTAGCAGTCAAAGCTTTCCACCCTTCTCTAAGCAGCACAATCGAAACAGACTTAAGCATACCTCATATGACATGTTGTCCACGTCAAGTCTCCAATCACTAAATCGATCCAATCGTCCCCCCATCATGAAACCATTTTGGAGCATCAATATCTGCATGCAGCCAGTACCACAGCTACAATGTTTTAACAACCTTAAGAATATATAATAAATACAAGGCAATCCACGCACCGAATGATCAAGGTTATCATTCATTGTCCCTCAAATTGCTCCCCATAATAAACAAAATCATTTGACAAAAACAAATGTTCAATTTTCTGCCTGAAAACGGCCAAAACAAAGAAATAAAGACAGCATTGTATGCATCCTTGGGCAGGAACAGGAAGTTTGAACTCAAATATCAGAAACGCATATTACATGTAACCTAAGAAGTGATGTTCAGAACATATGATATGGTAACGGGAGATTCAAGACCCTCATATGTTAAAGGCACAATCATTACTCTAATAATTCCTCCAGAGTCAACATTTTGTTCTCACAATGAAGGCAATGAAGCTCCAGATGGAAAATAATGGGTGAACATAATATTTTCTAAGCAAAAAGTACCATCCTTTGTTTTATGAGGAGCCCTAACAATTGGATTTTGTAGAATACTGCTTTTACGAATTTCACTTCTAAAATATGAGAAGCAAGATCCCGGTGTGTATGACCTCGAGAGTACAGCAAGTTTTATGGAAAACAAAAGAAAGGCATCAAAACATTATAATGAAGGAGATTAGAGTTCCTTCCAATTTATAATTCTACTAGCATAGAGTATGTCCAAGTAACAATTAAAAGTCTCTCAAGTCAATGAGCCAGTGCTGTCTCTTACCTATGTTTAAAACTAAGCTCTCAACTCCATGCTCAAAACAACAACACCCATGTTCAACAGAAGAAAAAAAGCTGAAAAACTATTCAAAAACTATGTTAAAACTAAAGAAAAACTTAGTAAGTAAAGCAATAACAAAATCTTTTGTCTATATCAAATGAACCGTTCAACTTATAAACAGTTGTAATTAGTAATATAATGAATAAAAATTAAGGTACCAAGTGAAATGTACATTGGATGATGACAAGCATCCTCAATTACAAACGCAACCTTAAATTCAATATGTCCCATCTAATAGAGAGATGCTGGGGATCCTATAATTGCCTCTTCAGAACAGACAATAATAAACATAGCATAAGCAACAGTAAAAGGCAAAAACTTTAGATTGTAAAGCAATGAACACACCTCAGCAAGTCCATCAGGAGAAGGATGCCGATAATGATGATACTTCCTCGTGCCAAAGACTTCTGGTTCAGGCTGAAAAGGTACAAAAAGGGGGTCTATATCCAAAAGCGCTACAGTATCAGGATTTGTCGCAACTCTCCTTGGTAAACAAGAACGCTGCCAAGGTTGAGACAACAGATAAATACCCAAGGAACAACATGAATAAGTAACAAAAGAACAGTGTAAAGAATTAACAAACATAAAATTAAGAGTAGACCACTACGTGCTTAAGGCTTTCAAGCAAGATTCCAACTCTAAACGAAAAAGAGTAAGAGGAATCCTATGTACACTTACAATACAGGAGAAGAGTTTAGTCCTTCTCTAACTCAAAGACTGTATGTACCTAACAGAAGCTACGTATGGTTAAATCCAAACATATTTATATGTAATAGTGGGGTCCACAATTTGCCATTAATCTAAGTAGGAGTTTTGCTTCAGTAGCCATATAAATCATACGTACACGCACAAGCACATCATTTGATATTATCCTAAGAAATTAAAGGCTCAATTCTACAAGACGTTGAGCTTTAGAGAGGCCTTACTAAAGCAAAGTTGGCGCAAGAACTCGAGACACCTATAAGACTAATTTGAACAAACACTTGATCAACCCTTGAAATAAACATCTCCTTTGAAAGTACACTACATGTGTTTGCTCGACTTACATACTTCACGATACTACATTCGACTAACTTTAATTGAAGAAATTGCATACACAAAATAAACGATGGCTTGACCATTTTCAACTTTCATGAGTGTTTAGCCTCCAATTGCAAGGACTTCCCCATTCCTGGGGTTATTGAAAATCATAAAACGTTGGTATTTGTAGGTATCGTATAGGTGTTTAGAGAAGTTAAACTCTAATTAAGTCATGGGATTTGCTTCAATTATTTCATAATAAAATTGAAACAAAAATATAAGAAGTCCAATAAAGGCAAAAGACGATTGCTAGATTACGAAAAGGTTCAAAACTAATACGATACAGTGTACAAAGAGAATAAAGTATAGGAATTGTGAATAAATAGATAAGGGAAGCTATATAGGAATAAGGCGGGAAAATTAGTTAGAAGTAATTAAAATAGGAGACTCAAGACCAGATGTGGTATTGGAAATCAGTTGTAAAACTTTTCCTCTCTAATAAAGATTCTTCGTCAATCTCTTAATTCTCTTCTTCATCTTCTTATCTTCTCTTCTCAATTCTTAATTCTTTTGTTATTAATTTTGGACCATATCAATTGATATTAGAGCATTTGATTCCTATGGTTGAGGAAATGCAGTTTCAAGAATATCGACGAGAACTCATAACTCTAGTGGAAGAAGCTGAGAAACGACAAGAGAACACATTGAATCAAAGCAATTGCAAAGATCAAGACTCTCTTAAGGGGTTTAAGTTTGCAATGTCGAGAAGCAGTTCTTTCAAGGCAACAAATCTATGATCAAAGTTGTCAATTCACAGGCTACAGGAATACTTTTGCAGATGAATTATTGGCAAGCACATCACATGAAGCTTCCAAAATTTGATAGAGATAATTTTGGTAGTTGGTATCGACAAGTGCAGAGCTACTTCGATGTAGAAGGTACCTTACCCAAAAAAAAAAAAAGGTTAAGAAAGTGTACCCCATTTGAGAGGCAAAGCATTGCATTGGCATGCTAGTTATATTAAGATGAAAGGAGAACGAGCTTATGCTAATTGGGAAGAATATATCTATAACATGAGAGCTCAACTTCATTATTCAACACATGAATATCCTTTATTATAACTGAGGAATTTGAGGTAGTAAGGCACTTTACAAGAGTATAATGATTCTTTTGATGAATTATACCTAAAGGCTAAGATCTCGTAAGGTAATGCTCTTAGCTTGTTTCCATATGTCTTACTTGATGAAATCCAAATGACCGTGTGCATGTTCAAGCCCAAAACACTAGCTGAAGCCTATTCCTTTGCCAGGCTCCAAGAACTCCAAATAGTTGCACTATTTCAATAGCCCAAACCTACTACCAGTAACACCCATACTACCCTTACTATTAAACCTTAGCCATTACCTAGCTCATCAACCATAGTACGAACTACTATCACTAACCAACACACAAACCAAAACACAAACTACTAATCCAAAAGTACAAACCAGTGGTCTGTTACCTACGCCTACTGTTAAACCCTTGAATAACAATCTTGCCAGAACACTCATCACTAAAGAAATGAATGACAAATGAGCTAAGGGTTTTTTCTTTTGGTGCGAGGAAAAGTATGTAGATGGGCATAAATGAAAAAAGACAAATTTTTATGACCAAGGTTGATACTCATAAGGATGCAGTTGATGATGAAGGGGGTGAAGTAATAGATTTCCAAGTATTGACCAGAAACTATTAGCATTGAGATTGTTATGTTGACCAGAAATTATTAGCATTGATATTGTTATAATTACACCTATAATCTCTCCTATAATTGATAGATTCATAGAGTTAATAGCTAGATTACTTCCTAAATAGTCCTAGGAATTTTGTATATAAACCTTGTTCCTATGTACACAAATTTAAAGAATACAAATTATTTTCAGCATTCAACACATTCAACATGGTATCAAAGTTCCTATCTGATTTAGGGGTTTTTTTCTGGTTGTTCGAACACTGTTTGAGTGTGTACTCACCTAAAAAGCAATGTGTTTTTCTTCTTACCACCCACCTAGATTGCTTCAGCTGTGACCGGCGACTCCCACCGTGAAAGACCCGACATCAACTGAACTACCACGTGCCACCACAATCTCTCTACCGTCACCGCTCGTGAGCACCACTCGCCACCTTCCAGCCAATGTTTCGCCTCGATTCTTTCTCCACCAGTGTCGCCGGCCTCTTGCCTCTCCTCTGGTGGTGTCAGACGCACCTCTTACCTTCTACCAGTACCCTTGCTTCCTTGCTTCTGCTCAGTCTATTTTGTTTCTGGTCTGTCTGGTATTTTTTCTGCCCATAAACCAGAAGCACATTTTCGAACAGATTTTATTTACTCTAATGGTTTTTTTTGTTGGTTTTCCTGAGTAATACTAAATAAGATGGAGGGAAAGAAGGTCATTATGTCAAGTTTCGATAATCCTTAACTTCAAATAAGTCCCGTAAAACTTGATGGAACTAATTATCTTGCTTGGTCAAGATCCTATTTGTTGTTCATCAAAGCTAGAGGATTACAGGGTTACATTAATGATGGCAGTAAGAAACTCGATGTCAATAATTCTA
>JANVCL010000006.1:20989245-21001226 GCA_026546855.1 Erythroxylum incrassatum
TATATGGAGATTCCTCCAGGGTTTGAAGATGAGAAGACACAAGGGAAGGTTTGTAGGTTAAAAAAGGCCTTGTATGGGCTAAAACAATCACCACGAACATGGTAGTTCAATCGGGCTATGATCTCCTTTGGTTATCAACAGAGTAATGTGGATCATACCCTATTTATCAAGCACTCTGAAGGTAAGATCACGCTTCTTATTGTCTATGTTGATGACATCATTATAACTGGAAGTAATACAAAAGAGATAGCTAGGCTGAAAAAACTACTTGCTCAAGAATTTGAAATTAAGGACCTAGGAAAATTGCAAGATTTCTTGTGAGTTGAAGTCGCTAGACCAAGAAGAGGAATCTTTATCTCCCAGAGAAAATATGTCCTAGACTTATTAGAAGAAACCGGTATGATGGGTTGTAAACCAGCTAAATCTCCTATCGAGAGCAACCACAAATTGCAAGCAGGAACAGGTAAATCAATGGACATGAGAAGTTATCAGAGGTTAGTTGGAAGACTCATCTATCTTTCTCACACTAAGCCAAACATAGCATTTGCAGTTAGTCTGGTAAGTCAGTACATGCATGATCCACGAGAACTGCACTTACAAGTTGTATTCCGCATTTTGCGCTACCTAAAGTGAACAGGCCTTATGTTCACTAACAATGGTCATCTTAAGATAGAAGCATTTACAAATGCTTATTGGGTCGGATCTCCAGATGATAAGAGGTCAACTACTAGTTATTGTACGCTCGTAGGAGGAAATCTAGTCACCTGGAGAAGTAAAAAATAGAATGTAGTTGTTAGATCTAGTGCAGAAGCCAAATATAGAGCTATGGCTCAAGGTGTGGGCGAACTATTGTGGGTAAAGAAGCTGAAGAATGAATTACAACTGACGAATGAGGGAAGTTCATCTCTCTATTGTGATAACAAAGCTGCCATTAATATAGCTCACAATCCTATTCAGCATGATAGAACAAAACACATAGAAATTGATCGCCACTTCGTGAAGGAGAAACTTGTGAATGGCTCTCTGCAATTATTCCATATGGGGTCAAATGAACAACTGGTAGATGTCTTCACCAAAGGACTATACAACAAACAGTTTCATAACCTCGTTTACAAGTTGGGCACGAGTGATATCTATGCACCAACTTGAGGGGGAGTATTGATCAGAAATTATTAGCATTGATATTGTTATGTTGACCAGAAATTATTAGCATTAATATTGTTATAATTACACCTATAATCTCTCCTATAATCGAGAGATCTCATAGAGTTAATAGCTAGATTACTTCCTAAATAGTCCTAGGAATTTTGTATATAAACCTTGTTCCTATGTACATAAATTTAAAGAATACAAATTATCTTCAACATTCAACACCAAAAAGTTGAGTTGTCCAATCATGCTTTAACTGGACAACAAGGATTTTATACTATGAGAACAGAGGGGTATCCTGGTAAGCAGAGATTGTATATTCTAATTGACTCAGGGAGTGAGAATATGGCACACAAATTGAGATGTGCATTGTAGGAAATGGGCAATCTCACAGTTACTGTGGCTAATGGTCAAGAAATAGGGTGTAATTCCAAATGGGAGAGCTTCCAATGTAGAATGCAAGGTCAAAATTTTGAAATAGATGTTTTTATTCTTCCTCTAGACAATTATGAACTAATTTTTGGTGTACAATGGCTTTCAACTATTGGAGACATCTTGTGAAATTTCCAACTGTTGAAGATGACATTTAAATTACATGGGCAAGAACATATGTTCATAGGATCCAAGACTGGAATTGAAGTGGTAAATGCTTTGCAAATCCATAAAACACTGGTGGCTTTCAGTTGAGTGATTTCATTGCTAGAGTTGGTAGCTGTCAATGGTTTGCCTGTGGAAACCATAGATAGGTCTTAGCCTGAGTTACAACAATTGCTTAATGAATTTAAAGCAATGCTTGAGGATTTTGTGTTATTGCCTTAACCTCATGAGTTTGATCATCGAAGTGAAGTTAAGGAAGGAAGTTAGCCTATTAATAATCGACCATATCATTATGCTAGTCTCCAAAAGGATGTCATTGAGAAGATGTTGAGGCAGATGCTTGATGCAAGTGTCATAAGGGGCAGTCACAGTCCTTAATGCTAACCCAATAGTATTGGTTAAGAAAGATAATACCTAGCGTATGTGTGAGACTATCGTGCACTTAATCATACAACCATTAAAGACAAATTTCCCATTCCTATGGTAGAGGAGATCTTGAATGAATTAACACATTCAACAGTATGATAGATTTGCGTTTAGGATATTGGCTTATTAGAATTCATGGTGCTGACATTGAAAAGACTGCTTTTTCAAACACATGAGGGTTATTACGAGTTTCTAGTAATGCTCTTTGGCCTTACAAACGTGCCTTCTACATTTCAACATCTCATTAACCGTGTTTTTCAAACTTACCTGAGAAAATTTGTTCTTGTTTTCTTCAATGATATCTTAATTTTTAGTCAAAACAATCACGAACATTTAAGACATTTAATGGCTATCTTGGAGAAGCTATTGGAGCATAAGTTGTATGCTAAATGAAAAAAATGTTTCTTCGGTTGTGGAAGTGGAGAATACCTGGGCCAAATTATTTCTAGAGAGGAGGTAAGAATAGATCCGACCTAGATTGTAGCAGTCCAAAATTGGCATGTCCCTTGCACTATCAAACAATTAAGAGGTTTCCTTAGATTGATAGGTTACTACAAAAGATTTGTCTCCAATTATGGGAAAATTGCTGGCCCTCTCAATAATTTGTTAAAGAAATATGCTTTTCATTAGGATAATAAAGCTCAACATGCTTTTGAAACACTCAAGATAGCAATGGTGACAACTCCTGTTTTGGCTCTCCCTAACTTTTCTAAGGATCTCCTGATAGAGACAGATGCTAGTGGCAATGGCATTGGTGCAATTTTGACCCAAGAGGGCCACCCATTGTGCTACATTAGCAAGACATTATCTTCCAGGAACAAATCCCTTTCAATTTATAAGAAGGAGATGTCGGTAATACTTTCGAATCTTAAAAAATGGGAGTCATATTTAGTTAATAAGCACTTTATCATTCATACAGATCACCAAAGCCTCAAGTATTAGTTGGAGCAAAGGCTTACCACACCAACACAGCAAGCATGCTAAATGCAATTTGACTATGAAATTCAGTATAGGGAGGGTAATGAAAATCAAGCTACAAATGCTTTATCACGATTTTCCAAGGTTGAAGGCTATGCAACAACTATTAAGGGTCCTTCATTTGATTTCTTGCCTCAAGTTTCGGCCACTTGGAAGTCTAATATTAGGCTTCAAGGGAATCTACAATTTCCAGACTCTACTCAACACAAAGTTGAATTGCGAAGGAAGAGTAAATTAGTTGATGGGGCAAATTTAATTTTGAGGCAACAATTAATTCAATTCTTTCATGCTTCACCATTTGGAGGACACTCTGGAGTTCATGCTACTACGAAGAGAATTGCAGCAATTCTCTATTGGAAAGACCCTTGCAAAGATGTACGAGAGTGTATCAAGAATCGTACAATATGCTTGCAAAATAAAAATGAAAATGTGGCTTCTCCTAGATTGCTATAACCACTGCCAATTCCTCAGGGTGTTTTCATTGATATTAGTAGGGATTTTATAGAATGATTACTACTCTCTATAGGCAAATCTATCATTCTTGTGGTTGTTAACAAATTAACCAAATATGCTCACTTTATGAAGTTGCATCATCCCTACCATGGTAAGGATGTGGCCAAGGTCTCCATTGATTCAGTACACAAACTTCATTGGGATGCCATCTACTATAACAAGTGATTGTGATCCTATCTTTGTTAGCAATTTTGTAAAGGAACTCTTTACTTTACAAGGGGTGACACTTCAAACATCTACTACCTACCACCCCCAAACAAATGGGCACACAGAAATGGTTAATCATTGCTTAGAGACATATTTGCAGTGCGTGACAAGTAATCGTCCAACAGCTTGTAGTTAGTGGTTGCCTTTGGCTGAATTTTGGTATAATACCACCTATCATATTGCTATCAATTTGATCCCTTTTGAAGCTCTTTATGGGTTTCCAAAACCAATTCATGTTCCTTACTTTCCTAATGATTCTCAAAATGCCACAGTGGATCAATGGTTGCAACACCATGAGGATATGATTAAATATTTATGAAATCAGCTACTTAAAGTTTATCATCGAATGAAACAAATGGCTGACAGCAAATGTATTGAGTAAGAGCTTGCTACTAGAGATAAGTTCAATCTAAAAGTTCATCCTTATAGGCAACAGAGTTTAAGTGGCAGTCGATCCTATCATAAGCTTCAAAAGCGGTACTATGGTCCTTTCCTTGTTGTTGATCAGATAGGAAAAGTGGCTTACAAGTCACAATTACCTGCAAATGCTCAAATTCATAATGTTTTTCACGTTTCTCAGTTGAAACGAGCTCCTGCTGCCGGTGAGGTTCAATCTTCCCTTCCGCATTCCATACATAGCCAATGTTGCTTTCTCAGGCTGTACTCAAGCATCGAATGGTTAACCAGGGTAATCAGGCCACAACCCAGGTCCTCATTCATTGGCAAGGTGATACTACAACTGATGCCACATGGGAGTTTGTTGATGAGATGTGATTATGGTATCTGATATCTTTTTTCCTTGAGGTCAAGGAAAGTTTGGCAAGGGGTTAATGATATGATACAGTATACTGAGAGAATAAAGTATAGGAATTGCGAATAAATAGGTAAGGGATGCTGTATACGAATAAGGCGGGTGAATTAGTTAGAAGCAGTTAAAATAGGAGACTCAAGACCAGATGTGGTATCGGAAATCAGTTGTAAAACTGTTTCTTCTCTCTAATAAAGATTCGTCTTCAATCTCTTAATTCTCCTCTTAATCATCTTATCTTCTCTTCTTAGTTCTTAATTCTTTTGTTATTGATTCTGGACCATATCAGAAACTTGGAACATAGTTTCTGGGCAAGTAAGGAATATCATAAATGAAGCCGTGTCTAAAAGTCGTGAAGAAGATCTTCATTAATATGCAGCCAACTGAAACTTTCTTGACCATAACATTTTTTTTTTTTGAACGTAACATAAAAATAAATGGAAGTACCAATAACCTAGATGAAATTTCTGACGAGAAATCGATCAACAATGAAAAACAAACCAAACAAATATTAAAAGAGAAACAAAGAGAACAATAGGGCGTTATAAAAAATGTGTAATAATCATTATGTATATCGAAAAAAGTGAAGGCAAAAATCCCAGCTTAAAAATCTGAAATGCATCAAAAATCCCAATAAACTATTAGTAGACCCTAACCAACGTCAACAAACTAAAACAGAAAAAGGATTTCCTTACAAGAAAAATAAAACATAAAGAAACAGATAAACAAAGAACAATATTGAAACAAGTAGACCATGCAAGTGTCAACACTTAGTGCACAACAAAAATGGGGAAGAAACTGCAGTACACAATAAATGGAGGAAAATTACCTCCCTCTCTTTTCCTCGCTCCCTCTGAATGGGTTTGTCCCCATCTAACTTGCCCCTTCCATTCAGATTCCTCCTCGCGACAACACAATCTACAGACCCAACAACAGCATCTGCTGACAACCCAATTCCAGGTCCGCACCACACATCCTGACCCGCCATACAACTCCCATGATTAAAGCTACCATTACTATTCCCATCATTGTTGCTGTTACTGTTACTGCTACTACCTACACCAAGAACAAGTTGGTAATGGCTTTCTTTGTTAACATTCTCATTTTTCTTTCTTTTCTGTTGTTGTAGGTCCTTTTTCTTCTTCGCCGTTTTCCCTTCCCAGTCCGCCGAGGACCTTATCACCCCCGGCACCGAAACTTGTTGCGCCGACGACGCGGTGCATCCAAGGCCTCTAAAGGTTGAACCTTTCTTCTTGCTTGTGGTGGTGGTGGACTCACCGGCGTTTGTAGAGAATGAGGAGATAAAAAGAGAGGAAATTGTGGACTTGGATGAGCGAGAGATATTTGGGTCTGGATCAGTTCTTGTGGAAATGGGGTGCTCATGGTTGAAATGGTTTCTGGATTTTCTTAGCATGTTTTGCTCTGCTATTGTTGACGATGATGATGCGCTGTTTTCTGTAAAAGCTGGCATAATCTTGTTCTTTCAGAGAGAGAGAGAGATAACAAAATGGGAACGGAATGCAGATATTCGTTATCAAGTCCAAGAGATAGAATTTGTTTGGTGTTTGTAATAATGTAACTGCGAGACAAAGTAAATTGGCTTTAAAGTGGGGGAAAACTGGATTTTGTTAGTTCTGGTGTTTGGAATATAAATGTTACTTTAGGTTGTCAAGTAGAGCGACGGAGAGAGACGCTCAGTGGTTTTAGACTCAGTGGGCAAGAACTGGTTTTATTTTATTTATTACTTTCAGCATAAAATAAAACCAGTTCATATTTACTTTCATGTTTATGTTTAATTTCAAGGGAGTTTGTTAGGTGGGCTATGGCTTGTCTTATTGTTCAAGGTGTGTGTGGGCATATGCTTATCAATCAGCAAACGCAGACAGATACACTGACATGGATATAGACACAGACACAGACAATCTCCCTGGAATCCATTTAATGCCTTTTTCTTTTCCTTATTTACTTTTGTTAGCCACCAAGATTGATGCTAACTTGTCAATGAGAAAAGCACAAAAAGCTTTTAAGAAAAGCTAAACTCATCCTTAACTTAATCTCCCTCTCTTGTCTATACCCCATATATGAGGCTGTGACGGAGGAGAGTGGTCTACGGAAAAAGTCAGATTTGTGCGTTACTGTGGACGACATTTGATGGGGTCCCATTTGAGAAAATCACGTTTGTGTGTTTGTGAATTGATCACAAGTGCCATCAGAAAATGTACCCCTATTGGTATATCTTTATAATGGGCTTAAATAGTAGCAATGCAATCGCATCGCGCCATATCTTCTGTATAAAGCATGTTTTGGTAGGGTCCTAAGTTTGGTAATTTACATGAGCTCTTTTCCATGCCCTGCCGCTTGGGTAGGGTCCTAGGGTTGGTAATTTACATGCGCTTTTTCCCATGCCTTGCCGCTTTCCCAAATCCAACAGCGGAAGCCCCAGACATGAAAAACAATAACCTATCACTAAAAATGATTCCTTTTCCCCCTGCTGTGTTGTGTTGCTTCAGTATACAATGTTTAGACACAGAAGCCTATTGAGCAAGTAAGTTCATTGTCAAGTCTTCAAGAGATTAAGAAAAAGACCACATCCCTAGACTTCACATGGTAGCAGAAAGGAAAACCACAAACACAATTGTAAATTTGCACTCGGTTTTATTAATTGAAAATAATAGAGGTGGAGTTTGCTTCAAAAATCATTCACTTGCGCTGTTCAAATGCTATAAACTCCTACTAAAGGGACAACTTAGGAGAAACCAAAAAAACAGTACCTCTCATATGGAATTGTGCGATGACAGAATAACCCAAATTAAGCTTTAGGACTCTTGAGAAATGCCCCTTTAATCCCAACAAAACTTGGTGATGGTGGTTTCGTTAAGTCTTTAAAAGACTAAAGGCTTGAGATGTCATCGGTCTTCCCAAAACCTTACGTAAGAAACATGTGCGCTCACAATTCCACCCTTAGAAAGTTAAGTGTGTTTGGGCATTAGCATCAGCTCAGCTGTTTCATCCGCCATCATGTTTCACATCAATCGCCTTTCTTTTTTCTTTTCCTGTCTTCTTGTACTTGGTTAGATGCATGCATAAAATAAGAAAGAATTTCATAACAAATTGTTCAAATTATCTGTCTTCTAACCATTAAGAATATTTTGGGAACCATGAATCACTTTGCAGACCAAAAGTAAGTTCTTGCTGATCCGCTTTAGGAAGGCCATATTAAGACCTTTCTTGTTTACAACTCAGCACACACATTTTATAAAGAAGAAAAAAAAGGCAACTATAAGCAAGGCATATGCTAAATGCCCATGAAAGCATAAACTGGATTTGGATTATGTTCTTATAGTAATTAAAAAGAAAAAACGATTGGCACATGAGGATTGAAGATTTCCGACTAATAAACTATCCGAACAGAAGCGACAGTGTTGTGATCGTGCAATTAATGTCTGTATATTTTTGTTAACCCATTTCTTAAGCATCATCTCCATATATTAGTGTGTATCAGGCTGGTTTTATTTATTGGTGATTTAAATGATAAGTGGGATGATCATGAGCGGATTTATCAGATTATTGAAGAGGACATTTACTCTTGGGATCACTGCTACATTTATTTAGTATCGTACCATTTTTGTTGCACTTGCCAGCATAGAAACATTGCAACAAAAAGGGATTATAGATTTTCTCTAAATTTCATAGAAATTTAAAATTATATTTATTTCTCTAAATTTCATAGAAAAATTGATCAATCAAGTTGTAATTAAAGAATAAGGTGGTATCAAATTATGATCACATAAGCATTAGTGATTCAGAAGTTGGATTGCATACCGGCCATGAGCCAACAACCAAATGGAAGTAGATTTTCTATCGTCCTTACAGTTAGGTGGCGTTTCACTAATCAACAGTGTCACTTATTACGTTATAATTTTGATTCTTCACTTATTTCCTCAGCCACCCTGTCCGATTCCATTACATCAGACAACCTAGGAGGTAAGTTGACCTCGCTCGAAACCTTAAAACAAAGACTACGTGCCTGAAATAAAAGAGAAAGGGAGGGAAAATTTTGGGTAATAAGTTACCTTCGATAATCGATAGTCTCAATCCAAAAAGAAAAGGGCAGTTTTATCTTTAAATCCAGACATTCTAATTATAGAGTTGTTTAATTAATCAGCAAGAAAAGATGAAAAACTGATTGCGGGTACTTTTCTTTAACCGGTGGCGGAGAGTGCTTTCGGCTGTCATGAAATACCTTTTTAACATTATTTTAATGTTTTTATAATAAATCCAAAAACAATCAACATTGCTAGATTGAAACGTCATATAATTAGTTTTAATATCAAGTCAACAACGATAAGTATATTTTAAAGTTCATAAATTTAAATAAATAAAAACAATTTAATTAAGGTGATTAAAAAATTTTATCCCACAATCTTTTTAAGACTAAAACCAAAGAGATTAACAAAAATATTTTCAATCCGTTTGACTGATTCACAATATAAAATTATAGAAACTGGACCAGTCCCTTTTATAAGAATAGTATTGACAATATATTAAACATCGATGCTAATGACTATTGAACACGCTTGATGATTTAAGATATGACGTTTGATATTAACTGCCAAAGACACCCCATGGTTTAGAATAAGACGTTTGATACAAACTGCTAAATAACAGTTTTATAAAATAATTTAGACTTTCTAAAATTAAGAAACTGAACTCATCCAAATAATAAATTTTGATGATACATGTGTTTTTGAAATATTTTATTGTTTATTTATGTTAGATAATATTTCTTACAATGATATCATAACATTTGTATGTTGTCTATGTTAGATAATATTTTTGACAGTGATATCATACCATTTGTATATGCATGCGTATCTCAATTTTACTTCATTATCTTCATCCAATTTTAACGACTTATGTGTGAATAACTATTGAATTTTAAAGTTCTTGTTTTGTGTCTTACAGTGTAAGACATTTACAGAAATTAGACTTCTTTTTATGTTTTGGTATATATGAAAACCAAGTCAATGAAAGATGAGTATGATGTTTTTGTTTAATTAGAATGCTAAATCATAACACACAAAAATTCTTACCTTTGTTAAAATTTTGATGACACAAATCTCTACCTTTAATAAAATCTTTTTTCGTTAAACTCAAAACCCATATATTATTATCGTCACTTTTTGCATAGTTTTATCAATAATAAAAAATTATTTAGTATCTACTCATATACTTTTCAGTATTAGATTAATATAATGTGTAACATAAGAAGTCCAATATAAATAATTATACCTACTTACAACCTCTTCTTAATTACTTTTTAAGTAGCACTATTGTCAATGATGAACTGTATAATATTGTTATGTTTAACTTCATTTACAACTTTATAAAGGTTTTTAAGTATCGACATTTCTTACGAGACTAAATGCATAAGATTTTCAAAAACATCATCCCTTAGTAAAATGAACCATAAAATTCATAATGAATACTTGTCTTCTATTTATCTAGCAATCACACATGATTAAACATTCATAAGTTGCACAAATCATTCTTCATTCACTCAAATAAATTTTTATTTCGTCAACAAAACTATTTGGAAGATTATCTTTATAGTTATTAGTTGAAAAAGCTTTATATCTTAGACCATAAGAAGTGATAACATTCACACTATCGTTGAGTGACAAACCTGAATCATACTATCATCTAACCATTGTCATTTTTACATTATGCAATCTTTCGATTGTAATATTATACTACGAATTAAATATTGAGCTTCATTATTTATAGAGCAAAAAAGTTAAACACTTATCATTTTTTCCTCAAATTTAAGCAGAAGCGAGAAATATAATCCCTTTACAAATAGTTTATAATAATTTTATTAGTTCATCTCCTTGCATGTCATTTTTATGCCAGTGGGATTCCTTAACCATTTATTAAAGGCATTTGCAATCACTTGGATAAAGATATTAATTCCATCTAGGTCCCCACCTAAATTCAGTTTGCTATCTCAACAAGATAAGCCCTGTCGACTAGGCTCGACAAATTGACCCAACATAAAGTCAAGAGGATAACCCAATTTGATCAGGCTTTGGGCCAAATTTTTTTTAAAAATTGAGCTTCAGAACCGTTCAACACAAAGCTTGATTAAAATGACATCATTTGACAATATCATTTTACTTTTTTAAGTCAAAAATGTAAAAAAAATGAATCGGATCAAGCTAAATAGGATTTTGGTCTACCTAGGCCCAATCGAGCTCGAGCTTGGGCTAAACTGCCTAAGCTTAATCAGGCTTGGACTCAAGTTAAACTACGTCACACCCGATCAGACCTCAACCCAGTCTGGCCTATTGTTAAGCCTACCATTGACATTTCTAAATTTGATTTGAGATCAATATAAAACTAATGTATCAATCCAAGCAGCGGAAATCACAAAAAGTTGACTGGCCCGGCCCTTGTTAAGCCTACCATTGACATTTCTAAATTTGATTTGAGGTCCATATAAAACTAATATATCAACCAATGCAGAGGAAATCACAGAAAGTTGACTTACGAGCATCCATAAGTAGTTTGCATCTCTCTTTTCATACTTAGGAATCAATTAAACGCCAATATTTTACAAATCCATGTTAAATTACACTTACATCTTTTCCTCCTAAGCTGCATGCCAACATAAATCAATTTCCATTACGAAAGCTCAGCTTCCAGATTGTAAATTCATCATTGTTAAAGAATTAAACTAGACAAAATGATAAACATTGAGAATGATGAAATAATACGCTAGGGCTGGAAGAGCTCGTAATTCAAGATAGAGTTGGAGAGTGCCGAGGAGAGGAGTTGACGGTGACATTAAGCCTTTGTTTGAATCCTTAGTTGCACAAATGAAATTTTGGATCCTTAGTTGCACAAAGAAAAGGAAAAGAAATATTGAGGAGAAAAGAATGGAAGGGAAATATGATTTCCTTTCTTTGCTTGTTTTCCTAATTTATTAAAGGAGGGAATTGAAACTTATATTAGATAAAAGAAATTTTTGAGACCTTTATGCCCTTAGTTGTAGAACTAGTATTTACTCTATAAACAAACAATCTATACTTATATTTACTCAACAAGCAAAAAATCTGCACAAGATTGTTTACTCCATAAGCAAAAAATCTATACTTATATTTATTCCATCAATTGTTCAACATCCTTCTAAACTTAATTGTCCCATGCATTTCATAATGACCATATCTATATGCAAGACGATAGTATTGTAAAGAGCTTGTAAAAAAACAGTTATTGATAAATTACTCCATGTCTTCACAGA
>JANVCL010000006.1:21018563-21030985 GCA_026546855.1 Erythroxylum incrassatum
GCATGAACAAGAAAATGCATTGTCTTAGTCCCTTTGAGCTCACATGTACCAAAATTTTGGGTCCTAACCCTTAATATGGGGACGGGATGTTACAATTGGGGCCAATAATTTGTAGCACCTCATGGGGTAATGAAATAAACTCGTCAATAAATGCGGATGGGTTTGAAAGGAGGACTGATTTATAATAAATAATATGGGTGTAACTAAAAATACTTACACCCAAATGATTTATAATGCAGTCGGTTATATCTTTCAAGCAAATATAGAAAATCGTGAAGAAGAACTAAACACACATAAAAAAAGGTTTTTGACTTACTAAAATCAACTGACTAAGAATCATGGCCACATTGCGAGACCATCACACAATTATCTTTAATTGCTCGAATATTGAATATAAAGTCTGAAAAGCATATTTCTGATCAAAGTTTGGATAAAGTTCTTGCTTGGTATAATGAATCATTGCCTCCTGATCGTATAATGGTTGATAATTTCTACAATATGAAGAAACTTATTAGGGGTTTTGGTTTGCCAGTTGAAAAAAATGATTGTTGTAATTTTGGATGTATGTTATTTTGGGGAGATGATGTGAAATTACAAGGGTACAAAATTTATGGTCAATCTAGGTTCAAACCTAGAAAGCATTCTATGAAACATAAATTAGTACCTTGGAAGCGGATGTATTATTTCTCGCTAACTCCGAGAGTTTAAAGATTATATGTCTCTGATGTTATTACATCTCACATAAGATGGCATAATGAACATGAATAGGAAGTTGGAATATTGAGCCATCCATCAGATGTACTTGCGTGGAAACATCTCAATGACACCTATTTTGAGTTTGCAGTTGAAAGCCGAAATGTTAGGTTGGTATTGTCGATAGGAGGATTCCAACCTCCTCCTAACCTTTTGGTCAATTCGACCAATAATATTCATTATGAACGATCATAATTACTCAATTTGACTTCATGGATGTGTATCGATGAGGCATATATGTTCTTGATAGTGATTGTACCATGGCCTAAGAATCCAAAGCATAAAATTGATGTATTCTTACAACCATTGGTATTTGAATTGTATCATCTTTGGGAATTTAGTGTGGAGACATATGATGTGTGTCTTAAACAAAATTTTTTGTTAAGAGCAGCTTTGATGTGGACTATTAGTGATTTCCCTCCGTATATTATGTTGCCTGGATGGAGCACAAAAGAAAAACTGACTTGTCCTTACTGTAACAATGATTTTGATGCATTTTATCTTCTTAATGGGACTAAAACATCTTGGTTTGACATCCACAGGAAATTTCTTCCTCCATATCATCCATTTAGACACAATAAACAAAAGTTCATTAAGAATAGCATGGTACAAACACCTCCTCCCCCTCACAAAGATGGTGAAGAGATATTGTGGGAGATTGATGAATTAGGGTTGCTGAAAGTTACAGAACTTGAAGCTGAAGAAGCTAATAGAAGCATTAATAAAAACTTTGGTTGGAGAAAACGAAGTATCTTTTGGGATTTGTTGTATTGGAAAAGTAATTTGATACATCGTAATCTAGACGTGATGCATATTGAAAAATATTTTTAACAATTTGTTCAACACCATAATGAACATTGAATGAAGGACAAAGGATAATACAAAATCACGAGCTGATTTTAAACTTTTTTATAGAAGGAATGAGTTAGATAAAGATTTTTACACCGGTAAATATCCAAAAGCATATTACACTTTGGAAAAAAAACAAAAGGAAAATTTGAATGAATGTTTGAAAAGTCTAAAGTTTGTGATAAGTGATTAACTAATTATTTAATTATTTTATAATACTTAGCGATTAAGGATATGAAATTGCTTAAGATACTCACTTTGACTCATATGTGATTTTAGGCACAATTTGAAAGCAAGGAAGTTAAAGTGAGTTGAAAGTATGATATTTGGGCCATTTTCTGAAGATTGATATTCACTTGTCTTCATGGAGCAAGAAGAAGAAAATTAGAAGACAAGAAAAATGGAACAAAAGAAAGAAGAATCATAGAAAGCAACGTGCATGTTTTTGCCATACAAGAACATCAATTTATAATGGAGCAATAAAACGGTAGCAATTCATGAAGAAAATGCAACAACATGAAAAGAAGCAGAAATGACAACGCAGTGGAGCCTGAAACACAGAAGCATGAAATGACGACGCAGCAGCTGCAAAGCATGATCAAAACGTAGTCTGCATTTGACACAGAGACATTGTGCATGAACGCAGACAACATCTTTGTTTCACGCAAAAGTATTGCGTTAATGTAAAAGTTTTAAAGAGCAGAAACCTTGTTTTAAAGAAGTATGAATAGTAGCTTGGACCAACAATTAAATTTTCACATCACAAAACAGTAGCTTGAGAGAACAGGAGTGTAGAAAGGAGGTGTAATAGGGAAGAGCAGATATGGGGTCTTTAGTTCGCGTTATTTTAGTGGGGTTAAACCATTTCTTTAGAGAGACCCATAAAAGGCTAAGTTCCCAACATCGGTTCGGAGGTGACATCGACACCAACGACTCGGGTTAAGTGTATTTCATATTTTTGTTATTTCTTTCTCTCCAATTGAATTGATTGTGTTATCCTAAGCATATAGATTTGGGTTGTGTATGGATAATCGAATTTTTGTTATTGTTCAGTGTTGAAATTCATGTGTAGCGACTAATGATTCGTAATCATTAGGGATAACATGACCTAAGTTAAATGATGCATTGTATGTGATTGTTGCCTTGATTAATCGATTTTCCTAATTTATAATGCTACTACCTAAAATCTAGAGATCATATTCTAAGTTATTCGGTGGTTAGGTTTAATTAACGATCTTATCTTAATTAAACACTACCTAAGAGAAAACTCGAGTTAATTATTAACCAACAATTAATAGTTGTTAGGAGAGGTTTGAGAACAGCAAATCAATGAAATATGTTTAATTAGGATGTAAGCTGAGATTGAACCAAAGAACCAGGTCCCTACCAAATTCCCCACTTTTATCACTTTCCGCATTTTTTATAATTTGTTTTCATTAAGTTAGTTTTATTTTATTTTCTTATCTCAAAATCCAAATCCCCTACCTGACCCCCCCAAAAAAAAATAAAAAAACTAAACATCTATTAATTTCATTTTAACAACTTTACACACACTCTCTATGGGATCAGCCTAGACTCATCATTGCTATAGTAGTAGTCTAATTATTTTATTTTGACTAGCGTTACGACGCGCTGTCAATTTTGGTTTTTGAGTTATAGTAGTAGTCTAATTAGTTTCTTTTCAATTTTTTCTTGATCTTTTCATTTTTTGTTTGGTTTTTGAGTTAATAAAAATATGACAGGATAGAAGTAATTTCTTTTATAACTTTTATTCTAAAACCTATAACCAAGGTTGGATTGATCAACCTAACTTTGGTTATGGATGAGATAACCATCAGAATTACTTCTATTATAGTTTGCAGGACACATAAACATTTCTGCGTGGATCAGAAGCTTCTTGTCTCAACTCAGGTACATCTTTGGAAGAATTAATGAATGTTATGATTGCTAATAATCTCTAATTTCAATAGAGCCTACAATAACAATTGCAACAGTTCTAGCAAGAAATGAGGCATATAATGTCTAAAAGTTAAAACGTGGCAAGCCAAATGCATGAGATGGTAGCGAAGATTGACTACCTATAATCACATATGGAAAAGGAGCAGTCATATCAACCTAAGGTATACCCAATGGATGTTAGTGCAGAAATCTTACAGAGTGATAAGGAGCTTGAGAATTTTGAGAGCAATACTCAAGGAATTGCATGTGAAAAAGAAGTTGAGGAGAAGCTCGAACCAAAAAAAGACATCATTTAGCTTGGAGGTGAGTACTAAATTCATGATTATTTTTTAGACTAACTCTTCACCTTTACATATCAGATTAGAGGAATTAAATGAGGAAGAAAAAGGCGAAGAGACATTTGAGATCTTTCCAGAGTGAATAGACTCAGTTAAGATTGAAAGTCAAAGGATAGGGAAGATGCTAAATATGACAGATCATCAACAGAGACCCTATCCTAAAGAAACTTATGTGGAGGAGCCGTAAGTGACACCTAAATATCACAATTTTGTCACGTGAGGAGAAAACATGGAGTCGAGCTAGCAACCCTAAACAAAGGTGCTTCTTAGGAGGCAACCTAAGGGAAGTAAATTTCTTTTCCTTACATTTTCACGTTTCTTTTTATATGCATGTGTGTTCTTTTTTAGTTTGTTTCTTGCTTGTTTTAAATTTTCAGTCAAAATGAGAGAAAGAATAAAACAAACAAAACAAACATTTTCTCTTTTCTGTTGATTCTGGGATTATATAATCATGATTAGAGTGTGAATTGACTAGAGAATTTCGTAGCAACTTTAGCATGTATTTTTACTCTTATGATTGGTTGATGTACATTATCTTTAGAAGAGTAGTTACTAGTGGTAGATAAAACTGGTGAGATTTTGAGCCTTATTTGATTGACACATTCAAATTAGTCTCATTGTCTTTTGATAATGTGTGACCTTCATGAAATGTACATCCGAATCTTGTCTTAAATTTTTATTTGAGACCACATTTTTATCACATGCATTAACATGGATATGATTAGGAATTCTTTGCTTTTCTAAACTACATTAGTTAAATAGCCTACCCATTATATGATTTTCCTTTTTGATAAGCCCCTTTGAGCTTTATACCTTTCTTTTTGTATAAACCACATTTTATGCTTTTAAACATAATCAAATGTCTTACCCAAGTCATAGAGCTAGTGGAGCATTTGTGATTGGTAAGTTTGTGTATATACAAAAGTGTAAGTGTGAGAGTGTATATATATGTGGGTTGGTTAATGTTGAGATGTTTTGTTATGTCTTATCATTGAAATTCCCATATTAATGTAGTTTCTTTTAATGTTAAAAAAAGAAAGGAAAATAAAGAAAGAAAAGAGAAAAGCACAAGAAAAGAAAATGAAAAAGAAAGAAAGAAAGAAAAAGAGAAAGAACACATTTTTTATAAATAATTTATTAAGGAGGAAGTGCAATTGATTTTGCAAAGTTATTCATAATTAATGCATCTTCCTAGATTTGTAATGAATGTGTTATTTGAGTATGTTGAATATGAGGTAGATGTTGGCTTGAAAGATTCACTCTTGTGGTTTCAATGTATTGTTGGCATAAATTATATGAGTGATTCCTTCAGATTGGTATATGCTTCATGTGGTTTGTGTGTGAGAGCTGAAATGAGTTGTGAAATATAAGTGTTCCATTCGTCATAGCTGACGGTACCCAGTTATGTATGAGTGTGAACTTGTGAACTTGATGTCATATTGAGTGTTGCATTTGTTTCACTAGCTTTAATGACTTTCATGTTACTTGATCCAAATATATCTCACCTCATCTTTACCCATATTACAACCCTAAAAAGTCCTTTGATTTATGATTTTGCTTGTAAACATTAGTGGTGGAGAAATGAAATGATATGTAGAGTTATGAAAAGACATTATCATGAATGGTGTTGAGTGTACTTATGGATATATTTTAGTTAAACACATTTTTCGAGTCTACCATTAGATTGCTCAGTTTTGAAGATGATGAATGTTGATTGATCATGAGTAAAAGCTTGGAATGTTGACTTGTTGCTATGATTTTGGAAAGTCATTAATCTTTGTTATGATTATATATTCTTGGAAAACATGAGAAATGAGTGAATGTTGTTTTATGGGTCTATGATCTTAATTTTGATGTTTTGCTCGAGGATAACCAAAAGTTAAGTGTGGGGGAAATTGATAGGCACTTAATTGATTATTTAATTATTTTATAACACTTAGCGATTAAGGACACGAAATTGCTTAAGATACTCACTTTGATTCATATGTGATTTTAGGTACAATTCGGAAGCAAAAAAATTAAAGTAAGTCAAAAGTACGATATTTAGGCCATTTTTCTAAGATTAATATTCAATTGTCTTCATGAAGCAAGAAGAAAATTAGAAGACAAGAAAAAAATGGAACAAAGGAAGAGTATCATAGAAAGCATGTAACGTGCATATTTTTGCCATGAAAGAACATCAATTTAATGGAGCGGTAAAACGGTAGCAGTCTACAAAGAGAATGCAGCAGCTTGAAGAGAAGCAGAAACGATGACACAGTGGAGCATGAAATGCAGCAGCATGAAACAGCGACGCAGTAGCTAGGAAACGTGAACAAAATGCAGTCTACGTAACGTAGACGTTTTCAAGAGCAGAAACCTTGTTTTAAAGAGGCATGAATAGTAGCTTGGACTAACAATTTAATGAAGTAAATCATGCGTTAGTATAGATTTTATGTTCAATATACAAACTGCACAAGAAGGGGGTTGAATTGTGTATTCTTTTTCTTGAATACAATCCCCTTTTAAATTTCTTTGAAAACTTACTTTTTGAAAACTGTTGAGTAAGAATATCACGATGTATTGCAATTAACTTCTAAATACTTGTATAAACAATAGAAATTAAAAGTTGAGAGTTAGAAAGTAGAAGTCGACAGAACAATTTTATCCTGGTTCACCTCAAACCGTGGCCTACGTCCAGTTTTCAGAATCCTTTATGAGATTTCACTATTCTTCTCAAAAGTACAAGTATTCTTTCGACAGAACCTCTTCAGGTCTCTTACAGTAAGTATTATTTCTCTCACTTAGCCTCTTCAGGCTCTTAACTTTTCTTTTTTCTTACCGAAAGATATTGCGAGCTTTGTTATAGCAATTATAGCTCTAGTGTTTCGCACAAAAAATGTTTAAGATCACTATCTCAAGTCGCTAACCTTTTTCGCTAACTTTAAAAATCACTAGATTTCAAAATCTCTAACTCTTTTAGTCTTTGACTCTGACTCGTATTTATAGCCTTCGTCTTCAACTGCTTCTTGATAACCGCTTCTTTCTTCTTGTTTCTTGATTTTTGAAGAAATAGTTATTAAGTTGAGTTCTGTAACTAACTCAAACTGATTAACCATCCAATGTAGTATTGGGTCTTCCTCTTCATATCTCTTCCATCTTAGTTTCTTTCGTCTTATTTTTGCTTCCGCTTCGTCTTACTTTTGCTTCCTCTTCGTCTTGGTTTTGCTTTCGCTTCGTCTTAGTTTCTGCTTTCGATTCGTCTTTCTTTTGCTTCTTCTACGTCTTAGTTTCTGCTTCCGCTTTGTCTTACTTTTGCTTCTGCTATGTCTTAGTTTCTGCTTCCGCTTTGTCTTACTTTTGCTTCCGCTTCGTCTTAGTTTCTGCTTCCGCTTTGTCATACTTTTGTTTCAGCTTCGTCTTAGTTTTTGCTTCCGTTTTACTTTTTTTCGTCTTACTTTCTATTATTATTATTATTTGATTTTCATCAAAATTATTAATTGTGAAGTCATTTTGACTTAACAATCTCCCCCTTTTTGATGATAACAAATAATCATAGTTTTAGAAAGATAGTCAAGTATTATTTATAAGAAGATACAAAATTGCAAAGAATTGTAAACTATACTATCTTCTATACACTTCTCTTCTCTTCTTCTTCACTTCTTCATTTCACATTCCTTCTTTTCTTTTCTCCCCCTATCTTTCTCATTTTAGATGCTTCATAATTTTAAAGAACATATCCTTCATTTTAGTACGGAATAACTTGAGATCTTGTCGTATATGCACTACTTCCTTATGCAAGTCATCCACTGAAACATGCAGATCATCAGCCTTTCATTAATTTCTCCAATTTCTTCGACTAAGGCTTCTCCTTTCTTCTGCTGTACTACTTCAAAACCAATAGTAGTACTATATGCATTTGAAGGTATAACATCTGATCCAATGATTGTAAAAATAGGAAGTTTGAAAGATAAGTTTCTTTTAGGGAGATCAAGGTCATCAGGTCTGGGTAGTCTTGGAACTTGCTTTCCAAATAGGTGTAGTACATCTGCAATTGAAGACATAGAACTCAAGGGTCTAATGTGCATACTTAGGCGCACAAGAGTCTCTATATTGTAACTGATATCTCCAACTCTGATGGTTCTGTACTGCCCTTCTTTTATTCTGCCAACTACCTGAGAGGCTTCATCAGCAGTTCGATGACCACAATGACTTCCTGATGCCTTTGAGATGTGGTGGGAAACATAAATTCCTCTGTGATGAGCTGCATAACCGCCTTATCTATGTTTCTCGCTTCAGCTTCAACCTGATCTTCTGTCAGATCACTCGTCATCCCCTCAGGATACATTTTCTTTTTCCCCTTTTCCTCATTGCGAACAATGTAAGGTCTTAGCTGAATGTCAGGTACAATCTTTATCACTGTTCTTTTTGTAATTGGGAAAATAGTGTACTTTTTCTTGGTCATCTATGTTGGGTATGGTTTTGATCTCTCATCCCGCAGAACAATATATAACCTTATCTCTCCATCATTCAACAGATGCATTATACCACCATTTACCAAGATTGGTTCAAATTGTACCTTGACTAACCTTTTCAAGGGTTCTCTTATGATTATAAAGCTGCTAATCCTAACAGGTTGAACTTTTTCAATAATCTTCATTTTCAAATCCTTTTTTCTCATTGGTTGAGAATGATCAACCTGTGCTAGACTGTGTTCAACTGAACTTTTCTTCTGTTGAACAGCAGTTGGAGTGCTCTTCTTCTGACTAATTTTCTGCTTCTTATTTTCTTCAATCAGCCTAGGAGTCTGTTGTTGAAGTTGAGATTAAGGTTTTTTTTTCTCTCAAATTCCAACTTCCTTTTTATTTTTGTCTCTTTAGCCAATTTTGCTAAATCTTCCTTCAAAATTGAGACTAAAGATCTGGTTGCCTGTGGTGCTTTCTTCTCAAATTCTCCACCATGAGTCAACTCTTTTCCTTTCTTCTCCTCTTGTCGACACAGGGTTCGTTGTCTAGGCGACCTTTTCGTTTGCTTGGGTTTCTCCGAAAGGAGTGTTTCTCCCTTTCTCTTCAAGGTCACTTGTGTATCTGTCTTTCACACCGAGCTTTCTTCTTTTTGAGAAATCGTCTTCACTTTCATTGCTTCAACTGACGATTTCTTCAGTCCTTCTGTGGACAATCTTCTAGTGGATTAAGATTTTGATTTTCTTATGGGAGTTACTTTTTCACTCAAGCTTTGCTTAACAGCACGCTCCCCCTCAATCCTTGCTATCATCTTCAAATATGTATCCTCTTTTTCTTGATTCTTTAAGCCCATTTTACTAATATTTGTAGAATTAATGACACTTTTGATATTCATCTTCATCATGTTTCCTCTCTCCAGAAGAATTCCAGAATCTCTGAAGATTCTTATCAACATCATATCATACAGTAGGGCAATCAAGTCTTTCTTCGACATTACCATGTAATAAAGGATAAGATATGGAAGATTCATGAGTTGGCGATTGAATAGATGAAATAGACATTGTTCATCTAACATCGTTACCAGATTTCTCGATCCTGTTCTTGGTAGAACACAATGGAAGAGTAGGGAATGTAGAACCCTAGCCTTTGGCACAAGACTTGAGGCCTTCTTCTCCATTGGGTCACTACATCCATATAGCTGTCGATTGATTGGCACATTCTCTACACTAGCTTGAGCCATCCATCGAGCTTTATGCGCGAGCTTTACTCCAACACATGGACACTCAGTAGCCTTCTCGATTGACTTTAGTGTTATTATGACCGACAATCTATCCACCACTGATACTAGAGTATCTTTTCCTACTTTCACATTCTTCCAGAAGTCATATACTTCATTTATGTAAATTGTCTCATGAACCTGAAAGAAGTTTTTCCATCCGGCTGCCACAATCTCCGATTCGATATCCATTTGATCCTTCTTCAAGGACTCAAAATCAACAAGTCTTCCAATAGTCATTGATTGCTCCATTTGTTTTTTTAATCAAAATTCGATGTCAGGGTATGTCAAGAGTGTTCTAGAGTAGGTGGTATTCTCAAGGCTAAGAGAAGCTTTCCCTCCAAAACTTCTTATGACAGAAGTTACCCTTTGTAACTTACTGTTACGGTTACCTTGAACTCTTACGATTTTTTATCTTCTTAACTAAGAAGACCATTTGGTTTATGATGTGTCAGACGGTTGATCACTCAACATTACCATGTTTAGATTTCGTCTGATTTCCTTGAATCTTTCTTCACGTAATGGCTTCGTAAAGATGTCTGCTTATTGATAGTTTGTCTCAACAAACTATAGACTTACGATCTTCCTCTGTACGTAGTCTCGTAGGAAATGATGTCTAACTTAAATATCCTTTACCCTCGACAGATTGATAGCACTTGTGTTGTCACAGAATATTGGGATTTGATCTTCATGTATTGAATAATCTTCTAACTGGTACTTAATCCACAACGTCTGTGAGTAGCAACTTGCGGCTGACATATACTTAGCTTCTGTAGTTAATAGAGCAATTGAGCTTTGCCTCTTACTCGACCAGGAAACTAGGTTGTGGCCAAGGAAGTGACATCCTCCACTCGTACTCTTTCTATCATTCCTATCTTCGGCGTAATTAGTATCATAGTAGCCAATTAACCTGAAATCTTTACCTTTCTCACACATTAAGCAAAGATCAGTAGAACCTGATAGATATCTCAAAATTCTTTTAACAACAATATAATGAGACTCTATAGGATCAGCCTGAAATCTTGCACACAAACAAACACTAAACAAAATATCAGGTCTACTTACTATAAGGTAAAGTAAAGAACCAATAATTCCTTTATAGAGGGTTTGATCAACCTTCTTGCCAGCTTCATCCTTAGACAAAAGGTTTGAATGATGCATAGGAGTTGTCATTGGTTTTACTTTTTCCATATCATACTTAATCAACAATTCCTTGATATATTTCTGTTGATGAATAAAAAACTTTTCTTCTGTTTGCTTAACTTGCAACCCAAGAAAGAATTTTAATTCACCCATCACGCTCATCTCAAACTCATTCTTCATCAAATTCTCAAAAAACTAGTACATAGTTTTTTAGACGTTGCACTAAAGATAATATCATCAACATAAATTTAAACTATGCTGAAGTTATTCTTAATGCATTTTCTAAATGGCGTCTTATCTACATGACCTCTACTGAAATCATTCTCAATTAAAACAGAACTCAGACGATCATACCAAGCTCGAGGAGCTTGTTTCAACCCCTACAAAGCTTTATGAAGTCTATAAACATGGTCTGGTTTCTTAAATCTTTGAAACTAGGAGGTTGCTTTACATAAACTTCTTCATCTATAAAACCATTCAAGAATGCATTTTTTACATCCATTTGAAATAGCTTTATATCATGAAAGACAACATATGCAAACAAAATCCTAATAGCTTCTAATCTTGCTATAGGAGCATAGGTCTCATTGTAGTCTATTCCTTCTTGCAGATTATAGTCTTGTGCTACTAATCTCGCTTTATTACGACTCACTCTACCTGACTCATCTAGTTTATTCTTTAAAACCCATCTGGTTCCTAGGATGAACTTTTTAGAGGGTTTGGGAACTAAAGACCAAACTTTATTCCTAGTGAATTGATTCAGTTCCTCTTGCATAACTAAAATCCAAGCTTCATCGAACTTCATCAATTTTCTTAGGCTCTATTTCAGAGATAAACGCTACATTGGCTTCTTTTCTGAATTTGGACCTAGTTCTCACACCTTCTAAGGTCTCTCCTATAATCAAATCTTCTGGATGACAACTCTTATATCTCCAATCCCTTTTCAGATCAAGTGTTTCAGGAATATCTTCAACTTTGTGTAAAGGAGTGTCTGATGGTAACACATCTTCACTATCAACCAAGGGTATTGATAGGGTTTCATTATCAATATCATTTCTCTTACTTGGTTGAGAACTATCATCAAACTTGATATAAATAGTCTCCTCAACAGTCTTAGAAGTAAGATTGTAATCCCTATAAGCCTTTGAAAATAATGAATAGCCTAGAAAAATTCCCGAATAAGTTTTAGAATCGAATTTGTCTAGAATTTCCTTTGTAATCAATATAGAACAATTGCAACCAAATGGATGGAAGTAAGATATATTAGGCTTCCTTCCATTCTATAACTCATATGGAGTTTTCTTCAACAAAGGTCGCATAAGTATTCTATTTTGAATATAACAAGCTGTATTCATAGCTTCTGCCCAGAAATACTTAGGAAGATTCATTTTTCATAGCATAGTCCTTGCCATTTCTTGAATCTTCCTGTTCTTCCTTTCTACAACTCCATTTTGATGTGGAGTTCTAGGAGCAGAGAAATTATGGTAAATTCCATTCTCTTCATAAAATATTCCGAATTTCTCATTCTCATACTCACCGCCATGACCACTTCTAATACTAGCAATAGAAAATCCTTTTTTCATTCTGTAACTTTTTGGAAAGCACTTTAAAACACTTAAAAGACTCGTCCTTATGTGATAAAAATAGTATCCAACAAAATCT
>JANVCL010000006.1:21031085-21042249 GCA_026546855.1 Erythroxylum incrassatum
AAATCACCTCATTTGGATAACTAGAGGTCAAGTTATGGCCAAAACATCGAGGTATGATCAATGCACATTTTTCAACTACACTTTCCAACTTTTTACTCTCAATATTTCACATACATCAGTTTTGACTTCCAAGAAAAGTTTGGGGTCCAACACACTACCTAAGGGAAAACTTGGGTTAATTATTAACCCACGATTAATAGTTGCTAGGAGAGGCTAGAAAATAACAAATCTATGAAATATGATTAATTAGGGTATAGGTCGAGATTGAACCAAAGAACTTGATCCCTACCGAACTCCTCAATTTTATCATTTTTCGTATGTTTTCTTTAATTTATGTTTATTAGTATGGTTTCATTTTATTTTCTAAATATAAAACCCCTAAACCGAAACACCGATTAATTTCATTTCAACAACTTTACACACACTTTCTATGGAATCAACCTAGACTCACCACTATAGTAGTAGTTTAGTTATTTTATTTTAATTAGTATTATGACGCGCTGTCAATTTTGGCGCCGTTGTTAGGGAGTGTGGTTTTTTTAATTTTTGTTTGTGATTTTAATTGGTGTTTTGTATATTTTTATTCGTAATTGATTTCTTTTCAGTTATTTCATGATCCTTTCGTTTTTCTATTTCATGTTTGTAAAAAAAATTTAAAAAAATTCATGGACGAAAGTAATTTCTTTTATAACCCATATTGTCAATCCTATAACAATGTTTGGACTGATCAACCTAATTTTTTTTATGGATGGGATAATCATCATAATTATTTCCATGATAGTTTACAGGACACACAGTAATTCCCTTGTGGGCCAAAAGCTTCTTGTCAAAACTTAGGTACATCTGTAGAAGAATTGATGAATGTTGGCATTGCTAACAATCTCTAATTTCAACATAGCCTACAATAGTAGTTGCAACAATTCCAGTAGGAAATGAGGCATATAACGTCTATAAATCAGAACATGGCAAGCCAAATGGGTGATATTGCAGCAAGGATCGACTACCTAGAATCACAAATGGAAGAGGAGCAACCATATCAGCTCGAGGTATACCGAATGGATGGTGCGAAAACCTTATAGAGTGATAAGGAGTTTGAGAATTTTAAGAGCATTCCTCAAGGAGATGCTTGTGTAGAAGAAGTAAAAAAGGAGCTCGAAGCAGAAAAAGACATATCTTTTAGCTCGGAGGTATATACTGAGTTAATGATTATTTTTTAGAATAACTCTTCACCTTTACAAAGAAGATTAGAGGAATTAAATGAGGAAGAAAAAGACGAAGAGAGATTTGAGATCTTTCCAGAGTGCATGAACTCAATCAAGATTGAAAGTCAGAGGATAGGGAAGATGCTGAATATGACAGACCATCAACTAAGACCCTATCCTGAAGAACCTCATGTGGAGGAGCTGCATGTGACACCTAAAGATCACAATTTTGTCACATGAGGAAGAAACATGGAGTCAAGCCAGTGACCCTAAACAAAGGCTCTTGGGAGGCAACCTAAGGGAAGTAAATTTCTTTTATTTACATTTTTTCATTTCTTTTTACATGCTTGTGTGTTCTTTTTTGGTTTGTTTATTGCTTGTTTTAAATTTTCAATCAAAATGAGAGAAAGAATAAAACAACAAAACAAACATTTTCTCTTTTCTGTTGATTCTAGGACTGTATAGTCATGATTAGAGAATGAATTGACTACAAAATTTCGTAGCAACTTTAGCAGGTACTATTAGTCTTGTGATTGGTCGATATGCATTATCTTTAGAAGAGTAGTGACTAGTAGTAGACAAAGTTGGTGAGATTTTGAGCCTTATTAAACTGACACCTTCATTTTAGGCATATTTTCTTTTGATAATGTGTGACCTTTATGGCATGTACATCTTGACTTTGTTTTGTGTTTCTATTTGACACTACATTTTTATCACATGCATTAATATAGAAATGATTAGGCATTCATTGTTTCATAAGCTACATTAGCTAGATAGCCTACCCCATTAACATGATTTTTCCTTTATTAAGCCCTTTGAGCCTTGTTAGCCCTTCTTTTTGTATCAACCACATTACATGATTTATACTTAACCAAATGTCCTACCCGAGTCAGAAAGCTAGTGAAACTTTTGTGATTGTTAAGTTTGTGGATGTACAAAATTCTAAGTGCGGGGGTGTACATATATATGGATTAGTTATAATGATTGGGATGTTATTTTATGTCTTATCATTGAAATTCCCATGTTAATGTAGTTTCTTTTAATGTTAAAAAAGAGGGCGAGAGAAAGAAAAAAGAGAAAATGAAAAAGAAAGGAAAAATTAAAAAAGTTTGAATAAATTTATCGAGGAAGAAGTGCATACGAGTTTGCAAAGTTATTCATAATTAATGCATCTTCTTAGAGTTGTAATGAATGTGTTATTTGAATATGTTAAATATGGGGTAGATGTTGGCTTGGAAGGTTCACTCTTGTGGTTTCAATGTATTATTGGCATAAATTGTATAAGTGATTCCTTCGAATTGTATATGCTTCATGTGGTTTGCATGTGAGAGCTGAAATGAGTTGTGAAATATAAGTGTTATATTTGTCATAGCTGATGGTACCCAGTCTTGTATGAGTGTGAACTTATGCACTTGATGTCATATTGAGTGTCACATTTGTTTCACTAGTTTTAATGACTTTCTTATTATTTAATCCAAATACATCTCACCTTACCTTTGCCCACATTACAACCTCGAAAAGACCTTTGATCTATGATTTTGCATTTGAATTTTAGTGGTGGAGAAATGAAATGATATGCAAAGTTGTGGACTATCATGATCATGAATGGTGTTGAGTGTACCTGTGGATATATTTTAGTTAAACACATTTTTCAAGTCTACCATTAGATCGGTCAATTTCTAAAGATAATGAATGTTGATTAGTCATAAGTAAAAGCTTGTAATGATAAGTTCTTACCATAATTTTTGAAAGTCATTCATCTTTGTTATGAATATATATTTTTGGAAAATATGGGAAATGAGTAAATGTTGTTTTGGGGTCTATGAGCTTAATTTTGTTGTTTTACCCGAGGACGACCAAAAGCTAAGTGTGAAGAAAATTGATAGGTGCTTAATTGATTATTTAATTATTTCATAGCACTTAGTGATTAATGACATGAAACTGCTTAAGATACTCACTTTGACTCATATGTGATTTTAGGCACAATTCAGAAGGAAAGAAGTTAAAGTGAGTTGAAGCTCTATATTTTGGCCATTTTCTAAAGATTAATTTTTACTTGTCTTTATGGAGCAAGAAGATGAGATTAAAAGACAAGAAGAAAATTAAATGAAGAAAAAAATGAAAATAACATGAGTTGTATGGATTATGCATGCGATTACGTTAAGTAACTGCTGAGAATTAAATGAGACAAGACTGCAGCGCTAGAAGCAAAACAAGGCAGCTGGGAGAAGAGACAGACCAAAAATGACACAGCACTAATGAACATTTAGTGTCTGCGTTCAAGAGAGAAGTCCGTAGGGTTAAAAAGAAGCATGAATAGTAGCATGGCCAATAAGTTTATTTGTCACATCATAGAATAGTGGAGTGAATAGTAGCTAGGAGAATAAAGCAACGAGTAGCGTGAAATATAAGAGAGCTTGGAGGCACAGTGAAGAAATGACCTAGGGAGTTTCGGATAAGGTCATTTGAGTGGGGTTGAAGAATTCTTTGGAGAGACCCATGGAAGGCTAAGTTCCCGATGCCGATTCAAAGGTGACATCGACGTCAATGGCCCAGGTTAAGTGTATTTTACTGTTTTTGTTGTTTCATTCTCTCATTAGAAATTGATTATGTTATCCTATTTTAATTAATTTGGGTTGTGTATGGATAATTGGATTTTAGTTATTGTTTGGATATTTGAGTATAAACTCATTGGGTATTATGAAAGGATGATTTTAATGTGTTCATTGAATTGTTTATTTACAAACTCATTGCTAGAATTTGGATATAATCTGTATGTTGAAATTCATGTGTGGTAACTAATGATTCGTAATCATTAGGGATAACATGACCTGGGTTAAATGACACATCGTATGTGGTTGTTGCCTTGATTAATCAGTTTTCCTCATTCGTAATGCTACTACCTAATTAAATCTAGAGATTGTATCCTAGGTTATTCGGTGGTTAGGTTTAATTAATGATCGTATCTTGATTAAATACTACCTAAGGAAAAACTCGGGTTAATTATTAACCCATGATTAATAGTTGCTAGGAGAGGTTAGAAAACAAAAAATCTATGAAATCAGTTTAATTAAAGTATAGGTTGAGATTGAACCAGAGAATCGGGTCTCTACCGAATTCTCCATTTTTATCATCCATATTTTCTTTAATTTGTTTTGTCAGTCTAGTTTCTTTTTATTTTCTAAATCTAAACCCCCCAAACCTAAACACTGATTAATTTCATTTCAATAACTTTACACACTCTCTATGGGATTGACTTATATTGACCATTCCTTCAGTAGTAGTCTAGTTATTGTATTTTAACTAGCATTATGATACGTTGTCAATAAGTTAATAGATGAGCTGAACACTATGAAAGAAAAATTTAACCAAATTGTAAAGAATCATGCATCTTCTAATCACAATTTAATGGTTCAAGTGGGCTAGTTAGCTAATGCATTATTTACACAAAGAGTGGGAGTCTCCTGAGCAACATGGAAGCAAATCCAAAGGAGCAACTGAAGGTCGTCACACTTAGGATTAGGAAAGAGTTGGAAGAACTATCCGATAAACAAGTTGAATCCCACCAAAGATGAAGAGAAGTAAGTTGTTACTCCTTATATTCCTCCTCCTCCATATGCACCAAAGATCTCATTTCCATAAATACTGTAGATTAACATAATAGATTTTTAATTTGCAAAATTCGTGGAGATGTTGAAGAAATTGTAAATTACCTTTCCCTTTAACGAAGCTTTGGAGAGCATAACCAAGTACGTAAAGTTTTTCAAAGACATCTTATCAAACAAGCAAACTTAAGATGACAACCAAATAGTTTTTATGACGAAAAGTTGTAACTCTATAATTAACAACCATATACTATTGGGCTCGGGTTTCGATACTTATTACAAGGAGACCATACAAGACGGTTAGGTAGGGATCATATGAGAGGGAGGTTGAAAACTTCAAATTTGTAATGGGAATAAAAGCATCAGCACTGGCAGACTTCGCCACGACAAGGTAAATGTTTCGTCGCAACAAAATTGGGGAATATTACCAAAGATCTTTCGAGAAAAGTTCGCCGCAAATAAAGTCTGGCTTCGTTGCAACGAAGTTACAAGGTCAGACGAGAGCACCCTTCGGAAAAATGAGCCGCGGCAAAAGTTTGGCTTCGCCTTGGCGAAGTTTCAAGATCAAATAAAAATGCCTTTAGGGAAAGGTTCGCCATAGCCAAAGTCATTCCTTTGCTGCGACGAAACCTTCGAATTAGCAACCCAGACCCAACTATCCAACACTAATTTGTATATACAATTCCAACAACTTTTAACAACTCAACGAAGAAGATAAATATAAAACATATACAAACGAAACTTCTTCAATTTGTGATCTCATTTCTAAAACAAAACGGAGTTTGAGGCTATCTTTAGTTACATATCAACAACCGCATCAATAGCTTAATACAAAATACAAATGAATGATCATGTTTAATATGCTGATAAAGCTACACAATAATAAAGACTAACTTAGTTACAAAAAATAGTTTTTCTTGGAGCTTGCCAACGCTTTGCAAGGATTAATAATCTTCTTGTTCTGCACCTAAAGAGTGAAAAATAATGGATTGAGCCGCGAAGCTCAGTGACTAATATATTTATAGCCATTGTTAACAAGCACACAATCAAGCATATATATATATAATTTAAATCTAACAATTAAATCATCAACAATTCTAGTTTAAAGACTTATAATTAAGGATGTTAACATATAAATCATATCATGTATAATTAACCATCAAAACATAACACTCCATTGTGTATCATACTTGACAAATCAAAGATGAAATGCACAAACATAATAGCTTGAGAGTCCTATGGATCGAAATGGAGAAACTGAAGTTTACACCGTAAACTAAATGAGTCCGTTTCTTAGGAGCTCATGTGTCACAAGCAGGCAGCTGGGAGAAGGCTTTAAGTCGACATGTATGTAACGAATGAAATGGTATCTCTCTTGCCTAAACACAAGCAAACTTTTATGCTCAATTTACTTCATCATATGTTCATACTTTCATGCTTCTTATGTTATTCTCTCTTTTGATTATACAAAATTTTGTGACATCTTTTAAGGCATAACATGCTAATACATCTTAAAGCATTTTTCAACAATCACAAAAATATTAAGTCAAGCAATTTGGCACACACACACACAAGTAAGAAAATTAGCCCATCTTACACAATAACTATAAACATATGGCCCACCTAATTCCTTGAAATTCCAAGCTTAAGTTTGTATTTCCTCTTGCTCTTGCATGGGATTTTCTTGGTTTCCTTCAAACAAACCAATTTTTTCATTCAAACCAATATTCCAATAGAAAATCCATAAAGCTTCAATAATTCAAAAATAGAATAAATAAAAATTTAGCTTAGACTTAATCTACCCATAGTTTATCTAGGCTAGAAAACTAAGACCTAGTTTAAAATCCATGAAAAATCAAAGTGGGTTTCTTGATTCTCTTCTTTCTCCCTTTATTTCCAACACAAAACTCATTTCTCTAATTCCTTTTCTAGCAAAGCAAGAAGAAACGATGATAGGGGTCACCTAAAACGATGATTCCTCTTCCTTCTTCCTCCTTTTCCATCTCCACGTTTTTCTTCTTCCTTTTTTCTTCTCTTTACGTTTTTCTTCCTCTCTTTCTTATTCAAGACCACTTTTTATCTTGTCTTTCCAAATTTACCCTTCCTCATTTAATGGAATGCCTACTTACTCCTTTAGTCTCTTATGTCAATTACACTTTAGCTTAATTCTAACATTTCTATTCAAACATTCTAATTTCTATTCATGCTTGCTAAATTAATGGACTAAATTCTAAAAAGAAGTAAATAAATACTTAAATAAATAAATATGGGGTCCAACAATTGTTCTTCCCTTAAAGAATTTCGTCTTCGAAATTCTTACTTAGTCTACAATAAGGTGTGGATACTTCTCCTTTATGGATTCCAAAGTCTCCCATGTTGCCTCCTCTCTTGCAAGGTTCTTCCATAAGACTTTAAATAGCTTCACATTCTTGTTTCTCAAGACCCTTTCCTATGAATCTAGAATCTCTACTGGTTGCTCTTCATAAGTCAAATCCTCCCTTAATTGAACCTCTAAAGGTTGAACTATGTGTAAAGGATCTAATCGATATTTTCTCAACATTGATACATGGAAGACATTGTTAATCTCAGATAATTCTAGTGGCAAGGCTAAATTGTAGGCAAGAGGCCCAATCTTCTCAATAATCTCATAAAGGCCTATGTATCTTAAACTGAGCTTTCCATTTTTACCAAATCTTAGGACTCCTTCCATAGAGAGGCTCTAAGAAATACTTCGTCTCTAACTTCATATTTCATCTCCTTTCTATGCGCATCCATATAGCTCTTTATCTTATCTTGAGCTTCTTTGAGTCTCTGCTTCACTAATTTAATCTATCTTATCTTGAGCTTCTTTGAGTCTCTGCTTCACTAATTTAACCTTGTCAACTATATCTTGTACCAACTCAGGTTATAAAAGTCTCCTTTCACCTTCCTCATCCAACAAATAGGAGTTCTGCACCCCTTACCATATAAGGCTTCATAAGGTGCCATTTGAATTCCTGAGTGGTAGGAATTATTGTAAGCAAGTTCAATTAAAGGTAAATGATCATCCCATGAGCCTTTGAAGTCTATAACACATGCTCTTAACATTGCCTTTAATGTCTGTATTGTCCTCTCTGATTCTATCAGTATGTGGATGGAAAGCTATGCTAAAATGCAACTTCGTTACCAAAGCCTCTTGTAAGCTTTCCTAGAATCTAGAGGTAGAGGTGAATATGGGATCTCTATATGAGACTATAGAACTTGGAATCCGATGAAGTCTGATTATTTCATCTACATATTTCTTGGACAAAGCGTTCAAAGAATCTATTTGTTTAATTAGCAAAAAATGTGCTGACTTGGTTAGCCTATCAACAATCACTCATATTGTGTCATTCTTCCTACTAATCCTTGGCAACCCCATCAAGAAATCCATTGTAATCTTCTCCCATTTCCAATCAGGAATAGACAAAGGTTTAAGCTTACTAGTAGGTGCTTGATGTTCTGCTTTAACTTGCTAGCACACTAAGCATTTTCTAGCATACTCTGCAACATTTTTCTTCATTCCTCTCCACTAGAAGTTCTCTTTTAAATCTCTATAAATTTTTGTACTCCCCGGGTGCATTGCATATGGAACATTGTGTGTCTCATCAAGAATTTCATCCTTTAATTCTAACATATCTGGAATACATAATCTGTTACCTACCACCATCAACCCATCTTCTCTTATCTCCATTTCAGAGGGTTTACTATTTTTAATTTCTTCTATAAGTTTGCTCAAGTTCTCATCTTGCTCCTGCAATTCCCTGCAATTCTAAAATTAGCCAATATATAACCAGATTCGACTTGCCTCAATGTCACCTTAAGTTTGGCTAATTCCCCCAACAAAGGAAGGTACACTATCTCCACATGTGCCATGGTAGATTTTCTACTCAATGCATCCGTTACTACATTAGCGTTTCCCGGGTAGTAGTCTATTATCAAATTGTAACCCTTTAGTAGTTCTAACCACATTCTTTGCTTTAGATTTAACTCTTTTTGGCTCATCAAATATTTAAGACTCTTGTTGTTAGACCCCAAATTTTTCTTAGAAGTTAGAATTATTCGATGAGAAATTATTGGCGATTATTCTTTTGTAGAGAAAAGGAGAATTCTTGAATTTGATATGATATAGAAAAGATGGTTTAGGTACAAGATGTGTTATATGTGATATGTTGGAAGTTAAAAGCTAGAAAAATGTAATTGAAACATGTTCATTGAGCATGTTTTGGTGTTTTAGCCATAACTTTTTCTCTAGTTATCCAAATGAGACAATTTTTTATTTTGAGTAAACTAAGGATATAGGGCTACAAATTTTTAGATGAAATTGAGTTTTATTTTAGTCTCTGAAAATATCAATTTTCGGATGAAAGTTGAGCACAAAGTATTGTTTTAGTATAAGAACAGTCTGAAAATTTTTGTGGTATAAATTTTAGACTATAGAACCAAATTGAATGATTTTGATGTCATTAAAAAAGTGAGACAATGAGGAACATTTTTCTATAAGGAAGTGCTATCAAATTCCTTCAATTACATGATTTGAAAAAGATCATGATTTTTGAAAGGAGTTAAGCATGATTTTAAATAATTTTGAGGTCTTGCTAGATTAACTATTTTATTTAGAGTTAATTATTATGTTAATGTTGGTAGGATTTTACAATATGGTTTAGTTGAATTAAGTAGTAAGAGTATATATGTATGAGGACTTTTTGGGAAGATCACTTAGGCATTTAAGTTACAAGGCATATAAGGAAGGGTATAAGGGTCTTTGTACACTTATTAATGGAAAAATTGAAATAAAAAGGTGTGGTCTTGCTTTTTAAGAAGTGGAAAACGTGGATTGAAAGGGAGAAGAAGAGAAGAAACGAAAATTTAGAGAGAAAGCAAGGAGAGGGTTCGGTTTTGAGAGAAAGGAAGGAGGAAGCTAGGGTTTCTTCATTTCTTGGTTTCAAAAGGGATTTTAAAGTTGTTCAAGAAGGGAAAAAGGAAAAGGAGAATTAGAGCTCTCATTCAAGCTAAGAAACTCTTCATTTGGTGAAGATTCAAGGTAGGTTTGTGTTAAATCTTTTGAATTTTTGAAAGGGTTTTGGTTCATATAGCTTAAGAAATGTATGATTTTAAGAATTCTAGGACCAATTTTAGTGAATATGTCTTATGTGTTTCTCAATTGGAATGCATATTTATTTGGAAATTTTGCCATCAATGAAGGAGATCAACAGAGGCAAGAGGAATCAAGAAAAGGCAAAGGGAGACAATTTGAGCAAATTTTAAGCAAGGAATTCAAGGTGGGTTTCATGTTTATAACTGAGTAATGAACCACTAAGGTTTCTTTTTCCAAATCAAGAAATAAAAGTTTGCTTTTGAATTAAGAAAATAAAAGGATTTCAATTAAATGTTGCTTTATTGCTTTTGATTGATTTGAGAAATTGCTACATATTTTGGTGTATGAAATTTTGATGGTGAATTGTAAATTGCTAAATGAAAAGGTTTTCGAAAAATTGCATGTTCATGAAAAACAAGTTTCTAAAATGTTGCCATTTGGGCAATCTATTTTCAAGTCATGAATTACATGTTATGTGGGTTTGGTTTAGTCCGTTTTGTTCTGTTAAGTGCACTTTGACTAAAGGCTTCTCTCGCCTACCCGGTAATAGCATGGAGCTCCTCCACGGACTCTCCTAAGTTCACGGCTACACAATACCATTTTATGGAATTATGTTAGTACATTTTATTTACGGACTACCCAAACCATTGCTGATGTGCTTATGTGTTTATGATTTGTGACAAGTTTGATTGATTCATGATTTATGATGTTTATGAATTGATTGATAAGTTGTGAATTTGGGAAATATGTGTTATATGGATTTCAATGTGAATTTTACAATGGAAATAAATATTTAAATGCTTTTTGTTTATTTCTCGATTATAAATCTGTTACCCACGAGTTTTAAGCTCACCCCAACTTTGTGTCCCATCCTCAGGTGAAGAGAATGAGATCGAGTGAAAGTGAGTCATGGCATCCCTCCGAATTTGCATGTTTTGTTTTATTTTGGAGTAATTTATGTAAAACAAGATTGTAGTTGCATTTTGAGGAATTACCATTCAAGTATCTTGGGTATTTTGGGGATTTTTACGAAATGATGTATTGTGGCATGAAATGCCATTAAAGCTTGTAAACACTGATCTTATGATGTTAATGAATTATGAATTGTGTATGGATGATATAAGTTGAGTTGGAATTAGATGTATTTGAAGAAGTTTTCCACTTGAGTTGATGAACTTTGAACATGAATTGTTGTTATATATATATATATAACAATAATTCATGTTCAAAGTTCATCAACT
>JANVCL010000006.1:21066483-21080921 GCA_026546855.1 Erythroxylum incrassatum
GTGAGCAATGTAATTTCTCTATGTATTCTCTTTTCTCGAATAAAGAAGTGTTTACACTGTGACTTCTTGATTGCACTGACATTATCTGCAATAACCAGGCAGTGTTTGAGATTCCTCAAATCTTTCTTCAATTTCAAATAAATATCAGAAGTAATTGGTAAGCACCAAATCCAAAAGTAATGAGAATTTTGTAAATTGTGTTGGAATACTCTCAGGTATATATGGTCCATATGATTCACAACCATCACAACATTTCCGAAACGATGTGATGGTCTGTTGCTGTCCGTTGTTTCTATAATGGGCAATTATGAGTTATTTTTGGGCTCTATAACCTTCTACTTTCATTTTTAAGAAAATTTTACACCATTAACTTGATAGTTTTATTTATTTATTTATCAAAACATAGGTGGAAGTGTAACCAAAACAAACCATACCTCCAGCCATTTCATCCCCAAAAAACTTTATCCACTGATTAAATCCCATTGCCGAATGAAATGTTTCTAAATCTTCTATCCTCTCAAACTCTCAGGTTAATGGAGTAAAATTTTCTAAAAAATGAAAGCAGAAGGTTAGGGACCCAAAAATAACTCATAACTATCCGTATAGAGACAATGGACAGCAACAAACCATCATACCGTTTCGGAAATGTTATGATGGTTATGAATCATATGAACCATATATGCCTGAGAGTATTCCAACACAATTTACAAAATTCTCATTACTTTTGGATTTGGTGCTTGCCAATTACTTATGATATTTATTTGAAATTGAAGAATGATTTGAGGAATCTCAAACACTGCCTGGTTGTTGCAGATAACGTCAGTGCAATCAAGAAGTCACTGTGTAAACACTTCTTTATTTGAGAAAAGAGAATACATAGAGAAATTACATTGCTCACGAAACCTTCTTCGCAAAGTTCAAGTACCTAAATATAGTCACACTCGCATTGAATTTAATCTCTATTTTGGTAACTGCATACTTTCGATTTTCATGTTTCATTTGCTATGAGATTCTTATTTGAATGTGAATCTTTTTTTTTGAGCTATTAGAATGCATTCCTTGCCTTCCATATTGGCAAGAGACCTTTGTAAAGATTAAACAAAAGTTTGCTGCATCATTGTACAAAATTTATGATTTGTAGTTATTCTTTTGCATATTACAAGCAACAAATCATGCTAATTGATCTCAGGAAATGCTAAATAGCTTTCACTTGGTAGCCATCTTTCATAACTAGGCAAACAATATTTTTATTGGAAAGGAATTTCTATATCTTATTAGTTTACTTATTCAGTTCATTTCTTTTTGAAGTTATCGACATTTACATAATTGATAATTGTACTTGGAGATTTTCAAAGGAGAGGAGAACTGTCAGTTGGACTCCCGACAGCTACAAACTTGATAGTAGAAAATGTGGAAACATCGGTTACAAAAACGAGTCTATGTTACCCAACAGTTCGAAAAACATGGGACCAGCGATATGAGGGAAGTTGACGTGGGAGCATCGGTTCGGAAAAAAAGTGGGACACCCACCGTCACTTGGGTCACGCCTGAGTAGGCATGACTGCATGCACCAGTCAACGTTCTCTATTGAATGAGGGTGAGTGCACAATCACCTCTGACGCGAGAACACGCCAAAATACCTTTCCATCTTATTTTATATGATTTTCATCTTTTTAAACCTCAATTTCAATATTAAATTAATTTAATGAAAATTAAATTAGTTTATACTCCTAATAAAATTGAAAAAGTATTTTTTTTCAAATTTGAAATTGTATTCAAAGGGAATTTTTATTAGGAAAACTTTTGGAATTTAATTTAATTTTTCAAGAGTTGAATCATTAAATTAAAATTGTTATCAAATCAATAATTAGAATTAAGCAAAGGTTTTGAATAATTTCTTTCATCATTAGATTAAGTTTGAAATTATAAATATAATGAGATTATATTATTTTAATGAGATTGTAAATTTTTTAAAATTAAATCCCTCAATTAAATATTAAGTACACGTTAGGAACATGATAGTTTCCTTTCATTATTTAAGAATAAAACTAAAATTTTGTTTATTGCTTGGTTTGTTGAGTAAACTCAAAGCCACTTTAACTCAGATATGTTTTATCTTTAAATTATAAGTCCCACTTAACTAAATTTGTATGATTTGGATAAGCAAACTCATAATCATATGGATTTAGGAGCAGGTTTAGGAATAATATATATGATGTATTTTGGCAAAGAATTGTCAACTGACGATTCTAGGAGTCATATAAGCTGTGATTGAAAAGTAGTTTTCTAACTAATTTAAATTTTGTTGATTTGTTGAGCAAACTCAAGATCAATTAATTTTAAATAAGATCTTAACCCACTAGGAAATTAGTTTACAATTTCTCGATTTAATAGTGAGGCATATTATTTTGAATAAAATAGTGGGAGTAATAAAATATTTTAAAGTCCTTATTTTATTTTATTCTGGACATAAACTAATACTTGCTCCTTATATGCTTTTTGGTTACTGAATCTAAAGATGAGTACCCTTGACGAGCATCATGGATGCTAATAAGTTGACTGAATCTAACTTTTCGGACTAGTTTTGAAACCTGAGAACAGTTCTCAGCCAAGAGAAGAAGTTTTACATTTTTGACACTCCTGCGCCACCAAAAATTAGTTCTGATGCGACTGGCAAAGTTTGGGAGAGATATCAACGTTATAATGACGAAGTTGAGCAAGTTACACATGTGATGTTGGCTAGCATGTCTCCTGAGCTTCAGAGGCAGCATGAGAACATGAATGCACCTATTATGATTCTACATCTCAAGGAGTTGTTTGGTGCACAAAGTAGGGTGGAGAGATATCAAATCTCCAAGGCATTGTTTCAATGCAAGATGATAGAAGGATCTTCAATCAACCTGCATGTGCTGAAGATGATTGGGTATATTGAAAAATTAGCCTAATTAGGTTTTGTCATAGACCACAAGTTAAGCGTTGATTCATTGTTGTAGTCTCTAAGCTCAAGTTTTTCACAGTTCGTTATCAACTTCAATATGAACCAGAAGGATATGACATTGCCTGAACTATTGAACATGCTTAATACTACAGAAGGGTGCCTTAAAAAGGAAACCAGTTCTGTAATTGTTGTCGGTTCTTTTAACAGCAAAAAAAAGGCTTTAAGAAGAATAAGAACAAGAAAGATAAGACTTCTACTAATGTATTAAAGGCCAAAAGAGGTGTTAAGAAGAGGAGCAATGGAAAGGAAACATGTTTTCATTGTGGAATCAACAGAAACTGGAAAAGGAACTGCCCATCTTATCTTACTAGCTTGAAAGATAAAAAGGTTAAAGAAGTTGTCTCTTCAGGTACATTTATGATTGTGAGCAATCTTTCTGCTTCTGTTCCACTTTCTTGGGTATTAGATACTAGTTGTGGTTCTCATATATGAAATAACATACAGATGTTAACAAGGAGTAGATCATTGAGGAAAGGCGAAGTGGACTTGTAAGTTATCGGTGTAGCAAGAGTTACTGCATTAGCTGTAGGAACTTGTAGTTTAGCTTTGCCTTATAGCCTTGTATTAGAACTTGATAATTGTTATTATGTTCTTGTTATTACAAGAAGCATTATTTCTATTTCTTATTTGGATTTCAATGGATTTGTCTTTATTATTAAGAATGGCAGTTGTTCTTTTTATAAAGAAGATGTTTATTATGAATATGGAATATTACAAATGTTTTGTATGAGTTAGATCTTGAAAGGTCGATTATTAATATAAATAACAAGAAATTTTTTTAAGTAACCAAAATCCATCTTATTTATGGCATTATAGTTTAGGTCATATCAATGAAACTGGAACCATAAGATTACATACAGAAGGATATTTAGATCCTTTTAATTATGAATCATATGAAATTTGTGAATCTTGTTTATTGGGAAAGATGTCCAAACTACCTTTTAGTGGAAATTTGGTCATCTTTCCCAATAAACATTAGTGTTAGAGGTGGATACTAGTATTTCGTTACGTTCACAGATGATCATTTTAGATATGGTTATGTGTACTTAATGAAACAAAAGTCTGAATCTTTTGAAAAGTTCAAGGATTAGACTTGAGGTTGAGAAACAAACTAGAAAAAGTATTAAAACACTTAGATCAGATCAAGGTGGTTAATACTTGGACCATAGGCTTCTTGGTTACTTAAAAGAGAATTAGATTCTCTCACAATGGACTCCTCGTACAACTCCACAACATAATGGAGTTTCTGAGAGCAAAAATCGTACCCTATTAAATATGGTGCATTCCATGATAAGTCACGCAGTTCTTCCTGTCTCCTTTTTGGGATTCACAATTGAAACCGCAATATACTTCTAAACAAAGTTCCGTCCAAATCGATTGACAAGACCCCATATGAGATATGGACTGATAAAAGACCTAGATTGTCACACTTAAAGATTGAGGATATGATGCTTATTTGAAGCGTTCTCTGTCTGATAAGTTTCAAGTTAAATAAGATAAATGCAAATTTGTGTGGTATATGAAACAGAGTTTCGGATATCAATTTTACCACCATATTAAAAGAAACGTGCTTGTCTTAAGACATTCTAGATTTTTAGAAAGATAATTTATTCTCAAAAAACGTAGTAGGAGCAAGGTAGAATTTAGAGAAGTTCAAGGGCCACAAATTCACATCGAAATGGAATAAGAACCTTAAGTTGATACAGATAATGTACAACCGAGAGTTCAAGAGATATATATTCTGCGACACACTAGTATGATACATCATCTCCCCACTAGATTAGATCTACATATTAAGCAAGATAAGGGTAATGTATCGCTCATTCATGATAAGTTTACTAACTTTTAAAGAAGCAATGTTAGATCCATTTCATGTCTTCTAGCTTTTTGCCATTTTAAATAATCAGACATTGGTTCTTTAAAATGGCAAAAAGCCAGAAGATACAAAATGGATCTATATACATTAACCAAGTATGGACTTTGGTGGATGGGCCTAATGGTATTGTACCTATTGGATGCAAGTGGGTTTTTAAGAGAAAAACTGACATGAATGGTAATATAAATATGTACAAAGCTAGGTTAATAGCTAAAAGTTATAAACAAAAACAAGGGCTTGATTTTGATGAAACCTTTTCGCTAGTAACTATGCTAAAATCCATCAGGATCTTATTAGCTATGACAGGATATCATGATTATGAAATCTGGCAGATGGATGTCAAAATAACATTTCTCAATGGGAATTTGCAAAAGGATGTGTATATGATGCAACCTAAAGGTTTTGAATCCAAGATATTTCCTAATCAAGTATGCAAATTCTTACCCATGTTGCATGGGATTTCTCTCCCACAAAGTATATGTCCAAAGACACAAGAGGAGAAAGATAAAATGAATTGTATTCCATATGCTTCGATGATTAGATCAATCATGTATGAGATGCTATGTACCAGACCAGATGTCTCTTATGCTTTGAGCATAACTAGTAGGTTTCAAGCCAATCCAGGTGAGGGTAACTGGACTATTGTGAAAAATATTTTAAAGTACTTAAGAAGAACTAAAGGTGTTTTCTTGGTTTATGGAGGAGTTGAACTAAAAGTTCAAGGATATTTAGATGCTAATTTCCAATCAGATCCTGATGATAGTAAATCATATTCAAGGTACATCTTCACTTTAAATGATGGTGCAGTAAGTTAGAAAAGTTCTAAACAACCAACCATGATAGATTCAACGAGCGAGACAGAGTACATTTCAATGTCAGAGGCGGCAAAGGAAGCAGTTTGGATCAAAAAGTTCATCACTAAAATTGAAGTGGTTCCTAGCATTGTTGAGTCTATAGTATTGTATTATGACAACTACGTTGCTATTGTGTAGGGAAAGGAACTAAGATCTCATTAACGGTCCAAACATATACTCAAGAAGTTTCATTTGATCAGGGAGACAGTAGAGCAAAAAGACATAATATTAGAACGAGTTTTCACTGAAGAGATTCTTACATATCCTATCACTAAGGCATTGTCTCAAAAGAGACATGATCGACATATAGATATATATGGTATTAGATACACATGCAATTGGATTTAGTGCAAGTGAGAAATTGTTAGTTTATGCCCTTGCAACCAATCAATTGGATGTAATTTGATGTATGATGTTATTATTTAATTAATGAAAAGGCTTTCTTTATCTTTATGTATTAATTTAATTAAATTTAATATTTAATAGTAAAGTAAAATCTTTGGAATAATTACTGAGTAATTGAAATTATGATGAGATTATAATTGTGAGATTCAATTTACTTTTGCATATTGTCCCTAAATGTTCCTAGTTATAGTTTCATCAAAACGAGATATTGTTGAAACGATAAAACTAGTACACATTATGTTGCTTTCTTATAAAAAAAGTAATTGATTTGATAAATTAAAGTATGAAGATACTTAAACTAATATGTGAGTAATTATTAGAGAATAAGTCACTCAACCGACTTGGCTATAAGAATCCCTAATAGAAAATTACTTATTTCTTATAATGATAGTTATATAATTGATTTAAGGATGTCAAAAAAGGCCCGACCCAGCCCAATTTTGACCCGGGTTGACCGAGCGACAAGCAACTAGCAGGTCATCCATGGTTGACCAAACCAAGCCACGGGCCACTGGTAGGCCCGACTTGTGGCTCGACCGTTACTTCAAAAACGTCATTGTTTTGTTAAAAAAGACGTCGTTTTTAAAATTTTCTAAAAAATATATACGATCGGTTAGCCCGTGGTCAGGTAGGGCCACGGGTCCACCCATATCAGCCCGTTGGGCCACCATGGGCTAGGGTCAGGCCGGTTGGGCTGGGCTAGGAGTAGTTCGGGCCAAGGTCGGGCTAGGTTGGATCGAGCTAGAAGCAGTTCGGGCTCGACTCGGCCCATTGACATCTCTAAATTGAACCTTAGACTTAAGATTAGCAAGGTATCTTGTGTGAAAATTACTGTGTTTTGATACTACTTATGAACCGTCCTAGGATAATTCATTTGGCAGTAATTGGATGCAATATGAACCATACAAAGATAGTTAAGTAAGCCAATAAAGGATTCGACACTCTAAAGTAATTATAGAGAATGTTCTACCGTTATTGATTAGTAGTGATTTATGAAATTCTCTAGCTAGAGTGAATTGACATTTGAAAAGACATTTCAAATTTCAATTATAAATCAATTCCTAATTAGTAAGAACGAGCATTATTGGATAAAAAGTATAGACATTGTATCGATGCTCTATCTAAATGGAACATTGGATGATGAAAGTATTAAATTATACATCATAACTATGCAAGGACAAATTAAGTCAACCACTTTGACATTCTTGATATTTAGGTGGTCATGACATGTTGCTAGACGTCAATCTTGATCTATGATTATAAATTGCTTAATTAAAGAATTAAAGATTTATCTGATTCTAATTATGAATTAGAATTATAATTTATAATCATTGTCAATATATAGGAACCTAATGGGTCACACATTAAAGAACAATTTGTGAAAGAAAAATCAATTTAATTAAGTTAAACTTAATCATAAAATTTGAGAAACTTTAAAGGTCAAATATGAGATATTTGATTTTATTAAAATTAAATTAATGATAATTAGAATTTGATTTTAATTATAATTATAATGAAAGAATTTAATTTTAATAAAAACTAAAAATCCTAATGAATTTTCTATTAATAGGAAGAACATTTAAAAACTAGCACTTATGTTATTCCTCTAAAAAAAGTCTTCAAAAATTGCTCTGTGAATACCATTAGAAATTGATACGTTTGAATAGCTAGTAGTTGACAAATTGAGAAAATTTTCAGAGGATATTCAACTGGAACACAAGCAAGGTGCGATTTCTTATTATTCGTATTTTTGTTTTATTCAAGTTAATCCATTATCGAGATCCGCTCCGAATCTACAAAAAAATTTATTTTTTGTTGCTCCCGTTCGAACATGGTTGGATTCCAACGTGAGTGGCACCTATCCTATATCGAGTTTGTGTTGTCTATTCCATTACTAATATTAAAGCAACTTTGGGTATCTAAGTGCGTCTATTTCCTGCATGCTTCTGGACATTTCACATTGTTAGTTGGTGAAATTGCTCAGTCTATTTGGGCATGGTTATACTGTGAATTAATTTTGGATAAGTTCAGATATCTTTATTTATACAGTATATAAACATGAGAACTAAGAGAATCTCAGTTCTCCTCAGGAAAAGGTTCACAACTCCAAATTGGATCAAGGTAAGAGCAATATGTTCCATCATTTTTCTTCAACTTCAGGAGCGGTCTAATGAATAACCATTTGGTATTGATTTTCTCTAAAAAAATTTTACTTTAAACAGCACCAGGAGCCAAGGGAAGTTCATATGTTCGTTGATTTGTTTTTCCAAGAGGTTTGTGACCTTTAAGAGATTGTTGCAATGTGTGAACTTATGTAGTTCAGATTTCTTTTCAAAACTGCCATTATAGACCTTCTAGTTTTAGTGCATGGCGATAATCCAAAAACGAAAGAAGAGGATGTTCACAATGATTTTGAATATAAGCAGCTGGAGGGAGTTGTGGCCGAGGTTAAGCAGATTTTACCTCAGGGAGTTCCTTCAAAACATCACTGTTCTGAAAGCAATGGTAGCACAGCCTCCTCTCGCAGCAACCCTTTACGAGATGATAAATTAAATCACGCGACCATGCAGAAGGCAAGGAACCAGTTTCTGGAACATCATCTTGCCAAATTGTTCAAGCAAAAAGTTGAAATATTTACAAAATTCGAGTATACACAGGTTTGGACCATTATGATTACTTCGCGGTTTGGCAAAGACAAGAACCTGAATGTAGTACGGTTTAACCCAATGACCCCGCTTGTAATTTTTCAGGAGTATGTTGTAAATACTACTGTAAAACTTAGCCTCAGAAGTTTGCAAGAATTTGTTCGACTCCAGACTTTCAACCGAAGTTGGTTTCAACAAAATCAATTGGATGGTCAGTTTTTAGGCTGAAAGAACACGTTGAGAATGAAGCTTCCGTTGACTTTTTGCTTGATGAGGCAACAAAGAATAGCTTCTTTGAAGTTCAACTTAGTCCAAGAAGCCTTTTTCCAGAGTTTACATTGTTTCCCTCCGTAGTTTTCTATATTTATATCCATCTCTGATTCTTGCAAGTTGCTCTTCCATTTTTCAGTTTTACCGTTTAGCTTTTGAGAATTTTGAAGGACGAATGGGTGCCAGAATTGTTTGGGCCAGATGATTATTGGCTGCGCAGATCGTTGTCTTGACCCTCATCCTTTGGAGCCTCCAATCCTAGACAAACTAATACAAGCAAAGTTGACAGAAACAAAGGAACGGAATCCACCGGGGGAGTCGCATCAATAATTAGAAGAGCTCATATTTGTTCGTCCATCGAAAGCCAACTACCAAAACCAACCCCCAGTGCTTTCTTGGCATCGTTTGATTTTGAGATTAGATTCGATCAAGAATTTTGACGGTTCCTAGGCATTTACTTTGAGAGTAGGAAATGTTGGGTATTTTAAAATAAATATTAAGTATGTAAATTATACAGTTATAAGGACCAACTAAATGTTTAAAGCCAATTATTGCATGATCAAGAAAAATAATACATAGGAAAAAACAATCAAATAATGAGAAACCAAATTTACGTGAAAATTTTATCTAATATAGAGAAAAAATCAAGGATCAAATTCAATATATCAATTAAAAAAATTTACAAATAAATTCACACTTGGGATCACCAATAATGAAAAAAACACAGAAATTATCTCTTTAGAAAAATTCTTTTTCGAATGATCACATTAAGAGAAAAAAAAAAGAATAAGCTTTCAAAAATTCTCTTAAAATCTACTTGCTATTTTAATTAGACCCTAAAAAAGAAGTTAAAATAAGACGAATATATGATTAATTGTGATAATTAGAGTCCTCTAGAATTGGTTCATCTTGTTTCAAACCTTATTCTTAAAGAAATATTTTCATCTAATGCATTTATTTGCCTACTTCAATGAATGGGTTGTCAAAGTTTTCAAAATTAATCTCTAATTCACTAAACTATTGTAATAGTTGTAGAATCAGTTCAAATATTAAGAGAACTAAATATTAGTTTCTTAAGTTCAATTGACAAAACAGAATATAAGTTTATGATATTTTAACTAATAAACTAAAATTAACAAGAAGCCAATATGAATCAATCTAGTATAAAAGTGAGAAATCTAATTTTACCTAACTTTGATTTAAGGAAATAATCTTATCCAATTGTAACTTTGGTTATTAATCTAAAACAAGTCAAGTATTTAGTTAAAGACTTAATAGGATAGTCATAAAAGTTTCATTTTTTCTAAAGCAATTGATTTATGCCTAACATTCAAATCAAAACTTACTATTAGTTGACTTAGTATGATAACATTTCATGTCAATTGAATGTCAGTAATAAATTTAACAAAAAAATTAACCCTAAATTAAATAATTGAGATAGCTATAAATATTCAATATAGTTTTCTTGCTTCTCATAAGTTAGATATGCAAATACACAAATAATATATTTACTACTTATACCAATCATTTATGACAATTACGAATCAATAAACTTATGGATAATAATAGAATAATCAACATTGAATCAATTTGTCAAATCAATCAATGTTAATTACTTATGAAATAGAACAACATGAAAAAATAAATATTTGAATTAAAATAAAATCCAGGTTTAGAACAAAATCTTCTAAAGTTACAAATGGAGTTTTATTTCCTTTTGAATAAGAAAATTTAGATTTTAGCCAATCATGATTATCTTTTTCTCACAAAAAAGAGAAGAAAGAAGACAATAAAAAATAAAGAATAATGTGTTCTTTCCTCTCTAAAACAATAGTCTATGAATATTTAAGAGATAACGACCAAAAAAATGAGAATCTCTATACAATAAGGTTGAAAATAAAGTATACTAATTAAACAAAACTTCCTATAATGAGTTTGAGCGTAAGCGTGATCTCATCTTATCAATTTTAATAATTTGACAACGTTTACTCCATCTTTTCAAAATTTGTGGCTTTGACAAATAATGCTCCAATTAGATATTTCACAAATTTGGTTCAATGTCCATTTTCCACCTCCAAAACAAAATAAATATCAATTTTACCAATTAAACACCAAAATCAACCTAAAACAAATGAGATAAGTCTAATTAATATGATCTAATCACATCTTATCAAACTTGCCCACACTATATTCATGCTCGCCCTCAAGTATACATCAATTCTATATATCAATCATCCTCTTAGTAGCCTCTCATTCTCCTCCATGTTATCCAAAAATATCTAAAAAGTTAATATACGTTAAAAGCTTAAGATAAAATAACAATCAAGAGAATGAGCACTAATAGGATAATTTTTTAAAATGGGAACGTATTATCTCATCAATTTCAACAAAATCAAATGAAACAAAACTTAACATCCTTTCATGGATTTTATTCTAAGCACTCCAAAGTTTAAGGTTCATTAAACTCTTGAATCAAAACATAAAAGTTATTTCTATAAGTTTGCTCATGAATCATATCTCCACCACTAACAAATATGAATTTAATACATAAATCAAAAGGCCTTGATAAGAGTTGTGAAGTGACTTAGGTAAAGGTATGATATGACAGAAAATTTTAGGTTTAATATATTGAAGGAACTATACAAATTTACCAGCACAAGTTTAACTTATAACAATTTGAAATTCACGTGATTCAAATCACATACTTTTAATCACGTCATCAATTTTTTCTTTTTTCTTTTTTAAACAAGAAACATTAAAAGAGGATTTTTTTACTATACTTCTCCCTCATTTTACAAAGATTAAGAAATCAAAATATTTCTACTTCAATCAACTAATTTAATGTCCATATAAATGGTTAACATCTTATGCAAGTACGCTTTACACAATTACTTTAATTTAGGGACTTAGAATAATTAAGGGAATAACAAAATAAAGGGTAAAAGTGGCTTGTGACAAGGTTAATATGCCAAAAAAAATCCAAGGCTGACATTGGTTCTCAGGGATAAAAAATAAGGCAGGCCTTTATTGGTTTAAAAAAAACTTAAGTGCCCCTGTCATCTTTATGTATAAATGTCAACAAAAAATATTGTTTCAAAATGTACACAAAAGCAAGTTTTAGCGTAAATAAGCGATATTTGATAACACGTGATAAAGAAAAATGTGTGAGCATAAATATAATGAATTGCTCTTAGGCTCAACATTAGTATCAAAATGCATTAAATTTTGCACATTTTCGTTCAATAAAACCAATAAGGTATTTTAAGTAATTTATAGAAAAACGCTAATTATGCTCGTCTCTCTCGTGCATTAAAACTAAAAAAATAAATGTATCCTAATTTAGGGACCATTTATAAATAACAACCATACAATTTAAGTCTACCACAGGGAATAATTGACATATATGAATTACAGTATTCAAGAGTCCAAGCAAAAATCACAAATCAAAGAAAAATAAAGATCTATTCTTGTAATAGCCCCTTTTTCATACTAAGGGTTAGAACCTTAGAATATTGCACATGAGTCATATCATTGAGAATTTATTAAATGCATTTCATTCACATGCATATCATTAGCATACACACATTAATCATGATTTAGTATTGCAAAGATAGTATATGCACTTAATTGACATATTCCGGAGCATGAGAGGGTTAAAATGATCATGGTGTGAATTGTGTATTGTTTATGTCTTCAATTTTGGTTTAGTGGACTATAATTAGTAAACTTGTAATTTATTATTACAATTTAAAAATTGATGAATTAAAATGTACATTTATACTAGGAAAATGTCAAGTGGCAAAACAAGTTGGAACATGAAAAATTAGGATGACTAAGCCTATAAATTGAGTGACATTTGGCATAGATAAATGAATGACATTTGGCATAGGTAATTAATTGACAAATAGCAGTAATGAATGAGTGACAAATGGACTAGTAACTAGGTAACATTTGGCAGCTAATGGAGGGGAACATTGGCTTACATGCTTAGTGACATATGCCATTGTAACATGGAGACACCTAGAACTTGATGAGTCAAGCTACTGTAGGAGTGGTTTCTATCATGTTCATTCTCCTTCTTTGCATTACTCTCACCACCGAAACCTTCACAACTACTGAATCTTGCTTCAATTTTTTTCATAGTCATTTCAAGATCCACACAAAAAATTTGCTCAAAGATAGCTATAATCTGCTATCATCATTTTGCCTTTGTTGAAATCACTTTTACTTCCATCTTGTACTTGGATGATTTTGCATGCTTGGATAGCTAAGTTAGCTTGATCGTTGGGGTGGAAATTTGATCTAGTCAAGTAAGTAAAGTGTTGTTCTTTATGGAATGTTATAATAGAAATTTATGATGATTAAATTGGGATAGATTGTATATAATGTGTTGGAAAATGGAGAATGAATGAATACTTTTCTATTCTATTTTTGCATATACGAAAACAGTAGTTTATTGGCTGTTATATGGATGATTTAAGTTGAGATTTAAAGTATAATTGATGAAGATTTCATGCTAAAGATAGGTGTTATTAAGGTGTTTTCGAATCAGGAAAATTAGAGTTGTATGTGTGTTTGTAAAAAGTGACCGTTAATGACATAAATGAGCAAAATTTTGTAAGCCTTACTATAACCAATATGGAATTTAAATCAACCTAAAGTGAAGTAACCTTAAAGGACATGAAATCTGGAAAATTTCAAGTGTTAGAAATGTCTCTAAGTTTGTAAAATTTGTGAAGTATTAAAGGTAGTAAAGTTACACACATTAGTGATGTTGATAACAAATTCTGGAATTTTAATTTAATCCTTATGTACATGTTGAACCAGCTAAGAAATTTCACTCTAAATTGGTATCTTTGGACTTGATTAAGGTTAGGAATGAGCCTAGATTATTGCTTGATTAATTGGTTAAGAGCTTGACAAGTTTATGTAGTTAATTAATGTCATAACCTAAAGAATGGACTATTTTGATGTGGTTTGTTAAGTTAAGAAAACTTCACGTCTACTAATTTTGGTGGCAATCAAATAATAATAATATTATAAATAAATAAACTATTTTGATAAATGTGTTAAGCGTGCAACGAAAACACAGAAGAAGCAAAAACACAGAAGAAGCCAAAAACACAGAAGTGGAAAACGCAAAAGAAGTGGAAAACATAAAAGAAGCGAAAAACACAGAAGAAGCAAAAACATAGAAGAAGCCAAAAACACAAAAGAAGCGAAAAACACAGAAGAAATGGAAAACACAGAAGAAGAGGCAAACACAGATGATATAGAAATGAAGATACTCTAGTACGTCGGACAGTTAGTCAATTGGAGTTAGTTACAGAACTCAATTGAATAACGGTTTCTACAAGAAACAAGAAGCAGTTATCAAGAAGTAGTTGGAG
>JANVCL010000006.1:21082150-21096717 GCA_026546855.1 Erythroxylum incrassatum
TTTTTAGTTTTCCATAGTATGCAACCATGGTCATTCCCTATTGCTTGCACTCTGCCAGTTCTGGCTTCAATTGATGAATTCTTGGTCCATTTATCACTGAGAAACGTTCTTTAATTTCTTCCCACATGTCTTTCACATTTTTTGCATATGTGACAGTGGAACGCAAACTTGGCTCTATGGTGTTCAGGATCCAAGACACAATCATGGACTGGACTGTCCAACAATCTTCTTGTTCTGGTGCATCATTTGGTGGTTCCTTGTGAGTTCCATCTATGAACCCCCACTTTCTTTGAGCCTTTAGAGGGATCTTCACGGCTCTTGCCCATTCCTCATAGTTCTCGCCTCGTAGTTGTACCTGCGTGATCACGTTTCTAGGGTTGTCATTAACACTCAGCTCATAAGGTGATAGAGTCTTCTTGCTCTCATTCCCTTGAGTTCTCTTGATTTCTTCATCGTGCATTTTTTCTTCTGTTCTTGCTATTTTTGCAGTGGAAGTCAGCGCTCTGATACCATGCTCAAATATGAATCAATGATCTTCCTTATTCCAACACAATACATTTGTATATATACAAGTTTGGTGCCAAATCGATGCACTCTGATATTGAGCTAATCAACTTGCCTAAATTATTTGGTCCATGATACTCACAGAAAATACTTTATAGCTAATGATCCGCAAATTAATTGCTGACAGAATCTGATAGATATAATGCAAATATTCTCATTTTATGTAGTATTGAGGATAAACGATGATCATATTTATTGATGAATCACTATACTGTCATAGTACATCAAAATGTATAAATGTACAAATGTACATGGAGAAAACATAACGATCCCTAGCTAATAGTATCTAAGGACTTCAAAACACCTATACTATATACTTGTCTTTCAAACACAAGTGGACGAAGCCCTTTATTAAAAGATCAGTTAACATTTCCTCAGTCCTTAAATGCTCCACCTTAATGTCACCTTTTTTGTATCAACTTCTTTATAGTCAAATATTTATATCATTGGTTTAAAGAGAATATTTTCACGATTCAAGTGGTTAATTTGAAACATATTAAGATAGTCGTAATAAGTCTAATTTTTCCTAAATTAATTAGTTTAAACTCAACATCCAAACCAAAACTTATCATCTATTGACTGGCTATAATAGCATTCCATATCAAATAAATGATAGCAATAAGCTTCGAGAAAAAGATTAAACCCTAAATTAAATAATCAAGATAGTTGCAACTACTCAATTTAGTTTTCTTGTTTATCATATGTTAAATATGAAAATTCATAAATAATCTATTTGCTACTTATACTAATCCTTCATGACAATTACAGATTATTGAATTTTTGAATAGCGATAAAATAATCAATATTAAATTAAATTGTCAAATTAATCAAATATTAATCATTTATGAAATATGAGAACTCAAAACATGAAATACTTAAATTAAAACGTGAATAAAAGTTTGGAACACAAAACATCATAAGGTTATAACTAGAATATTAAATCCCTTGAATAAGAAAGATTGAGTTTAGTCACACATAACTTTTTCTCCAATAATAAAAGTAGAAGAAAGATAAAGAACTGCGAAAAGCATAAGAAGAAAGAACTTCCTTTTGTTGTGAGAATGCCCCTTTTATAGGGCTTTCTAATTTAATCGTAATCTAACTCTAACTTTTAAAGATGCCTATCTAAAATGAATTCAAATTCTTACATGATAAGGATAAGGCCAAATCTTCTAGTCAAACTCCCAACTCTTCAAAAGATTTATTTTATCCACTATAATAATCTTTCCACTTCATCCAAAGTTTTGTAATTATCACCAATGGAGTCTCAATTTGACGCAATTATCACTTTTCATCTCCTAAAACAAAAAAAAATCATTAATTTTTATATTTAAACACCAAAGTAAATCTAAAGCAGAGGAGATAATATCAAATAATATAATAATATAAGATCTTATCAAGTTTACTCAAAATCGGTGTTAGAATGCCTCATTTCCTTTTATAGAGTTAAACTTTAATTTATTAATCATGTAATAAATCTAGAAAAATTTAAAAATGAATTTATAAACTTCCTCAACTCAAAAACTGACCTAATATAACCCGGGACACCTTTACAAAAATTCTGAAAATTTTGAATTTTTTTGTTATCTGTATGGCCGACATCACTATGATGTCAGCTAGCGAGTGAGGACGAGGTAACATGCGTTCCACTTGGCATAACACATTTTATTATCTTTATTTGGATTAAATTATGTAACTTACCAAGAAGTTATTGAAAAATCAAAAATTACAATTAGATGTTGTCTACTAAACAGGAAAAATTCTTACATTAGTGACATTGGTTATGATACGATATGATATGATTATATATATATATATATAGGTGTACTTGTTAAATTTTCATTGGAATTTTGGGAATTGATTTAATTGCCATTCATGTACTTCGCAAATGCCTCTTGTTAAACCTTAATAAAAAATATATTAAACTAATTTAAGATTGATCTAAAATTATAAGCATTACTTAACTGTCTTTTTTCTAATACCCTTTTAGAAACTGATCTGAAATAAATAGATAAAAATGTCCATGAAATCATAAGATATCAAAAAGAATATTGATATGAAGTTCAAATTTTGCTATGCTTTCTTTTCAATATTTATATTTTCCTTGTACACTCGAAAACCACGTATTTTACGTAACACTATTTTAAGGTGATTTCCTATGAGGAATTTGTTTAAACCCCATTTTCGTTATGTTATTTCACTTTAAAATTTAAAATATTAAACGAATTCATTTAATTCGGACCTTTCTAAACTCAGCTCCTCAACAGGACTTTTACTAATGACAATGATGATAATAGTATACATATCTTTGAATAAAAAACTCTTAAGAACTATATAAAATTTATCAAGTTTCAAATTCTAATGAATACAGAATCTGACAATAAAGAATACTTCTAACAAAACATTAGTATTTAAAAAATAAGTAGCTTAATTTATATCCTTTTCTTAGTTTTTATTTCAAAATTTTACAGTTCATAGAGGATTTGTGAAATTTTTAAATTAAAATAAATAATAAAGTATAACTTTCTATAATGTTAACCATTTTTTCTTTCAAAACTTTAAATTAACATCATTTTCGTTTATCTTGTACATGTAAGCAAAGAATTCTTATTTTCTTTTATATCCTAGTTTCCCCGTGCAGTCAAGAATGGAGATTTTGCATTCTATAGTTTAGTAGGGGTAGTTCTTTTTTTTTTTCAATTTCTTACAAGGTGTTTTAAAAGGGTCTCAATTATAAGAAAGCATCTTTTAAATTATCTACACTCAAATTAATTTTTACTTAAATCAATAGGTTCCTTATAAAAAGTAAAATTCTGATTCTAAATTTTAAATGGTTATATGCGCAATGAAAACAAGGGCAGTTCTTAATAAGTTATTTGTGACGTCTACCCAACCGAAAGGCTGGTGATTAATTGTCCAGGGATGGAAAGTCTCACGTGGCAACTTCAGGTACTAAAGCGGACTTTTATGACGGGATCAATTTTTCTATTTCAGTTAATTATTTTCTATCTGTTTTATTAAATCTTATCTTTAGGTAGGGTCTATATAAAACACACCACTACGAACGGGCGAACGGCGTGCTCCAACCTCCGGTGGCACAAAAACGTTGGAAGATGGAAATTGATACGCAATACTGAAGACCACCCCTTGGAGTTGATCATTGATCAAATATAAAGTTGATACCTAGCTTTCCACGATTAATAGGTGATGTTATGGACAGGTTTTAGTCTACATCTTTTGATGTCTGATACAGAAGTGGTAGGTCCACACCCACGCTTCGTTGACACATGCCAGTCTGCTAATGGCATCTATTACTTGTACATTTATGTTTAGGTTTTAGTCTATATCTTTTGATGTTGATACAGGAGCAAGGTCCACATCCACGCTTCCTTGACCGACTCCAGTCTACTCATGGCATCTATTATTTGTACATTATAAAATTTTCTCTCTTTTGCTCGCAAAATTTACGGCGTCTAGCGGAATTAGAGATGTTAAAGTCGACAATGCAACCAAGTAACGGTAATCATTGTGATTCAGGATTCCTTTAACAAGTCTCTGAACTAGTACTCTTCAAAAGATCTAAATTTCGGAAGTAATCAAAACAGCTACTTGCACACGAGATCTAGTTGATAATAAAGATGTTTTTAAATCTTGTATATAGCCATAGGTTCAAGTTAAATTTGATCTTTTAATATTTGTATTAAATTTTTAAGGTAAATAGTGCATTCTTAATTCTAAAATTTTCACTAAATTATAAATTAATTCTTAACTTTTTTAAGATCTAAAATGAATATTAATCTTTATAAAATATTTAGATTAAAATTTAAGTATACATAAATTTGAACAAAGTTAAAATTGAATTTATTATATATCACGCCAGGTTATCTCAATTATTACGTAGCATACGAATACAGACTTTTTAAATTTAATTTTATTTAACCATAATTTAATTTAATTTAAAACTTTAATTTCTGAATTACTAATCCCACATCTATGCCCAAACTTTTAATTCAATAAATCCCCTTTTTAAAAATCCCATTCCTGATCAACATCAAATCAAAGAATAACAATTTCTTCTATCTCACCAATTTCTCGTTAAACTATGTGGTTGTATTTTCTAAAACAAGATTGTGAGCTCACTGGTATTCAGGCACGAATATTGGTGGGTTATGGCAAATATGTGGAGAGTAACTTGATGTCTTTAGAGTTGGGTTAAACCATATGGGTATGGACTTATATACAACTATACAAGGTCGATAAGACAATTAAATTGTTTGAAGAAGCAGGGGGAATATTAGAGAGGAATGTGATTAGTACGACTTAGACACTCTTTTAGTGAAGAAGCAGAACCAAATGTTGATGATGAGGAAAAAAAAACCTAAATATGCTCTAAAATTAAGCAGAAAGGAGGACTAGAAGTAAGCAAGGAAATTCTCTAATCTAATAGAAATCAAACGAAGATGGAGGGTAGAAGGAGACGGTCCGGATTCGGTTTGCAAACTTATGGACAATGTTCCTTACGCTCTACTTACAGTAGAGAAGAAGATGAATGCAATATATGATCATCCTTGAACTAGCCTCTAATCAAAATTTGCGCTTTGCCATTGCATCTTTGATTTGATGTTGACCAAGAAGGAGATTTCCAGAAATAGAATTTAACAAATTAAGGTTTCTAAATTTTTGAATCAAGTCATAATTATTAATTTGAAATTAGAGTTTTTTAATTCAATTCAAATTAATTATGAATAAATAAGATTATTTAGGTTAATTTATATTTATTTATTTTAATTATAGTTTGGTGAATATAATTAGAATTATAAATTTTTTTTAAATATTTTAAAATAAGTGGTTCTCACTTTTTAATGTACAAATTACGTACTAAAATAAGATTCATATATCTAATATAAAATAATAAACTCATATCACATCAGTATTAACATGATTCATAATAAATAAAAAACAATAATTTTATCTAATTTTCATTCACTCAAGATTTAGTTTAAATATTTTATAAATATTAAGATTCATTTTAAACACTTTCAAATGTTAAAATTTAATCTTTATTTTGATGAAATTTTATGATTAAAAATGCAATGCTTGTACGAAAAAGATCCTAATATTTTAGAAATCGTTTAAAATGACCATCAAATTACTGAAATCCTTAGGATTCTACAAATTTTGCTAATTTGGCTAATTTTGTTACGTAGGAGTCTATGTAAGCCACATTGGTGGCTCACATGGATCCCTAAACAATGAAACTCTAAATTAATTTACATTATGAGTAGTGATGATAATAAGCTTAAGCTCAACATATTCCGACTCGAAATAAAAAAAGCATAACTTAAATTAATTGGACTTTGAGTCAAACTCGAATTTTTAAAAAATAATTTTGACTTTGCGGTTGGGATTCGGCTTGGAATACCTAAACCTGACATAATCCAAAGGTAAAAATATTAAAAAAAAATACATCATTAAAAAAAAAAGTCCTGAGCTAGATTTTCGGCTTGTACCGAGCCGGACCCTTTCAAAATGACCATGTGTTAGCAAGGGTAACTGGAATTCTTTTTATATTGGGTTGTATATTGGTGAACATAAGTGATTTTGACGAAATTTCGAAGAATGGCAAAAAAATCCTCCAGCATAAGCACAAAGGAGAAGGTGAAAGTAACGAATCGGGGAAGTCAATTAGTGTGAAGAAGAAGACGAAAGCAATGAATCTTGGTCTCCATAATATATATTCTTTTTTCATAGGCAAGGACCCAATAAAATAGCAGATGAGATGAAAGGCAATCGAGGTTGGAGAAAACCCTTTTAGGATCCAAATAGCATTATCAAACGGTATGACAAATCCAGACACTAAGGCAATCGGGAGATATTGTGATGCTGTAACAGTTTCTTTCAGGAATCTGTTATAAGAAGAAAAAAGGTGACACCGAAGTTGAATATACAATCCAATCCAATCAAGGAAAGTAGGTTGAGAGTATTAAGGCCAATGAATATGGATGATAGAAGTAACCATAAAGTCGATACCATGTTACCAATGTTTCAGCTTTCTTATAACTAGTTACGCTATTTAATATGTCGCTGTCTTCTCCAGGACTTCACTACCAGACTCACGAGCATATGCAAAATAATTCAGTAACATTATACTTCTACTTTCAGAAGAAAATCGCATCCATTTCCTAATAAACTTACAATTTGCTTATATCATACAGTACTTGAAACGAAAACATCTATCTGGGATTTAAAATGAAGTAATATTCAGAACGTGAAATTGTATTAGGAGCACTTAGTGACAAGAATTCATAGTGGTTTTACGTTTTGGACACCTTAACTCTCTAAGTCAATTAGGGATTTAATCTTTTAGAATTCATAAGTTTCTTAATAAAAAATAAGTTGACAAATTCGTCAATTTGAGAGTCATTTTAATCATATTTTAAAACGTATGAATCTAAAATAAAATTGACTATTCTAAATAAATATATTTTAAATTCAAGATAAAATATAAAATTTTCTATATAAAGCATTTATGGTAATGAAACTTAACTAAACACATAATAAGTTAAAACTTAGCAATATGTTAATGAAATGCTCTATTCTATATCATTAAAAAGAATAAAACAATAGATATAAGACATATTTATTAAAATAAAATTCATAGCATAATCTATTGTTCTTCTTTTTCTTATTAAAAGCATCAAATCCTAGAATAGATATCTTTAATAAATAATTTGAAGAAATTAGTAAAATAATTTATTTGACTTTAAATAATAATTTATAATTAATAGATGCATAAATATAAAATATATCCTTACATTTTTTTGTATCATATTTACCCGAGGAGACATAATTCATTAGCTAAATCTTGCCGTACAAAAAATTTGTCAATCATTAAATATATGTATTTAATGGAGAAATTGAAAGTTTTTTTTGTAATTATCTTATTTACATAAAGTTTAATGATAAAGAAGGTTAAATTAATATCAGTTATGTATATTTATTTAAATATTTGATACGGTTGCATGCATGCATAATGTATAATAATTTAATAATTCCAAGAAATCACACTCGCGAGAAGTTTATTATGACTATTCCACATGTATCCACTGTTAAAAGTTAATAAAAAATTTAACTTACAAAATTAGAGTTCTATTAAATAAGTAATATATAATATAAAAGTAAAAAAAGTTAATATGAATTTTAAGAAGTGAATTTGATTTAAAACATGCTTTAAATATTAACTTACATTCGATTTAGAGTTATGAAAAAGTATTTTCATAATCTTTAGCATCTTATTAATTGTATATATTTATCATTAATAGGATTTTCGAGGGGGTGAATTGGGTGTTAATGAATTTAAAAATTTTCTGAAATTAAAAAAAAGATTGATTTCAAATTAAAAGATGATATGAAATGACAATACAAAATTTTTATTTAAAAATTTAAAATTAATTAAACTAATTTTTTTAAAATATTTTTTACTCTAAAAATGTTATTATATTTAATTAAGAAAAGAAAAACCTCTTGTCGAGCATATATGTCATACAACTTCCTTCTCTTGAAAACTTTAATCCTTCCAAAAGATAACACGCTTCTAATTAAGATCTCACATCTCAGAAGTATAACAGCCGTAACATAAATGAGTAAATCGTCCGATAAAAAAAAATCAAGAAAGGTAAGTTGCGTGTACGAAACGCCGAAAATTAGGAGAAAAAGCAATTGTTGCTAGTCCTCGAGGAAAAAGCTTGCCCTTTTCTTACTGCAAGCAGAAAAACGCGATTTTATTGAAGAATGGGGGACCCACGAACTTGCGTTTCATTGCCGTTGTTTTCCTATCATGACCTATCCCTATTCCTTTATTGCTTTATAAATTGAGAGGCAGACCGACGCTTATTGTATCTTCTCTCTCTCTCTCAAAGCCAATCCATCGTTTGGAGTGAAAATGAAGGCATCATATGCGGCAATTGGCACCCTGCTGGTGCTGCTCATGGCAGAGGCAGAGCTGACAATGGCAGTGACATGCAACCCAGTTCAACTGTCCCCGTGTGCAGCTGCTATATCAACCAGCGCTCCGCCATCACAGCTGTGCTGCAGCAGGATCAAGGAACAGAGGCCATGCCTCTGCGGGTACCTCAAGGACCCAAGATTCAGGAGCTTTGTTAACTCCCCAAATGCCAGGAAGGTTGCTACCACATGTGGAACTCCCTACCCTAAGTGCTAGATTAAATCACTTTCCCCTTCCTACATATGAACCTTAGTTTTATTTTGACTTGCTTTTCCATGCTACTATGTCTATGTGATACTTTGGCCAAAAGTAATAAATAAGTGTGGGGTCATAGTCACATCACATGACACCAATTAAAACTTTTGTGCGGTTTATCTCATAATTCTCACTATAGCAGGCATTACTCCTACTCCTACTCCTACTCTTTTCTTTTTATTTTTATCTTTGTCCGGAGTTCTAAAGGAACAAACTAAATCTTCCAAGTGGCTAACATTTGTTGCTATCTGAATTGCTTGGTATTTCCTCATCATTAAACTAGGAATTTTGACTATGACTTAAAACTCCGACCATTTAAGAAAGAAATTACAGAACTATTTCAACGATCCATTACTCCTCGTAAGATGTCTCCTTTCTGGTTGGATGATTTACCGACGCTCTATGTCAATCCTTACGATCCAGTGTTAATATTAAATTAAACCCTAGATACGACCATTTGTTACCATCTTAGCACATAAGAGTAGGAAATTCTTTGGGCTAGAAGTTCTACGAATTCGCGAAAAAAGAGCGCTAACATTTAATTAATACACTAAAAAAGTGTTATTTTCTATAAAAAATAGGAGGGGAAATTTTTTCCCTCAAAAAAAAAAAGGAGGCGAAATTTTTAGCAAATAATAATATAGCATACTCGTATCCACATCTGCATGTAAGATGATCAAATTCTAGTATACCTTTTCAATTATGTGCTATTATTCCATGCATAAATTGGGATCAGACATCGGGGTATGAACGTAGTATTATATTATTCAAATTCATTATTACTATTAGACGCAGAGCTTTTCCACCCCAAACTCTTGCTCATAGTCGTGGGTATAGAATTACGGACTCGCAAAACCCAACTCAAAAACGGAGTCGCTATTTTCACTAAATGATGTGAGACAAGTCACCGACAGAGTTCCAACAACCAAGGGTAATAAATTGCTACTTCATGGAACTAATAGGAAACAATTCATTACTGGCTGAAATGAAAATGGAATGGCATCATGGAAACATTCCCAACCATACTGATGGAAAATTAAATTCCAGATGTTTGGAGAGAAACTTGGAAATTGATTAACATGTACAAAGGGGAGTGCTTACAATTTAAATGCATTTCTCAAAATTTTAGAAGATCTGTAACAGGGTTCCAGCCCAGGATCCATGGCCTCCTGTCAGTAGGAATTGCAAAGTTGAGCTCAAAATCTCCTTTGACTTTTGTCCTCCTTCACAGAATCCCACAGGCTTTGCCACAATCTCAGCACTCTCTTTAATGTACTTAGAATCATGGGGATCTATCTACTGTTTATCTACAAATTGCAGCTTCCTCTGATTACCCTCAAGTGGAACATCCCATTTAAGGTATAATAGCTCTCTCTTCTCTACGGTCAAGCGTGAAGTGACCCTCTTGGCAACGAACTCCCTTTCACGTTTCAATGCTCTAATACTGCAAGTAAACATAAGAAAAAGAGGATCCAATATCAGTCAGAAAAACTGAAAGAAAAGTATGTCCAATCCAAGAACAGAGGACCTTGATGATAAGGAAATTGTTGGCTCGTCTCCAACACTAGCTGGCTTTGCATCACCAAGTTCTGACAATTGCTCTTACAATCAGGTCAAACGTCTGAGCTCCACTTTCATGTATATTTGGTCAGCAGGATCCCCTTTAAATGTAAATAAAATTGTGTCCTGTGAATGATGGATAAATAGCACACATCCGATAACTCAATGATCTACTGCCTTTGCTCTTTAAAAAGTTACTTGCCATGGGACAGGGAGCTACCCTGGCTCATTCTTGTTCTCATCTGCTTCATTTTCTTCCAGTTCAAGGACCTACGGTGTACAGATGGAATGAATTTATTGGTCGCAATCAAACGTTGTTTAAACGTAAACTAAAACAAACTGGGGCACCATGGTTTAAAGCATAGGAAGTCCTATGATTCAAGGAAATACAGCTATTATGCCTGACAAACAAGTAGCTGCTTCCGGTATTTGTGTTTCGCAACACATTCTTTCAGTTCAGTCTCATAAGCTCGTATGCTTCTGACATTCTCTTCAGCTGCAGTTTGGATCATCATCTGCATTTTCTTCTTGTTAACGGAACTTGATCTCCTATAGCCAGTACCTCCCTTTGATTAGAGATCTCCACCTTAGTTTTTGTAGGAGTCACTTTTAACAGATTCTGGCAAGGTGTCGCTAGATACAGTGTTATCATTATCTGCGGCTCTATTTTCAAGCTCATTATCCATAATTTGTCGAGAAGTTGATAGAGGTGAACAAGAAGAGCAGATGAAATTTTGCCGGTGGGCACCATTACTTGAAACCAGGGGAAATACCTTCTTCTTCTTTGGTTGGTTCTTTGATATTGGGGTTGCTTCACAGTTGGACTGTAGATTATTACTTGGAAGGGACATTACTAACTTGTCTAAAGATTTCTTTGCGATTTCCAGTTGCTCTTCAAGATCGGCGATAGCGGTACCTTGTGAGCGGGGTCTCGTTGTCTCTATTGGTTTATGCCTACGCCCCTTTAGTAACAAATTGTTTTAAAAAATAATCTATTTAACTCAAACCACAACAAACAAAATACTATAATCTAATCCCACGATTAATTAGTTACGAATTAATAACAAAAAATAAATAAAATAAACCTCAAATTAATCCATAACTATATAATATAGTGGCATTAACAACCTAAAATATCCAAACTAATCAAATAACACTCTATGATATCAATTAATCACAAAAATTTCAATTAATCAACTAAACGTTCTAATCAAATAAAATAAAACCCAAACAAAACGAAACTCCCAAGTGTAATTAAAATAACACAAAAGCCTAATAAAAATGTAATTCACGTATAACATAAAAACCTATTTTTTACTAAATCAAGACCTAGAGATTCAAGTTCACAACAATATATCCCAAATAACTTAAAAATTCCTTGAAAATTTGAATTTAACATGCAAAATACCCTAAAGAAATTCAATTGAACCCTTAAAACTTTTCTAATCACAAGGGTCCCAAACAACTTCACTAACATAGCATTGATTCCCATACCTATTTTCCTAAATTTTTGTCAACTAAAAAATAATGGAAACAAAGCATAATAAATACCTTAAATTGTATAAATTTCAAGGAAAATAAGTTAAAGGTTGCCTTTGGCTCAAAAGGGAAGTGGAGGAGTGTTGCTTCGAGGAGAGAAGTAGGAGGCAAACTAAAAAAGTGAATTTTTAGGCAGTGGGGAGCAATTTAAAGAAGATTATGCTCATCACGAGCATTAAAATGGAAATGTAACTACCCTTTGTTAAACAATTTAGGGTTTATTTTTAAATAACAAGGATGTGTTGATCGTTAACTAGGTCATGTTGGATTTTAACATGAGTATGATTAACAGATATTATGACACGTTTAAACATAGTTAGAACATGGACGTATATCTAAACTATATTAAAAAACAAAATGATACGTTACATGACTATATTGACACTAAAATCAAAGCATATGAAATTTATATGGCCATTAACGCGGGCATGTTAGTGGGTGCATATCTTTCTGTAACCCAAGGAAAAGAAGAAAAATTCAACAGGATCACTAACTTATGCATGTTGATGGTTGTTTATCTTTTTGTTTCTTAAAAACTTACCCAATTTTGACAACACGGGCATACTGATCAACATGTAGGTGACTTAAAGTGATTTTCTAGCAAAGCAGTCACTGATATATTGGTGCTAATGTAAAATTAACTGAGATTACTTGATTAGATCTCAAGAGAGGGCAATCATAATTATTGGATATCTAAAGTCAAGTAATATTAGATTAAAAAGGTGAAGTGAAAACAAATAAGGATATAAGTAATTTCTAGTTTTCATCATTAATTAATCAACCAATTCACTATTAGAGAGTTTGAAGACTCATCTCCACCAAACAGAGAAGAAAACCCTGGACAAAAGAAAATCCCAATAAAGGCTACATAGATGGCAAAACATCACAAACATAGCTGGAGAAGAAACCTTCTAAAGAACCAAAGGACCAATAAGATTTGAACAAACAACAGAGACTAAGGAAATAAGTTCAGACATAGAATTGTGAGCATTGACAATTGTATAACTATCTCACATGCTAGCACTGTAACTTTTGATTGTAGCGAGCCTAAATGGAATCTGCTCTTGGGAAGGGGATCGGACCATATATCGTGTAATTGTTGAAGTGGATTGCTCCTAACTGCTTCCAGATCTCAGTCGGGTGGACCTGATGGAGTCTTGTCAAATAGAGACTCTACAATGGTGTAGTAAATGCTGACTGAGGGTTCTCAGCCTTGCTTCACCTTTAATGTTATTGTGGACCTGAAATAGAAAATGCATAGAGGAGAATAGAGCGAAAGAAGACTCTCCTACATCACCTTCACCCCGTGAATGCTATGAGCTGCTCCTGAATTTGGGTGAGAACTCTAGCTGTTAAACCATCCACCTCCATGACTTCATTTTTGAAAGACCTAGCATTACGTTCTTTCCAAAGAGAATAGATTGTTGAGGAAAGGAGAATAGGGAGGAATGTGGGAAATCTAAGAGTATGGGATTGGTGCAGCCAAGAGGGAATATTATAGAGAGTAAGATTTAGTGGGATGGTAATATGGAAGTAAGCAAGACAATTTGCCCACGCGGTTTTAGAGAAAGGGCAGTCAAAGAAGAGATGGGCTATAGTTTCATTATCTTTGAGGCACAAGGAACAATGATTAAGGGTTTGAAGGTAGGGAAGTCGGTCTCGAGTTTGCAATTTGCTACAAAAGGCCAACCATAATATAAAGGAGCACCTGAGACTATTTCTTTTGTACCAAACAAGGGAATACCATGGGGTTATTTGTGAGGGGGGTCTAAGAAAGGTATAGGCTAAAGAATTGGTGTACACAAGTTGATTGGTGGACCCTACTAACCACTCTAGACAATCAGGCTAAGAGGTATTCGGGTGATAGGGAAGAGGTTCCAATGTGCCCAGGGTATCTGCTATGAAATCCTGCCAGCTCCAAATATTATTTCTAATTACCTCAGAAACCATAATAGCCATGGTCAAATCAGAGCCATTAATAGCCCAAGGAGTAGAGAAGTGCTGGAGAATTCCTCTCGGGTGCCATGGATCCTGCCAAAAGTTAGTAGAAGCTCCATCTCCTATCCTAAATCTAAATTGGTCCCCTAGTTTATCTCTGACTGATAAAATTTTCCTCAAACTCCATGAGCTATTACTAGTAAGTTGGATACTTCAAAAGTTACCCCTCCTCAAGATAATTGAATGAACCCATTTCACCTATAAAGATTCATGGTCATGAAATAAAATCCAAATCCTATTGCCAAGTAACACATTATTCCAAGTAGGTAAGTGTTTAATCCCTAGGCCACCTTCCTATTGAGGTCTACAAATGTCAGACCATTTAACCTTATTCCAAGTAGGTAAGTGTTTTCCTTATTACAAACTCTTCGAACAACTCTAATTAGAAAAATAAAGGTATGAATGATGTTATTATTAATGAAGCCAAAATCTTCTTTTATTTTAGAAGCTAGTACTCAACATATGTTATCTAATGGTCTATTGCATCTCAATAAGAGGTCACTGATTGAACCCAAGTTTGCTATATTATTTATTGACATTTTCATAGTTTTTGTTATACTTTTCGGCTCCTTTTGTTTGATATTGTGCTTAATTTGATCCAAGAGTACTTGTTTTGAATTAATGTGATTTGAGGGTCAAATTGTCA
>JANVCL010000006.1:21108983-21119688 GCA_026546855.1 Erythroxylum incrassatum
TTTGGAGACTTCTAGTTAGCACTGTTATTTGTGTCTTACTGTATAGTACTTTATGTAAAGTGTTTTGAAGGATTGTAGAGACTGAGAACTCTGACAGTTTGTAATTACTGAGTTTGAGTAAATAAAATGACATACAGTTTGGTTTTAAAAAGTCACCAATTTCTTATTTCTGTTTTATTATTGTGGTGCCATGGGGAGTGTAGTGGTGGTTGTCAGTAGTGGTCTCTTATCGTAGGATATGTACCGAAATAACCTACAGGTGTTCCGGTGGGTACTCTACGATAAGGGGACACTACAATCATTGCCTCCTAATCATACAATAGTAGATAGTTTTTACAATATAAAGAAACTTATTAGGGGTCTTAGTTTGTTTGTTAAAAAGATTGATTGACGCAAATTGGGATGTATGTCGTATTGGGGAGATGATGTGAAATTACAAAAGTGTAAATTTTGTGGTCAATCTAGGTTCAAGCCTAGAAAGCGTTCTATAAAACAGAAATTAGTACCCTGTAAGCGGATGTATTATTTCTTGCTAACTCTGAGACTTCAAAGACTATATACTTTTGATGTTACTGCATCTCACATGAGATGGCATAATGAACATGAATAGGACGATGAAATAATGAGTCATCCATCAAATGCACTGGCATAGAAACATTTCAATAACACCTATTATGAGTTTGCAGCTGAAAGTTGAAATGTTAGGTTGAGATTATTGACAGATGGATTCCAATCCTCCATGTCTAGTACAATCACTTCTAGTAGGGGGTCCATAACCAATGAAGTCCATGAGCTTTAGAGCACAGTGCAGATATTGGTAACTCAGTTGCAATAATCGATGGAGGACATAGCTCAACTCCGTAATGAGATGGATGAGATGAACATTAAATGTAAGAATTTTTTTAAAAATAATTGCAAAAAATGAAAAGGAAAAGAACAAATTCCCCTTAGGTTCCCTCCAAGAAGTTCCTTTGTTTATTACTGTTGGCTCAACTCCATGTTTTCCTCTTGAAGTGATGCCATCTTGTTCTTCAATTATCAGTCCACATTCTTCGCTTAGAATCCTTCATAGTACGATTTCAGGCATTGACCATTCACCTTAAATTTATTTTCTATTTTCAAGCTCTGTATCTCTAGTGGACCATATGGATTAACATTAGAAATCATAAAACGATTGATCCAACAAGAACACAAATTACCTAGGAATAATTTAAGTCTAGAATGATAAAGAAGCACTTTTTGATCAATAAAAAGTAATTCTTAATTTTCATCATTAATCAATCAATCAATTTTACTATTTCCCAATTCATTGTTAGTTATTAATTCTTTTTTTTTAGTTTAAATTTTAGTTATTCATCTTATCATTTAGCTTAAACAAAATTTACAAGAAATGTTGGGTGACTATTACAATCCTCGTTGGATGATATCTTTTATACTATAAGTTGCAGTATGTATACTAGAAGTTTAAAAGTTTTTCAATTGAAACTTTAACAAGTTTTTGGCACAATTGTAAGGATTGTTATACCATCTACTATAGTTCAAGTTTCCTTTGTTTAAGGATTTTAACACTTTTCTTATATAATTATAGGTGTATGAACACAAGATTAACAAGGAGTTTAAGCAAAGTAAAGGATACTTAAGTTTCTAACATTGCTAAGTAAAAGAGAAAGATTTGAAAACTGAGATGCTAATAAGTGATAGAAAAAAATAATGGTAGAGGAACAAAATCAAGGAGAACAACAAAGGACCTTATAGACTTCATAAGTTTATGGTTGAATGCAAATCAATAAGGAATAACAATACCAGTATTGCAACCCAACACATTGGAAATCAAAACAGGACTACTAAATATATTGCAAACTATTGTCCAATTTTACAGACTAGCCAATGAAGATACTAAGGCTCATTTGTCCATCTTCCTGGAGATATATGACATGTTATAATATAATAGGCTATCAGAAGATGCAGCCAAAATGAGTTTTTTTTTCCTTTTACACTTAAAGTTTGAGCCAAGGCATAGTTAAACTCTCTCAGCCTAAAGAATTCACAACATGGAAGAAGCTGGTGCAAGCATTCTTAGATAAATACTTCCCCTTAACGAAGGACACTAGAATTATAAAGGAAATCACAAATTTCCAACAAAGTAAAGGAGAGTCATTTTATGAAGCATAGAAGAGAGAGTTACAAAGGAGTTGCTCACATCAAAAATTACCAAAGGATTTCCTTTTGCAAATGTTCTATAATGGTGCAAATCCACCTACACTAGGCATCATAGATGTAATTGCTGGTGGCTCTTTAATAAGGAAAATGATTGAAGCAGCACATGATTTATTAAAAGTGATGAAAAATAACGACTCTCGATGGACGTTGGAAATAAGTAAATATCAGCTAACCTTTAAAGATCAAAAGGGACTGCTTGTTATTGATTCACTGATAGTGCTACAAGTTGAAGAAGTGAACTTGGACAAATAATTGAACAGCCTAAAACACACTTCTTCCTACCTATTCATGGCAATTTAGTATAGATGCTAACTATGTGGACAAGAATTTCATGTCTCAACTGATTGCTTTCTAGTGGAAAACAAAAACAAGAAGAAACTCAATTTTATAGGAGCACAATATGGTCAAGGAGGTAATAATCGCTATTCTTATACTTGCAATCCTATGTGGAAGAACCATCGTAATTTTTCTTGGTCTAACAATACAGGTAATCCAATGAGAGCTTAACACTCACCAAGATTTCAACAATATAGGCTCGATTCTTAGGAGTCGAAGGTGGAAAATTGATGGATATTTTAAATTCCAAATTTACAAGCCATAATGATAACTAAAAGAGTATGGAAGCTGAATTTGACCAAATTAGAAAGAATCATGCTTCTTCCATTCACAATCTGGAGGTTCAAGTGAGCCAATTAGCAAATTTATTGTCTACAAAAATTGTGGGGAGTCTTATAAGCAATATAAAACCTAATATCAGGGAGCATTAGAGCAATTGATGGCCATCACACTTATAAGTGAGAGAAAGTTAAAAGAACCCTATAAAGTAGAAGACCAAGAGAAAAAGGACAAGAAAGAAGACAAGAAAGAGGAAACTCTTGATGTTCCTGCCTCTTTATATGCACTAAAGATTCCATTTCCTTAGAGGTTGTAGAATAGTCAAATGGAGTTGTAATTTATAAATTTCATAGAGAAGTTAAAGAAATTATAACTTAACTTGTCCTTTGTGGAAGCTTTAAAGAGCATACCCCAGTATGTGAAGGGAAACTTATTCTTCATATTGGTAAGAAGCAAGTTGAATTTAATATCAATAAAGCACTGAAAAATTAGAAGGAAAGTAGCTCTTGCATTAAGTTTTATATAGTATATGAAAGCATAAATTGAGTGCAATACAAAAGAAGTTATTGTTGGGGAAGTAGAAGATGATAAAGAGCTAGAGGGGGTGGAGTGGGGTGCCAGATTAAAATAAGAATCATTAGTAAGGACAAAAGCATCCATGACACCCTCTATTCAGAAACTACCCTTTGTAAAGTTGAAAACTAATAGGGAACAAGAAAAGAGAGTGGTAGAAATAATTATAAAGCGAATAAGAGTCATGGAACAAAAAATTTTAGACATAAGAACTCTAAGTCCCAATTTATGATGCATAGGACCTTAACATCCCTAACAGGAGTTAGTTAAAATAACTAAACTAAAATGATTAAGCTAGGGACCTCAAAATTAGCATTTTATGCTACAGTTAGGTTTTTCATAATTTCATGCTTAACAGTGCTTTGTTATTTTTATGCTTTTTGTTTTATTTAGGAGTGAGTTTGAATAATGGTTTTCATAATTTGAAGTGTGTCAAATGGTTAGGAAAAATATCTAGGAGTTTGCATAATAATATGGTTGTATAATTATACACCTCTTGCACGATCATACAACCATACTATTAGAAACTGTGCACGATCATGAACAAATTCTTCCCAACCTCTGGCATGATCAGAAAGAAAAGTGTTTTAAATAGACTATTGGTTTTATGGTGGAGGAATAAAAAACTGATATGTATGATCATACAAGGGGTTACACAATCGTGCAAGTAGGTAAAATTTTGTCCAATTGCATACTCCTGCAATTATGAGGGCATGAATGTACATAGTGTGTTCCCATCCTCTAGCATGATCATGAAGAAAAGTGTTTTAAATAGGCTATGGTTTTGTTATGGAGGAATAAAAAATTGATATGCATGATCATATAAGGGATTGCATGATCGTCCAATTGGACAAAAATCCTTTGACATGATGATGTAACCTTTACAACATTATAAAGTAGCTTAACTTTATGGGAACATGGTATGGTTGGAGAGGTATAATCCCTATTTTAATACTTACAAAGAATTTTTCTTGGTATAATAATGTAGGGAATCAAATAAGAGCGCAAGGCATACTAGATTCCAGGATGATGGGTTCGATTCATTGGAATCAAAGGTGGATAGCGTAATATATTTTTTGAATTCCAAGTTTATGAGCCAAGATGAGAATCAAAAGAGGATGGAAACTATGTTCAATCAAATTGTAAGGAACCACGCATCTTCCATTCACAATCTGGAGGTTCAAGCAAACCAATTAGCTAATGAATTATCTACATAAAGTGTGGGGAGTCTATCAAGCAACACAAAATCAAATCCATAGGAGCAACTAAAAGCCATCAAACTTAGGAGTGGGAAAGAGTTGGAACAACCATCTGAAAAGCAAGATAAATCCCAAGAAGTAGAAGCGTAAGAAAAAACTAATAAGGATGTAGAGAAGAAAGAGGAAACTCTTTATGTTCCTCCTCCTCTATATATATTAAAGATTCCATTTCGATAAAGGCTACAAAATAATATATTACATGCACAATTTGTAAAGTTCATGGAGAAGCTAATGAAATTATAGATCAACCTATCTTTGTGTGCAAGCTTTAGAACACATGCCTAAGTATGCGAAATTCCTTAAGGATATACTATCAAACAAGGGAGCTTGGAAGGACAATCAAATTGTTTCTTTGACTGAAATTTGTAGCTCTATAATTTATAGCCATATGCCTAAAAAACTGATGGGCCTACGGAGTTTCACTATACCTTATGTTATTGATAATTTAAAATTTTCTAAATGTTTATATAACTTAAGTGCAATTATTAGTCTTATGCCTTTGTCAATTTTTCAGAAATTGAGACTAGGAGATGTAAAGTCGACTTCCATACTTATTTAATTAATGAATCAATCTATAAAGAAACCATTTTTCATGGTAGAGGACATCAAATTTAATGTGGAAAAATTCATTATTCCAATGGACTTTATAGTGTTAGATTTTGAAAAGGATAGGAATTGCCCACTTATTTTTGGAAGACCATTTATGAACACTGCTAGAGCTTTGGTTGACATGCATAAAGGGAAACTCATCATTCAAATTGGTGATGAGTACGTGGATTTCAATATGAATAAAGTGTTGACAAATTCGAAGGAAAGTAGATACAACATAGAGATAGATATAGTTGATGAGTGCATTAAAGAGCAAGAGGAGAGCTACAAAAATTAGTGAGTGTTAGGGAAGTTGAAACTAAAGGAGAACTAGAAAAAGAGAATATGGATGTTAAATCGAAGTAAGAGATCTTAGGAAAAACAGAAGCACCCATACCACCCTTCATCGAAAAACCACCCACTCTCAAGTTGAAGCCCTTACCTACATAACTTAGGTACACCTTTTTAGGTAAGGGTCACAATTTACCCATCATCATTTCAAACCTATTAGATGGGGAACAAAAGAAGCACTACAAGAGTTAAGACATTTAGTGACAATTTTTTTGTGACTAAATATCATTTCGTCACATATATGAGGTTTTTTGTGACAAAACAATTGATTGACACTATTGTTTGGATTAATTGTGATGAAATATTGTTTGGTCACTAATACAATGGTAATTGTGTCAATTTAGTATCTTTCACAATTAAATTGTCATTATTAATATATTAATAAAGTCAAAATTTCTTTTATCACTAGGTTCTGTCACTAAAAGCATATGCAATTTGGCATCAAAATAAATTTAGCGGGAATGAATTGTAATTGTGACAAAACATATATTGGTAACTAGTATTTTTCATTTGTTATGACAAAACATAGTTTGCCCACTAATATTTTTCTCTTGTTATGACGAAACAGTTTACCGTCACATGATATTTTACTTTTTGTGACAAAAAATTTTGTCAAAAAAAATTCAGTTAGTTAGTGTCTACTTAATATTGTCACAAAAACCTAACTATCATTATAGTTAGTACTATTCGTAATGCAGTGACAACTTTTTTGTAACTAATTATCATTTCTTCACAGATATGAGTTTTTTGTGGCAGAACAATTGATTGACACTATGGTTTGGATTAATTGTGATGAAATGCTTTTTGGTTACTAATGTAATGGTAATGGTGACAATTAAGTATCTTTCATAATTAAATTGTCACTATTAATATATTAATCATCATCATCATCACCCAGTTTGAAATCCCGCAATGAAGCAAGCACGAAATATAAATAATAATAAAAATACCCAAATCGCAAGAAATATCTAAAAGAAAGGCAAATACTACTAATAATACTAATCGCAAATAATAATAATAATAATAATCATCATCATTATCACCTAATCCGAAATCCCGCAAAGGAGGGGTCCGATAGTAGAGAGGCTGGTCCGGGGGACCCACATGCAAAAGATACCATATAAGAAAGATGCAAATTACAGAACCAAAACAATCGAAAAGTAATAATAATAATAAAAAAACAAAAGCGATGGGAATACCGAAAGGGAGCAAATCCACAAGGACCTAAATAGACTACAAAGTCCCCCCCGTACCTGCCGGGCAAATCCACATACAAGACATTGTAACTCCTAGTGACTAATGTACTGATCGTGGGTAACTGGACGGTTAATCCCTGACCCTGATCCGATCGCGCCAAACTTTTCTATGTCTAGCGACTACCTCCGTAAAGGCCAATTCTGACATATCTTCCTTTATCACTTCCCGCCAGTTCTTGTAGGGCCTCCCTCTCCTCCTCTTGTATTCACTAAGTGTTATACCCTCACAGCTTCGTACCGGAGCATCTGAGGGCCTCCTCCGCACATGCCCATACCACCTAAGCCTAGTCTCTCTCAACTTGTTTGCAAAACGCGCAACCCGTAGTCTATCTCTTACCACCCGATTCCGAATTTTATCTCTCTTAGTAAAACCACACATCTACCTAAGCATACGCATTTCTGCTACCAACAACTGTCTGATATGCCGACATTTGGTAGGTCAACACTCAGCCCCATATTAATATTGTCAAAAAAATTTATCATTAAGTTCTGTCACTAAAAGCATATGCAATTTGGCAAGAAAATAATTTTGGCGGGAATGAATTGTAATTGTGACAAAACATATGTTAGTCACTAATATTTTCCATTTGTTGTGACAAACATAGTTTGGTCACAAATTTTTTCTCTTGCTGCGACGAAACGGTTTACCGTCACACGATGTTTTATTTTTTGTGGCGAAAACTTTTGTCAATAAAATTTCATTTAGTTAGTGCCTACTTAATATTGTCACAAAAACCTAACTATCACTATGGTCACTACTATTCGCAATGTAGTGACAACTTTTTTGTGACTAATTATCATTTATTCACATATATGAGTTTTTTGTGGCAAAACAATTGATTGACACTATTGTTTGGATTAACTGTGATAATTGTGACAATTTAGTATCTTTCACAATTAAATTGTCAATATTAATATATTAATAGTGCCAATTTTTCTTTTATCACTAAATTACGTCACTAAAAGTATATGCAATTTGGTGTCAAAATAATTATGACGGGAATGAATTGTAATCGTGACAAAACATATGTTTGTCACTAATATTTTCTATTTGTTGTGACAAAACATAGTTTATTCATTAATATTTTTCTCTTGTTGTGACGAAACGGTTTACTGTCACACCATATTTTACTTTTTGTGACGAAAATTTTTTTCAATAAAAATCTAGTTAGTTAGTGTCTACTTAATATTGTCACAAAAATCGAATTTTCACTATGGCCACTGTTATTCGTAATTTTTGTAACAAAAAATTTTGTTGTCACTTGATCAACTTTTCATTACAAAAGTTATTGTCAATAAAAACATAACAAATTAATGATAATTATTTCTTATTGTAATAACATATTAAAAAACCACTCTAAAGATTAATTTTGTCATTATTATAAGAATTTTAGGGATTAGAAACTACTTGTCGCATTTTTTCCTTTAATATTATTATTTGCAAACAAATTTAAATATTTTCTTATAAAATATTCAAATTACATATATTGATAATCCAAAAGTAATCTTTTACATATCAGTAGATATTTGCTAATCATAACTTTGAAATTTCATCAAAATAAAAATCAAAATAAATAAATGGTTAAATATAATGAAAATGTTATTCCAAAATATTAAGCAATACTATTAACCTATTCAAAATCTAAAAACAAAGTTCTTATCAATGCTCAATTATTGTCATCGTCGCCATCCTCATCTTCACTTACTGAATTTGTCTCATCATCATTCATAAAAGTATCTTCATCACAATTAGTTTCATCATCTTCTCTAGCACTCACAGTATCAATATTTAACAGAGTTTTTTAATAATTGCAACATCTAAATTAAAATTGGCATGGCTCCTAAGGAAGATTTGATTTAGATGGCTCAATTGGCATGAATCATCTTTTACATAGTAAACTTGTTCAGATTGAGAAGCTAAAATATATGGCTCATTAGTTTTCAACTCACGTGTGACATTGACCATTAGAAACCTAAACTTATCAACCTTACATCCACCTTTATACACATCCCACTAGTCAGCCTTAAATAAAATGATGTTATTTCCTTATGATAGTTTAATTGTATGATATTTATCAAAATAATCCAAATAATCCAAATTGTATGTATTTACATCACCTTTTAAAAAAATTCCACTATTTAATGATTTTAATTGCAAATCTCTGTCCTTATGTTAAACTTCTAGCAGTTGAAAATTATTTTAACAAAATTTAATTTATTAATCAGTATAATACAAAATTATTTTAACAAAATTTACTACAAAAGTTGACACAACTTTTTAACTTGTAAATTTACAACTTCTTTTATAATTTCACTAATTATAAAATTATTTTAACAAAATTTATGTTATTAATCAATATAATACATATATAAAATTTTGCATATTAATATATTCTAATTCTATAAATATTTTTAAATAATATAATTTATTTTCTGAAGAATGATTACAATTTATTATTTACTCTCATGTCCTAATGAATCTATACACAATACTCAAAGATCCAAGCTAAGAAGACTGGTCACATAAGTTTGGCTTTTTTTTTCTTTTATCTTTTTCCTTCATTTTCTTAAAAGAAAAAGTTATTTTACAACGCCATCATGCTAAAAATAAAGAAAAAGTATTAATTTCCACACCTTGTTAATACTGCACATTGTTAGCATCTTTTAGGATCTATTATTGTTGACCAGGATTTTGAACCGATATCGGCCGGTATGTACTGTACTTGAACAGTATAAAGGAGTCTGTCGTACCAGGTTTAAATATCAGACAATACAGACCCGTTTTGATCGGTATTCAAAATATATCAGCCAACTATCAACCAGTAGCAAAAATTTTAAAAATAGAGGAACATTTGAATATCGATTGGTACCGAAAATTTTAAAAAATAGAGAAATTTTTTTGTTAAATTTTCAAAATTTCCCTCCTTCTCTTCTACCTCTCCCCCACCCCCCTTCAAAGTTTTTAAAATAATAATAAATTTTTTATTACTAATAATAATTATAAATTAAGTAAAACCTAAAAATAAATTACTGTTATTTAAATTTATTTTAATATTTTATATAATATTTATTAATAAAAATTAATAAAAATATTTTATTTTTTAAAATAAATAATTTAAAAATTATTATTTATAAACTAATAATTATTTTATATATTTTTAATTATTAAATCAACATTTATTTGAAATTTATGTATTTTAAAAATATATTTTAAATTTAATTATATTTATTAATAATTGTGATTATTATGTTGTTATCGCTTGGTAACATATCTAATGTTGTGATCACTGGGTGCGACTACTCCTTTCTACATCACTATGAAGGAGTAAGGACTAGTTAAGAGTTCATAAATTCCCCACAGAAAAGCTTTTCATGATAGTTATATGTTCTGTATAGTAATAAAGAGAAATGACGGTGGTAGTGCTTGGCAGCTAGCTATTGGGACAAGATCTTCTGTCTAATTTTATGATGTCTTATTCTGTCCCATAAATTTCAGCCATTCATTTATGCGGGTCTTATGTTTATTTATAATAAATGGTTGAGATTCATGGAACAGAATAAGACACCATAAAATTAGACAAAGGATCTGAACTCCTAGCTATTGATATTGGTCATGGAATGGTCAAAGTTGGTTCCAATGTTATGAATACCGTATCGGACTTGATACAGGATTGGGCTCTGGAACGGAACTGTACCGGTACCGGTCGGAGATATTTTTTAAATTTATAAAATAATCCCTAAACTTTTTAAAAATTGCAAAATAGTCCATATTGATATATTATACAGCTGTACTTTATACTTTACTAGTTTACTGTTTACATCAACCATGCTTTCAAAAATCTT
>JANVCL010000006.1:21122950-21132969 GCA_026546855.1 Erythroxylum incrassatum
AACCTAGACGATTCACCACTAGACGATCCATTTGATAAAGTAATAGATATTTCTAAAAATATTAGCTTAAGAAAAGAATGGAAATATAAGTCTTCTCACCCAGAAAAACTTGATTATAAGAGAAACATCAGAAGGAGTGAGAACTAGATCTAAATTTAGAAGAGAGGCCAATGTAGTATTTGTTTCTAAATTAGAACCTAAGAAAATTGATGAAGCTCTTCAAGACAAAGCTTGGATTTTAGCTATGCAAGAGGAGTCAAATCAATTTAGAAGGGATAAAATTTGGTCTCTAGTCCCTAAACCATCCAATAAATCTATTATAGGAACTAGATGGGTATTCAAAAATAAACTGGACGAATCAAAAAAAGTAACCCATAACAAAGCTAGATTAGTAGCTCAAGACTATAATCAAGAAGAAGGAATAGACTATAATGAAACATATGCTCCTGTAGCTAGACTAAAAGCTATTAGGATTTTGCTTGCATATGCTATTTTTCATAATATAAAACCATTTCAAATGGATGTCAAAAGTGCATTTTTGAATGGTTTTATACATGAAGAAGTTTATGTAAAACAACCCTTAGGTTTTGAAGACATCAATAAACCAGATTACGTGTATAAACTTCATAAAGCTTTGTATGGATTAAAACAAGCACCTCATGCTTGGTATGATTGTCTGAGTTAGTTTTTGATTAAAAATGACTTTATTAAAGGTTAAGTAGATAAAACATTATTTAAGAAAAATATTAAAAATGATTTTATAGTTGTACAAATATATGTAGACAATATCATCTTTGGTGCAACTTCTAAAAAATTATGTTCAAATTTTGAAAATCTTATGAAAAGTGAAATTGAAATGAGTATGATGGGTGAATAAAAGTTCTTTCTTAGTTTACAAATTAAACAAACTGAAGAACAGATTTTTGTTCATCAACAAAAGTATATAAAAAAACTTTTAGTCAAATATAAAATGGAAAATGTTAAACCAATGTCAACTCTTATGCATCCTTCAATCATCTTAACTAAGGATGAAGTTGGTAAGAAGATTGATCAAAGTCTTTTAAGAGGAATTACTGGTTCTTTGCTTTACCTAGTTACAAGCAGACCTGATAAAATGTTTAGTGTTTGTTTGTGTGTAAGATTTCAAGCAGATCCTAGAGAAACTCATTATATTGCTATTAAAAGAATATTGAGATACTTAGCAGGTTCTACTGATCTTTACTTAATGTATGAGAAAGATAAAGATTTCAAGTTAATTGGCTACTGTAATGTTGATTATGTTGGAGATAGGATTGATAGAAAGAATACAAGTGGAGGTTGTCACTTTCTTGGTCATAATCTAATTTCTTGGTTAAACAAGAGGCAAAGTTCAATTGCTCTATCTACTACAGAATCTAAATATATGTCAATTGCAAGTTGTTGTTCATAAATGTTATGGATAAAGTATTAGTGACAAACTCATTTACTCAAATATAATTTTATATCTTTTGGATGAGTTTTTATCACTAAAATGATCTTTATGGCTTTATTTAAATATTATTTGAATTATTGTGATTTACATTTAATTTGTAATTATAGGGGCATAAATTGTCATATTTTGGTTTAATTATAATAAATTAATTCTTAGACAATTGATGTTACATTATTTGTATTTTTTTATTGTATTGTAGGTTATTTGAAGAAATTAAAGAAAAGCAAAACAACAACACAAAGTAGGTAGGCATTGTGTGGGTCTATTGAACAAAGTAAAAGAGCCAGCTACTTGTCAGCTCCAGCCAAGAAGCTTGCTGTCCTGCCATTTTCGATCCTTATCTTATTGGCGTTTTCTTTAGTCCAGGGGTCTTGTTCTCTACTTTGTTGTTTTGAGAGTTCTTAATCTCTCAAGCCTGTACATACTTTCTTTTATTAATTTCATTCTCTTACTGATTTAACAAAAAAAAAGAAATCAATGAAATCAGTAATTGTGTAAAGAGAGATCACATAAGTTCCCGATAATCTATTGGAAAACTTTAGATATATTTAGGGGATGGATAACTTGTGAATTAAGAAATTGCAATTTTCCATAATTTGATTAGGGTTTATAATTTAGGGTTATTGGTTATAACTCGAGATACAGTAATCAACCCTAGGATCGTTTAGGACCAATAATCCGATAATTCATAATTAATTAGATTAGTGTTGAAGATAAGTAAAAATTCTCTTTCTCTCAATTGGTAGTTTCTTAGGTTGATTCTTGATGTGTGTGTTGCAATTTGCTGATTTGTTAATATTTTGTGATTAATTCTTGAATTGAGTTGTTTGATTAAATCGATTGATTAAATTACATCATTGTTTTAGTTTAGTTAAATTTGAATTTCTGCAATTAGTTTTGGCTTTAGATTTTAGGATTAGATTAACCCTCTTCGTGGGATTGACACCTTAAATACTACACAAACAACCCGTATGCTTGCGGGATATCGATGTTAAAAAATTAAAACTACACATATCATAAAACCGCGATCAAGTTTTTGGCGTCGTTGGCTAGTAGGCGATTAGTTTAAGGTGTTTAGTTTAGTTTTTTTAAAAAAATTTATTTTTGTTCTTTCTTTTCTATTTATGAAATCACGCTCTTGCATGCACACAAGAGTCACGAGAAGTTCGAGTTGTGCAACTGAAAAATTAGATTTAGATATCGCTCGACTAGAACGAATCATTAAGAAAGCTCGGCGTAACGAAGAAGAAATCGCAAAGACAATAATGGTTGAGGAATTTCAGCAGGATTTGGACCACTGAGTGAACCAAGGACATCAAAAGAGGACCCTTATGGACTTTACAAGAGCAGGTTCAATGCAGATAGCTAAGGAGTAGCTAGACCACCCGTACAAGCTGCATCATTTGAGACCAAACTAGCTTTCTTGAACATGCTTCAACAGAATGTTCAATTTTATGGACTAGCAAACGAAGACCCCAGCGCGCATATAGTGAACTTCTTAGAAATCTGTGATACCGTTAGATACCATTAGATGTCAGAAGATACAGTTAGAATTAGACTCTTTCCCTTTACCCTAGAGATAGAGCAAAGGCTTGATATTATTCCCCTAACCCAGCTAATGTTATCACCTGGGATTAGTTAGTTCGCGTTTTTTTAGATAAATATTTTCCCCCTAACTAAGACCACTAAAATCATGAAGGAAATCTCCAACTTCCAACAAGGTGACGGGGAATTGATCTACGAATCGTGGGAACGATACAAGGATTTGCAACAGAAATGCCCACATCACAACTTACCGAAGGGATTTTTGTTGCAGACATCCTATAATAAAGTTACCCCGCATACGAGAGACACGATTGATGCAACTTCAGGAGGACCATTGATGAGGAAAACGGTTGACGAATCTGAAGAATTAATAGAGGAGATGGCGAGTAACAACTATTTATGAACAAATGAGCGGAGTAGACAAACTACTATATTCCGTGAACAAAAGGAATTGTGGTTGTTGATCGAATAACGAAAATGTGAGGATTGATACTTGACTCAACAACTCAATAACATGAAGGTTTTGTCCTCAACTCTAGTGAAAGTCGTACAACTTAAGTGTGAACTTTGTAGGATAATTGGTGCAATTTTTATCACACTTGGCCTATACTCTGTCCTGTGGGGCAAAAGTGGAGAGAAAATATTGGCGATAGAGAGAGAAGGAACTTTGACGAAGACCCTTCTTGCAGCTGAAAGCAAAGACAATGTTGGATCAGACATACCATAACACAAGCATGCTGACATACCCATAACACAAGCATGCTGTTTCTCCCCATCATCCAGATAATGAAGATTTGGTTTCTGCTCTGGACAATGACTGCTCCTACAAGAGCCCTGCAGCCCCAGCGATCTTTACATTAGCCCAGAACCTTTAAACATACACGTACATCCCTGGCACTTTCGATCCTATTCCCTCTTTTTTCTTTTCCAGACTGAAGCAAAGGGCGATTTATTTCATGTTAATAATTAATAGTAAAGCCTGGATTTGATGACTCAACCACAATCTTGTACGGGAAATAGCTTATTCACTCAGAAGGAAAACTTACTTTCATATGCCACGTACAATCTTTAACTTGCCTAGAAGTATTCCCCACATTGTACTGCTCTCTATCTTCGGCCATATCTTCACTAGGCTATCATAACAATATCGTTGGGACATGTACCGCGGCTAAAACCTTTTGCAAGTGATGAGTAATAAAGAGTTTACGGCTGGAACTTTGAAATGGAAGAAAACCATTAGTGTGTGTAGTTAGTTGAGTAACCATTGAAAGCAGTTACAGTAATTTTATAAATCTCTCGATTGTTAATTCGGTGAACTACCTTCCACTGGCTGTGAAATGAAACGGATCTCTGAAAATTTTCTCCTGTAAGCTGGGCCGACAGTAAGATGCTTTCATAATTAACAACTAATAGACAGAAGTACACTCAACTAAATGAAAAATGAAGAATAGATGAAAACTTCATCTACTTACTAATCAGCAATCCTCAAATTCACAAACTGCGAAGGTCCCTTTTGTTCAACCCGACCAGTACAAACAATATCTATCAAGGTGTCTATGCACTAACAGATGGATCAAAAGTCATTTGCAAATGAAAGAAATGAGACAGGTCACATCCACTAGATGCTTAGAAGGCAAGAGATGCATAAGCCATTCGGACTCTTCCCTCATCCAAGGAAGCAACAAATTGCACCTTATTCTCTAAGAACTTTAAAGCATTAGAACTCTATGAAGCAATATTAAAAATAATAAATAGGAAATTAAACAAAAACTAACATTAAGACAATAAATGAATCATGCAGACAAATATCATTGTACTTAAACATAAACTCATTTAGACATCTTTCAGCAAGGCACCTGACATAAGAGGTTATCAATAACTCTGAATATATATAAAAGAGCAAGTAACAATGTTCTGGGACAATATTAGTATCTAATATCCAAATACAAAACCAAATTTAGCAGCAAAAGCATCAACCACCAAAATTGTTTAACCATATCATCCCCCAAAAAGTACAAAACTCAACTTCAAATACCACAGACGCTGACATTCAGATAAACAAACACTTGTCATCTCTGATTTAAAACTACCTAACAGTAACAATGTCATCAATCTTCAAGATCATCCGGACACATTCAGTTGCCAACATGATAGCACTTGTGCTCACAAGTAATGGCTGCACCACATTCTCCTCCAAGATATTTGTAATCTGCCCCTTCCTCACATTAATTCCGGTATTGATCTCTCCTTGTGCATGCCTATTCCTCAGCTCCGTCACAATGGCAATAGGATTCAACCCAGCATTCTCTGCCAAAGTATATGGTATGACTTCAAGTGCCTCCGCAAATGACCTCACACAGTATCCTTCCATCCCGTGGAGCACCTTAGCCCAGGCTCCAAGCTGCCTAGACAGTTCAATTTCCGGAGCCCCACCTCCAGCAATCAAAAATCTCTTATTCACCAGACATCTCACAACACACAATGCATCATGCAAGCTCCGCTCTGCCTCATCAATTACCAGTTGATTTGATCCACGAACAAGCACTGTTGTCGTCCTCCCCATATCCTTAATCCCAGTTATCTTCACAATCTTTCCATCACCAAGCGAAACCTCCTCGACAAGGTCTGCAAACCCCAGTTTCTCCTCTTTAAAATGCTCAATATTTGCAATAGGCAAGCAATTCAGTGTCTTAGTAATAAACTCAATTTCATCCCTCTCCACATCCTTAACCACCAATATCTTTGCCTTCGCCAGATAATGCAACGATAAATCTGTCACAGCATCTCTTAAAATACTCTTCTGAATCAACAACACATTGCAGCCAGTTGCTTTAATCTTCTTAATCATACCCAAAATGTAATTTCTCTCCTCCTTCAAGATCCTATCCATCTGTGTGTAATCAGAAACTACAATGCTCTGCTCTATATCAGTCTTTGGAGGCGAAATCTGAAACTGAATAACCGCAATCTTAGCATTCTCCATTCTAGTAGGTCCACCAGCAGCATGACTCACTTTCTTATCAAAGACCAAACCTTTAACCATCTCAGTGTCATCCACAGTTCCCCCAAGCTTCTTAACAATCTTAATATCCCTCAGATCAACCAAGTCAGGCTTCAAAGGATCCACAACAGAAAGAACCGCATCAACTGCCAACGGAGCAAGAAGCGATGAATACTGACTCACTACTTTACTATTCAAAGCCGTACTCGCCGATTTGACTAGCGATTCGCGGTCCGACAGTTCAACGGGAACCGCCATTGCAGTTAACACATCAACAGCTTTAATCGCAGCTTTATGAAGAGAATCGGAGATTACCGTAGGGTGGATTCCGTTGGAAAGAAGAGTGAGGCACTGCTTCAAGAGAGCTCCGGCGATGACGACGACGGTGGTGGTGCCGTCGCCTGCGGCGGAGTCCTGCGACTTCGAGAGCTCCACGAGCATCTTCGCAGCGGGCTGGAGGACCTCCATTTTGTTGAGAATGGTGGCGCCGTCGTTGGTAATGATGACCTCGCCGTTGGCGGCGGAGATCATCTTGTCCATGCCTTTGGGACCAAGGCTAGTCCGGACAGCATCGGCGACTGCCTTGGCAGCCACGATGTTGGCTTGGCGGACATCCTCCTTGCGCTTGTTGTCGACGTACGACTCAGTCTTAGATGTTCTCGGCTGAGATACTGCGGGAGCCGCCATTAACTTTCTTGGTCTAGTGTAACCCTAACCCCAGTGGTGGAAGAGAGTAAATTGGAGAGGGAAAGAGGAGTCGTATAGGAGGACTAGAACAAGGTGAGAGCTTGCGACAATAGCCGTGGTAGAAATGGAACCCTAACTTAGAGCCCGAGAGCGTTGGTGGATTTTGTGACGAAATGAAGGATAAGTGCGACTCTGTGAGTGTGAGGCTCCAGAGGGTTAAAGCTTGTTGTTTGGTTACTGGGGCACCTGTGATTCGAATCAAATCGGATCCGGAACACGCGCCATGTTCTAGATTATAAGGAGCTGCAATTCAATTACAAATTTTGAAGCAATTAATTGGCTACGAGAGAAGATAGCGACGAGGCTCGGTTCAACTTGCTTCAATCTCTTATTTTTGTGCTTCGAAGTAGATAAAATTTTGAGTTATCATTAAATCGATGGCATTTTAGTATAGATTATATTACATCTTTACTTAACTGTTTAATTAATTTTTTATAATTCTAATTCTAATTGATCCTTTTTATTTTAGTTAAACAAACAATATTTTTTAGATTACGAGGAGTTGCAATATAATAACAAAATTTGAAGAAATTAATTAGATAGGAGAGAAGGTGACAATGACTTTGAGTTCAAGTTGCTTCAGCATCTTATTTTAATTGATTTTTAATTCAATTTTCTATAATTATAATTCTGATTGATCCTTTTTATTTTAATTGAATAAAAACACCACCTTATACAAGTTTGTGTTCAATTCTTTTAAATTCATTGGATCATTTTTCTCATTCAAGAAAATTTTCAGTTAGAGAATTTATAAAGTAAAACGACATTGTTTTAGTTAGTTATAAAGTCATTTTATTAAATTGGTTAGACCGAATCGGGTTAATCTCTCAAGTTTGAATTAAATCTAAAACTCAACTAATATGAGCCTAGTCCATCCATTTTAGGTTGCATCAAACTAGGCTCAATTTATCTTCCCTATATGCCATATGATCTAATGATGTGTGCAATTTCCTATTTATGGATGTGCAATCTTAGAGGTGTTTCTTAGAGTGTGCTAGCTGAATATAATTTATTCACAAGGTAGAGATTGTTGTCTATGACTCATATACACTGGTGACAATCTTATAGTGTTTCAAGAAAAATGCAAATACTTTTGGAAGTTTTTTGGTGAACACAGCTCGAGCATATTCCTTTCAAAAATAATAGGTGAAGACACCAGCGTGTTGGTATATTATAAGTTGTTTTTCAATGGAAGATATAGTTTAGGACACAACCATGTTACAAGTCATATATATGTGTGCAGAGAAACAAAATGATCCATAGTATGGGGACTTGAGGGTGGTTAAGCCTATATCCATATACAAGGAGAAAATGTAAGGTTAACAATCTGGGACACGACTATATCATAGGTCAAGTCCGTAATGGACAACTTTATCTAGAAAAATGTTAAGGGTGGATTTCAAGCTTTACGATAATCATACTTAAGTTGGGTTTGGTAAAGGGGAAAGTTGTATAGGATTGTGCTAGCTAGAGTTTATAATTAACTATACTTATGTGAACTAAGTCTATATTTAGAAAATATGTAATTCTTATAAAGTGATTAATATAATAAAAGTAGTGGCTCTTGGCTCCCGAGAGCGTAGGTATACCTAATTGATTGAATCTCATTAAAAATCTTCTTTTTATTTTTCGATTGGAAGGAGTTATAAGCACGAGTAGCCAAAACCATTCGATTATATATGGCCCATAAGGTACCATATCATAAATATTGCTCCTCATGTGAAGAAATGGAAGAAGATAAAAAGTGAATACGTGTCAAAATTTATTACAAACAATTTATAACTAAAGCAGAGACTGTACAAGTTATTAATGTAGGAGGGGACAAAAATGAAACATCATAGCAATATTCTCAACCAAATAGTCATCGACTTGCTAAAGCTCGTAGTGACTATTATGAACAAGGATAAAGCAATGATTTTAAATAGTTTTTTACCCCTTTCTTATGAACATTTAGTGATCATATTTACATTAGGTGAGGAGATAGTTGATCTGGAGGACATAATTGATTTGCTATTAGCTCACAACCAGTAGAGAGTCATTATCAGTGCAAGCTCTCAAGTTAAAGGGCTGGCTCATCGAAGTGGAGTCTAAGGTCTTAACCTATTGATGGAAAGATAGTTTAGTATTGTAAGTGCAAGCAAAATGGACATATTAGGAGGGATGGTCCCCAAAAAAGGATAAGAGTATTAAAATTGAAACAATGATTGGTTAAGGTTTGCTAACATAATGTAAAGCAGGGACTCAAATTGAAGCAATAAAGACATGTTTCACGTTTCAACTAGTCAACTTCAAGGATCATAGATTTTGGATATAAGATGCTCATATCAAATGATACTAAACAAGGATTGATTTGTGTTATACATATTAGGGAACTTTGGGACCATCTAGTTAGGGGATAGTAAATCTTACAAAATTATTTGTAATATAACAAGTTAAGATCAACATGTTTGGTAATATAATTAGTAATTTGAGAGATATCCAACATATACCAAATTTGAGGAAGAATTGGATCTCCTTGGATACCTTATATATGAATGATTTTGGATATAAAAATAAAAATATTAAATGTAAATGACGTGATGATTGTCATAAAAAGCCAAATTTAGTAGAAACAAACTAATAAGGAGCATAGGTATAGGTAGAGAAGCTATAAAAGTATATTAAAAAGGGATAATCAATCCTAAAGTGCTTAATCTTTTGGGATTTTTTCAATTCAATTCCTAACATTTAAAAATTTTCAATTGAGTGACCAATCTTTTAAAACCTTAAAAATTTAGCTCTAAATGTTACTTATTATTGACTTGATTAATAAATGAACATCCATGTGGCATTTGTAGATATGCCACATCATTAAAAATAACCTTTTGAACTAAATTGTTAAAGTTCTAAAAAATTGGTTACTCAATTAAAAATTATAAAAGTTTGGGCACTAAATTGAAAAAAATTTAAAAGGTTAGATACTTTTGAATATGTTAATCTGTCAAAAGAAATAATACTATATATTAGACTAGGTCATCTAAGTGAATAAGAGATGACAAAACTTCATAAGGGGAGCTTATTAGAGTGTGTAAAACATTATAAGGTAGACTTTTACAATTTATAAGCACTTAGTAAAAGATTATAGGGTAATCTTTAAGGATGCATTGCATGAGGCAAAATATATGCTAAGGGAAATATATAAAAAGGATATGTCAAGGTCATTAGAAAGAAATCCTAGATCAAAGGTGTTATAAGTTGAACTAAAAAAACTTAAAA
>JANVCL010000006.1:21164791-21176833 GCA_026546855.1 Erythroxylum incrassatum
CTTCAAAGTTATATGCACGCTCACGTGTCAAGACTTGTCGCAAGAGGAGTTGGGTTTCAGAAACGGGATCTAACATCTTCTGTGTTTTGCGCTTCTTCTATATTTCTCCACTTCTCCTGTGTTTTATGCTTATTCTTTGTTTTGCATTTCTTCTGCATTTTTCCCTCCTTCTGAGTTTTGCACTTCTCCTGTGTTTCTATACTACTTTTGTGTTTTGCACTTCTTCTATGTTTTACGTTTTTTCTGTCTTCTCCACTTCTTCTGTGTTTTGTGCTTCTTCTGTATTTTGCATTTCTTTTGTATTTGTTTAATTCTTCTGTGTTTTTTGCTTCTTCTCTGTTTTCCACTTCTTTTGTGTTTTTCACTTCTTCTGTGTTTTGCACTTCTTCTGAGTTTTGTACTTTTTTGTGTTTCTGCACTTCTTTTATTTTTTGCGCTTCTTCTGTGTTTTGCACTTCTTTTTTGTTTTGCACTTCTTCTGTGTTTTGTATTTCTTTTGTGTTTCTCTACTACTTTTGTGTATTGCCCTTATTCTGTGTTTTCCACTTCTATTGTGTTTTGTGCTTTTTCTGTGTTTCTACATTTCTTTTGTGTTTTGCTCTTCTTCTGTGTTTCTCAACCCCGTCTATGTGTTGCGCTTCCTCTCTGTTTTGCGCTTCTTCTATATTTCTCAACTTCTTCTGTGTTTTGCGCTTTTTCTGTCTTTCTCCACTTCTTCTGTGTTTTGCTCTTCTTTTATGTTTTGCGCTTCTTCTGTGTTTCTACAATTCTTCTGTGTTTTGTGTTTCTTCTGTCTTTCTCCACTTTTTCTACCTTTCTCCACTTCTTCTGTGTTTTGTGCTTCTTCGGTGTTTTCAAAGTCTTTTGTGTTTTGCGCTTTTTATGTGTGTCTCCACTTCTTCTGTGTCTTACGCTTCTTCTGTGTTTTCCACTTGTTCTGTGTTTTGGGCTTCTTTTGTATTTTACGCTTCTTTTGTATTTCTACACATCATCAGTCTTTCCCCACTTTTTCTGTGCCTCTCCAATTCTTCTGTGTTTTGTGCTTCTCTTGTGTTTCTCCAGTTCTTCTGTGTTTTGCACTTCTTTTGTGTTTCTACACTTCTTCTGTGTTTCGCGCTTCTTCTGTGTTTCTCCACTTCTTCTGTGTTTCTCCAATTTTTTGTGTTTTGCGCTTCTTCTGTGTTTCTCCACCAATTATGTGTTTTACGCTTCTTCTGTGTTTTCCACTTCTTCTATATTTGGCATTTCTTTTGTGCTTTACTCCCATTCTGGTTTTCTCAACTATCTTCTCCTTTTCTTCTATGTTTCTACACTTCTTTTGTGTTTCTCCAATTCATTTATGTTTAGCGCTTCCTCTATGTTTCTCCACTTCTTCTGTCTTTCTCCACTTCTTCAATTTTCGCGCTTCTTCTGTGTTTCTCCACTTCTTTTTTGTTTTGTGTTTCTTCTGTCTTTCGCCACTTCTTTTATGTTTTCCGCTTCTTCTGTGTTTCTCCACTTCTCATGTGTTTTGCATTTCTTCTGTGTTTCCCACTTCTTCTGTATTTTGCATTAATTATGTGTTTTCCAGTCCATATGTATTTTACGTTTCTTCTGTATTTTGCACTTCTTCTGTGCTTTGCGTTCATTCTATGTTTTCCTTAACTTTTTTATCCACTCATTCTGTGTTTTGCGCTTATTCTGTGTTTTGCACTTGTTTTGTGTTTAACCACTTCGTCTGTGTTTCGCGCTTCTTCTATGTTTCTTCACTTTTTTTGTATTTTGCGCTTCTTCTGTTTTTCCCACACAATACATTTTTTGCGCTTCTTCTGTGTTTTCCACTTCTTCTGTGTTTTGCACTTATTCTGTGTTTTGCACTTTTTCTGTGTTTCTTGGCTTCGTCTGTGTTTGGTGTTTCTTTTGTATTTCTTCACTTCTTCTGTGTTTTGGGCTTCTAATGTGTTTCTTCAGTTCTTTTGTCTTTTGCACTTCTTCTGTGTTTCTCCGCTTCGTTTGTGTTTTGCGCTTCATCTGTGTTTGTCCACTTTGTCTGTGTTTTCCACTTCTTTTGTGTTTTGCGTTTTTCCGTCTTTTACGCTTCATTTGTGTTTCTCCACATCTTCTGTGTTTTGCGCTTCTTTTATGTTTTGCGCTTCTTCTTTGTGTCTCCACCTCTTTTGTGTTTTACGCTTCTTCTGTGTTTTCCACTTCTTATGTGTTTTGCATTTCTTCTGTGTTTTACACTTCTTTTGCGTTTCCACACTTCTTCTGTGTTTCCCCACTTCTTTTGTGTTTCTCTAATTCTTCTGTGTTTTGTGCTTCTTCTGTGTTTCTCCACTTCTTCAGTGTTTTACGCTTCTTCTGTCTTTGTTGGCCTCTGAATATTCTTTTTAATTTGACTAAGCATGATTAAATATTTTTGGAGTCTTGTAAGATTTATGTGTATTGGGATTAATTAGCATGTTCGAACTAAGGAGATTAGGTGGCATGAGTTAATTGAAATTAAGATGAAGGGTTAAGTTGCCTAAGGGGTAGTATGGGGAGATCACTTAAGCATTTAAGTTCCTAAGCTAATTAGTAAGGGAAAATTAGACATTGTGCACTCAGTAAGGGTATAAAAGAGAGTAGAAATGAGTGACTTGCATAGGAGAAGAAAAGAAAACGAAATTGGAGGGAATTAAAGAGGGAGAGTGTAGTTGGAGGAGAGAACGAAGGAGAAGAAGAAGAAAAGGTTAAGGCTTCCATTTTCTTTGTGTTCAATAGGGATTTTGAGAGTGAGCAAGAAGCGAAAAGGGAAGAGGAAGGTGCAAGCTTCCATTAGAGCTAAGAAAATCCTTGGTTGGGAGAAGATTTAAGGTAAATGGTTTTAAATGTTTTGGATTTTTGAAGTGGTTTTGGTTCAAAAAACTTAGGAAATGGATGGGTTTAGATATTCTAGGATCAATTTTATGCCTTAGATTCTTTAGGTTTTCCAATTTTGAGTCCTTTTAATTTGGGAATTTTTGTGTTATGGTTGAAGAAGAGCAAGGGAGGCAAGAGGAGCAAGAGGAGAGGCCCATTTGAACAAGCATTCAAGTAAGGATATCAAGGTGGGTGACATTTTTATAATTGAGTCAATAAGCTATTAAATGTTCTTTAATAAATGCAATTAATTGATTTTCCAACTACTTATAAAAGTACATTTATTGATCTTTAAATGCTTGATAAGGTGTTACATGCTTTTTGGTATATGAGTTTGTGAATGAATTTTGATTGATACGAGAATGCTTTCAAATTGCTTTGTAATTGTTGTATTGGGGTTTTGAATGATTGAGGAAAAAAGTTATATGTTTGGTATGAAATTGTTGGTTGTGAAATTGTGAAATGACTTTGAGGGAATAGCAAGTATATGAAATAGTTCATGTTCATGAAAGACAAGATTTCCAAAATGTGCCATTTTAGCAAGTTGTTTGCAAGTTATGAGATACATGATTATGTGGGTTTGTGGTGGTCTCCTAAGTATGTCAAGTGCACTTGTCTAAAGGCTTCTCCGCCTGCCCGCTAGTGGCATGGAGCTTCCCCGTGGACTCTCATAAGTTCACGACCACGCAAAACCATTTTGTGGGATTGCGATAGTACGTTTTGTTCACGGCTACTCAGGACCCGTATGGGAAATGAGTAGTACGTTTTGTTTTGGATCCACCTAAACCATTATGATGTGTTTATGTGTTTACATGTGTTGATAAGTTTGAGAAATATTTGACTTATGTGAATTGTGTGTTGGCTTGACAATCTTGAGAAATGTATGTTTTATGGACTTCAATGAGGTTTTGCCATAATCATAAAAGTTTCAAATAGTTTTTGCTTATTACCGTTTATAAAATTGTTACCCACGAGGGTTAAGTTCACCCCCTCACCTTTCCACCCACAGGTGATGAGTAAGATGTTGAGCGTCAAGGCTTCACTCCAATTTTCCATTTTGCACTTTTGTTCTTTTGATCTTTTGAAGTTAGAAATTGTAAAACAATGCTTTAGATGCATTTTGAGAAATTGTTGCTTTTGTAAGTTGTATTTTGGATTATGTTGTAAAGTGGCTTGAAATGCCCACTAAAGCATTGTAAAACACTTATTTTGATGCAAATGAAATACCTATGCATTATGGTTGTTTATGGATTTTCAAATCTTTGCATGGCTATTGTTCAATTTTCATAAGGGTAGGATTGTGTTATGAACTCAAGTGAAATTCTGGAAAATTCTTGGTAGAATTGATAAAATTTGTCTTCTTGAAAGTTGTAGTAGATCTCTTTATCTTTCCAACGATATGAAGTTTGTGATTTTTGGATGTCGGAATGGAGAGATATGGGTGTTGCAAGTTAGGATGCTATATATGGTTTGCATTTGTGACAGCTTTGATGGATGATAGGAAATTGAGGTTTTGATGACCCAATTGAGTTAGGATTTGAGAATGTTGGTGTGATGAACTTGATGTTTGAGTTGTTATGAAGTGTCAGGCATTAGAATAAGTGATTTTGGGAGGTTTATAAGTATTTATGATGTTAAGATGGTTTTTGGAAGCATTGGAGGGGCATTGGAGGGCTTTGGGGAGCCCAAAACGGACGGACATGGATGTCTGTTTAACGGACCTTCTCAGGTGTAAAAACACCCCTTGCTTGTCTATATCTGTTAAACGGACAACAAAAATTCTCGGGTCAATTTGGCCTCCTAAGCTGGATGCATGTCCGTTTACCGGACATTCATGGTACAAATTGTGATTTTTGGCAATCTTAGAGGCAGATTTTTTGGTCTTCACGAAAGTTGTAGGTATGGATGGCTTCGTTCTAATGGTTCAAAAACGAACACAATCAAATCACGCCATGATAGGTTCAAATTGATTTGGGGTATAAACATGGTCTATTCTTTTGGCATAACTCCCTCATCCGACCTCCAATTGAGGTGATTCTTAGACCAATAGATTCCTAAGACATGTATATTTCTCCCCATAAAAATTTGTATTATTTGGAGTTGATTTGAGAAAGTGTGCATTAAAGTAAGTGAGAGGTCGGTTAGGAGAGCATGTTTGGGGTATGAGCACACTTAGGTTTTTTAAGCATATCTTGAGTTGTAGAACTCCGATTGAGGTGATTCTTGCTTCAAAACAAACTAGAGACTTAAAGTTACAATTTCTATGAAGAAGTCAACTTATGATTTGATGATTGATTAGTGTTCACTCACCACCATTGTGGAATGACAGCAAATGACCCTTTAGGGTTTCAAGTACAAGGTTTTATGTCTCCGAAAGTTGGGTCCGAAAACGGGGTCCAACAGAGATGACTCGAGGTTGTGCACTATATTGCAATCCTTGGAATTAATTATTTTTTTGATTCGGTTTCCAAGGGATTGATCTTTGGATCGAGACGAAGAGCCGATTAGTTGCTCCTACATATAGTCCAATTTCTGACATTCATGATTCAGGTGGCCACCACCATAAATGTCACAATGCATCATTGATATCAATTGAGCTTCCAAATATATTTTAACATGCCTTTTGTTTTAAGCTTCCAATGTTGCCATAAGTGATGGAATACTATAATGCCTTAGAGAATATTGTCCTTTTCATCCTTCCATTGTGTTTTGCAGTTATAGCAATGAATACCCAAATACTAAAAATAAGCCTCAAATTTAAGAGCAAGAAATTGCAAAAGAAATTTAATGGTTAAATTAATAGAAATTAAGTGTTCCCTTCTAGGAAAGTGAATTTATCTACCTTATAGGTCTTTCTAAGCAAATGTACCTATCACTTTTATATAATAGGTTATAAGGATGATGATTAATGAATTTCTAAATTTAAATCGATAAACTAAAGAAAATTAACATAACTAACTACCTAGAACAAAGATTAAACCAAAAAAAATAGAGGTACTAGATAGTGAATCCCTCTAAGACTTCTGATGCAAATAAAATTTCACATACCAATTTAACTTAGAGTTCATCATACCATGGAAATTCCTTAATTATATTAATATAATTGTCAAGATTATTAACAACCAATCATAGGTTGATTAATCAAAATCTCTTTCCACTTAAAACCCTTAGAATTGTATTAACCAATTTATGAATTCCTTTATTAGGTTTGACTCTAATTTGGAAGATATATATCAACCTACCTTTAGGAATTCATGCAACTCTTTTTAATTTTTCTAGATCAATTCATACAAAGGATTTCTCAATTCTAAATACATGAAATCAAAAAAGAATTAATATAATGATATAAATCAATTCAAGATTAGTAAAGAACACATAATCATATATTGATGAACATGAAGAATAAATTAAATTAAAATGAAATAACTACAAAGTCTATCATGATGTTCATCATATTGTTTGTTACTTTTATGTTATACCATAAGTATACGAGTCATATATTATAGTACAACCAATATTGTTCCTACAAGGATTGAATATAGTCACCTAACAATTTGAATTACACTTTCTCTAAGGTAAAAAAAGATTGAATTAATTGAAGGTTAAAGTAAACTAACAAAAATTGAAGATTGAATAAGTAAAGATAAAAATGAAAGTAAAGTTACTAAATGATGGAAACTTAGGGATTATTCTATCCTTGTTCTATCTTCCCTTCACCTTATGAATTCAACTATGCTTGATCCTAGATATCCAGATGTTTTGATTACTCTCTCTTGAGATCTAATCAAGTAATCCCAATTGAAATATATAAAAGTTGAGTAGCAATCTCTCGATTTCTCAAAAATACTCCTAACTAATCAATTATATTTGAAGCAATCCTAAGGATAATTAACTCACAATTAATATCTCTCTTTAATTGCTTATTAACCTGATATTTGTAAGTCTATCAATGTACCAACTCTTGTTATGCAACTTAACATAAATATCTTGATTCAATCTCTCGATTCAAATCAAGTTTGAGCGCAATAAATATCACAAAGCAGTAATATATTGAATTCAACAAGGTAAAAGTTATACAAAACAATTCAAGAATAAAACCCTAATATGAATTTAACAATCCATAATCATGTTCAAAACACAAATATTTAGATTTGGCATACAAGCAATGAGGTAGTAAAAGATAAGAGAATAAAATTAGCTTAAAGCCTTGATCTAGAAAATTTAAAAAGCTAGAGTTGATCTTGATATTTTCAATTTTGATATACCTTTTTTTTAATGTGCAGCCCATTTATGTTTTTACTTCCTTTTTTGGTTTCTATGTTGAATCTAAAATCTGCCTCCTTTCTATAGCCTTTATAATATCCTTTTATAGTGAAAACAAGGTTTTTTATAATATACATGGTCACTTACACGGCTATGTAGGTGATTGTGTATCTCAAAATCTCCTCTAAATTGCAACTTTACACGGTTACAAAAGCTTATACAGAAGCATGTATCTTCATATGGGCATAAACAGGGTCTTCGAAGCTCCACACATTTACAGTGACCTACATGGTCCCTATACACAACTGTGTATCTCTAAAGTTGTTCCAATTCTTTTATCTCATGCCTCAATTTCATCGGAATTCTTCTTCTTTTATTCTATAAAGGCAACTATCACCTAAAATCACACTTACAACAAAATACAATAAAACTCTCAAATAACAAGCAAAACACATTAAATATATGTCTATAAATATATTCAATTAATCGTTTATCAACATCCCCACACTTAAGCTTTTGCTTGTTCCGAAGCAAAACTAAAACCATGAAATGGTAGAACACATAAACACACAATTATGAAATAATACAATAATGGTATAATGGTATCAAATGTTATGAAATTAACTTAGCCATAAACATCAATCACTTAAAAAGTTCCATCACACTGACTTATTCCATTCATATTCAAATGCTTTGATTTAAATATATATCTCAACCAAAATATCAACACTTATTCATACATCTATAGCACTTGTAAGCATACACTCATTCTTAAAAGCCAATTAAAGGGGTAGATCATTTCTAAATACCCATTCATGAAATTTATTTTGACATTTAACAAGAAGATTTATAGGTTTTCTTTTATTGATAACATCATATTCATCAATCTCGGATCGAGTGTCATTCTAGACTTTTGACACAAAGATAAACATTTTGTCATGAATGCACCTAGTTACTTAGATATATCACAACTCACAACTAGCTACTGGCTTTATTCATGACCTATTTTTTTCTAACGAGTTAGCAGAATTGGAAATTTATTTCACATATTTACTCTGCACTTCTTCTTAGTCAGTCACTCTCATGAAATGCTATTGATAATGTATACTAATTTAAATGAATTTAATTGTAAGTGTAGCCAAATAAGTGTCATAAATTGATATACAAAGTACATTATTTTAATCAACATATATATTTATCTCAAAAGCACTTAAAGCATAAACTTCGTAAGCTAATGTTTCTTCAAATTAAATGAGCATATCCATAGATAAGTTAATTCATTTCAATTTTATTCCATTGACATATTCACACAATTGAATACACAACAAAAAGTTTACACAATTATAACCTAATCAAAAACTAACATAATTAATAAACTAATACAATGCAAATGCAAATTTACACATAGTTGATATGCAAGTGCATATATGTCCCCACATTTAAACAATAAATTGTCCTCAATGTGGAAAACAACATTGAAACATATACAAAACACAACTACCGAATAACGAAAAGGAAAGAAATTAAAAAAAGCAAAAGTATTTGTGGTGAATGTGTAGGTGACAAAGTTGGAGATAGCACATAGATAAACTTCAAATTATAAAATCCATCATTCAACTCACTAAAAAATAAACATAAAACATAAAAATAAAAGATAACTATCAAATAAAAAGTTATGAAAAACCTAACTATACATAACATGTTAATTATTAGGTCACTAGCTTGACCATTTTACTGTCATTATTTTAACCAACTCCTCTTTTGGATGTTAAAGTCCTATGCATCATCACATTAGGAAGTATACTTATTATGTCCAAAATTTTCCATCCTATGACTTTCGTTTGCTTTCCAATTGTATTCGCCACTCTTATTTCTTAATCCCCATTGGTCTTTAACACTAGAAATGGTGGTTTCTCAATAGAGGGTGGTATGGGTGCTTATGTTCTCACTAAGATCTCCTCCTTTATTTGAGAACCTAACTCTTCTTTTTCTCTTTCTCCTTAATCTTTATCTTCCCCAACAATCAATTCTTCTACATAACACTCCTCTAGCTCTTTTATGCATTCATCTACTATATCAACCTTCATGAAAGAGCTACTTTCCTTCTGATTTGTTAGCAATTTATTTATATTAAAATCATCTTACTCCTCACTAATCTAAAGATTGACTTTATCTTTATAAACATCCACCAAAGTTGTTCCCGTATTCACAAACAATCTACCAATTATGAAGATAATGCATTAGCTAATTGGCCTACTTGAAACTCCAAATTATGGATGGAAGACATATGATTCTTCATAATCTGGTCAAATTTAGTTTTCATCCTCTTTTGTTTCTCATGTTGGCTCATAAATTTGTAATTCAAAACTTTTATTAGCTTATACATCTTTAATTCTAATAAACCAAGCCTATCTTACTAAAATCCTAGTACGCCTTGAGCTCTCATTTGATTTCTTGCATTGTTAGAACAAAAAATTCAAATGGTTCTTCCACCCATTATTGTAGGCATTAAAGTAGGGATTATTAACTCCTCGATCATACTGTGCACCCATTAAATTGAGATGCTCCATGTTGTTGTTTCTCACTAGGAAGCAATTAGTTGAGACATGAATTTCTTGTCTACATAGTTAGCATCCGTGCTGAATTGCCTTAAATGGGCTAGAAGATGTGGTTTTCAAGTTATTCAATTATTTGGCTAGGTTCACTACTTCAGCCTATAATTTTGTCACTAATCTATAACAAGCACTCCCTTTTGATCTCCAAAAGTTGGTTGTTGTTTACTTCTTTTTTATGTCTATAGACATTTTTTATTTGCCATCTCTTCTAACAAATCATATGCTACCTTAATCATTTTCTTTATTTAAGAGCCACCAGCTACTGCATCTATGGTGCCTTACGTGGATGGATTCACTCCATTTTAGAATATTTACAAAAGAAACTCCTTTTGTAAGATATGAAGTGGGCAGCTTCGTTGCAATTTTTTGAATCGCTCATATGCTTCATATAAAGACTCCCTTTTACTTTGTTGGGAATTTGTGATTTCCTTAATGATTGTTATGGTCTTTGTCAATGGAAAATGTTTTACCAAAAAGGCTTGTACCAAGTGCTCCTAAGTTGTGACATTCTTAGGGCTAAAGAGTTCAACAACACCTTAGCTTGGTCCTTTAGCGTAAAAGGAAAAAACCTCATCTTTACAGCATCCTCAGATGGTCCATTATATCTAAAAATGTCGCATATCTCCAAGAAGTTTGCCAAGTGTGTGGTCTTTAGCCAATCTATAAAACTAAGTTTGTAGCATATTTAATAAGGTTGGATATATCTAAAATTTGTTAGCTAAGACAGGAGGTTTTGTGATGCCCTGTTGATTCCCATTAAAACTTTTTTCTCATGAAATCCATAAAGGTCTTTGGTGTCCTCCTTAATTTCATTCTTTTTCCATTTTTTTCTATATTTTTTTGGCACTTTGCTCTTCAAATTTCTCTTTTGTGTTTGACGATGTCAAAAATTGAGGTATCTCATAATTTGCTTGAGCTCCTTATGATACTTGTGTCCATGCACCTATAATCATGCAAGAAAAAAGTATTAAACTCCTAAATCAAGTGAATTCAACTTGGATAAGACATTAAAATCGCACTATCTGGCGATGATGTAAAAAACTGATTTGCTAGTTTTATTTTATACTAAAAGTGTATGAGTTGTATATTATGGTACAATCGATAAAGTTCCCACGAGGATTAAACATAATCACCTAATAATTTGAATTGCACTTTTCTAGGGTAACAAAATATTGAATTAAATGAAAATTAAAGTAAAATAACAAAACTTGATGATTTACTCTTTGTCTAAGGTAACAAAAGATTTTAAAAAAATTAAAATTAAGGTAAACTAATAAAACTTGACGATTGAACAAGTAAAAGATAACAATGACATTGGCGTTACTCAATAATGGAAACTTAGTATTATTTTATCCTCTTTTTTTTGTCTTCCCTTCACCTTGTCTTTCCTTCACCTTATGAATTCAAATATGCTTGGTCCTTAATATCCAAAGTTTTTATTACCCTCTCTTAAGCTTTAATCAGGTAATCCCAATTGAAATAGATAAAAGTTGAGTTGAAGTTTTTTGATTTCTCAAAATTAGTCCTAACTAATCAATTGGATTTGAAGCAATCTTAAGGATAATTAACTCATAATTAAGATTTCTCTTCAATTGCTTGTTAACCTATTAAGGTACCAACTTAAGGATAAGTCTATTAAGGTACCAACTCTCATTGTGTAACTTAACACAAATATCTTAGTTCAATCTCTCAATTCAAATAAAGTATGATCACAACAAATATCACAAAACAGTAATATATTGAATTCAACAAGGTAAAAGTTATACAAAACAATTCAAGAATAAAATTCTAATATAGATTTAGCAATCCATAATCATGTTCAAAACATAACTATTCTTATTTGGCATACAAGGCAATGAAACAGAAGAAGAGGAGAGAATGAAATCATCTTGAAGCCTTAATTTGGAACCTCTAGAAAGTTGGAGTTAATCTTGTTTTTTTTCACTTCTGATCTTCCTTTTTCTTATTTGTAGCCCTTTTTTGATGTTTTCATCCTTTTTAGTGTCTAAGTTGACTTTGAAATTTGCTTCTTTTCTATAGCCTTCATAATATCCTTTTATAGCAAAAACTAGGTTTTCTAAAATATACACAGTCACTTACACAATCATGTAGGTGACCAGGTGTTGGATCCCGCTTCCGAAATCCAACCTCTTAACAAAATATATCATCATACTTGAGCGTGGTTCCTTGTAATCTCTTTTTACTCTGATACCAAACATGTTGGGTCCCGTTTATCATAAAACGTGTGCGTATTATTGTTCGTTATACAAACTTGAGCATAATC
>JANVCL010000006.1:21193033-21207730 GCA_026546855.1 Erythroxylum incrassatum
ACTTTTCAGGTTGAGAAGTAGGCGCGAAGGGCGGATTAAGGCCATGGCAGCGTACAACGTGAAGCTTATTACTCCAGAAGGAGAGAAAATGATAACAGTCCCAGACGATGTGTACAGTCTTAACCATGAAGAGGAGGAAGGTGTTGCGTACTGACTTGTTTTGCTTATCCCACTTTTGGTGTTGCTTGAAACTTTTCGGCAGTATTTTTGTGTTCTGGTTTCTGTATTTGCCCCTTCTGCTTCCATTGTTAAACCATTTCTCAAAGATGAAGGAGCAAGCACAGACTAGTGAAGGCAGAGCAAGGCTGAAAAAAACACAAAAGGTAGTGAAATCGGTACGAGTGGTTTTTACGAAAAAAAATCCTATTTTAAAATCTTACAAAAACGTCTTTTTTACGTTTTTATAAACTTATTGTGGTTTTTTTTTATTTTTAGAAACAAGAAACTGCAACAATACTCATCCAAACGTGTTTTAATGAATTGTTTTCTTTTTTCTAAAAACCACAACGAAAAATAGAAAAAAGAAACGGAAACAAACAAGGCCTAAACTACCCACAAAAACACAATGTAATTTTCAACTATCAAGTTTTAGATAAGATAGGAAATTGTAATTCAATTGAAGAAGAGTTACAGATAAAATAAGAAAAGAAACAAAAAGATTGAGTAAGGTTTGAAATAAGAATCAAATAAGATAAAAAAATAAGAAATTATTCAAAATCCTTGCAAATAAGGATGTTGGATAAGGTATGATCATGTGTTATTCAATATTCCATTCTATCAACTTAGAAGGAAATCTAGAGAAGGATGTTAGATAAGGCATGATCATGTGCTATTCAATATACCATTTTGCCCACTTAGAAAGAAATCTAGAGAAGGATATTAGAAAAGAAGAGATCTTATGCTGGTGAATATCCTATTATGTCCAACAATTCAAATGCCTCATGATTATATATTAGAATAAAAGTTAGTGAAAAAGACAAAGGCTAACTAAATTCCTTATGCTTATTAATTATAAGATTTTGATGCTATAAGTTATAAGTAACGCATTTGATTAGCAAAAGTAATTCATTGAGACTGAGAAAAGTAATGTTTGAATTAGTAGCAAAAAATGGCAAAAAATGAATAACATGAAAAAAATAGCAAAATCTTTTACAAGTTTATGATCATCTCTCATAATCATTTCATCAAACACAATGATTGCATCTCCATAAACCCAAACTTATTATACTTATACACCAAAGATGAACCAAAAATAGGATTTTCCTAAAAAATTCCATATTTTACGACCAATCTATAGACCTACTTCCACAAATTCACCCATAAAAAGCTTGCAAAAAGCAGCCATAACTATGAGGTGCTTAAACTAACTGAGCAAGATGTTAGACAACCATATGGGAACATAATTTTTTTCCCATTATCATTAAGCTAGGTACCTTAATACAACTTAAAGCATGAAATTCCTAACACTATATATTTGTGGTTGCACTTAACCATACATTAAAGCCTACCTAATCTGAGAACTTGCATAAGTAACCCTGTGACTTATTTAAAGATTCAACCTTTATGATCATATGATAAAACACTATATCCCATGAGAGTATAAATGGTTTTATATAATGAAATAAACTCTACTAATATAACTATTCCTTATAAATAATTCAACAATGAAGGAAAGCAAAGAACTTGAGTGCACTCACTTATCAAACTCTCTTGAATTTTTTTTACTAAAAATTAATTAACAAACAAAAATCATGTCTTAAGAAAATAAAAACCCAGTTTACCTCGTTTGCACTACTTCAAATGGCCAAATGAATCTTTAAGAGATAAAATTTTGTTTGAAATAGTGTAATAAATTTAGACTTACCAAATATTTTTTAGTTTTAAATTCGTATTGATTCCACAAGAATATATATAACACAAACACCAAAAAAGATTGAATTGAAATATGATTGAAACTTTGAAGAAAACTAATTAAAATAGGAGATGCATAAGTTTCAAAATTAAAATTGAAGAAACGAGTTAAAAGAAGTATGCTCAAAGAATGGATCTAAAAGAAATATGACTAAAGAAGAAATTTAAAATAACTATGCAAATTCAAAATTCTCTTATTTGGAAAACATTATGTGTAATTTATAAAATCGAGTCATTTATTAATGAACTTATTTTTATATCAATAAATTATTAAAATGAGCTGAACTAAAAAGTTGATTAGTTTATAATAATTGCAATAGAAGGGATGAAATTTGGCTTTCAAAACACGCCAATTTCACATGAAGCCAACAAAACAAACAACCATCCAAAAACACACCTTTTAAAATAGAGCAAACACTACATATATTTTTTGGTTAAAGGCGTGATTTGCACCTTAATATTTTGTAAAAAGGTTTTAAGTAAGCTCTTACCATTATTTTTGGTTTGCGTTCGTTACTAAAATAATATTTATTGCACCTTAAATATGAGGTTTATTTAGATTTTTATGTAAAATATTAAAGTTAAATTTACACCTTTAATAAATATTTTAAAAAGAGTTAATTACTAAAATAGCCTAAACTTTATACAATTTTGCAATTATAATTTGAACTTTAAAAAGTGACAATTAAATACTTGAATTTTCAATTTTTCTTAAATATAGCTCGTTATTAATGTCTTAATTAACAAAGCCGACATGATAAGTCACGTTAGCCATATTATGATAAATGTAGGATGCCTTGTATCATGCTAAATTTAAATTAAATTTTAATAAAATTAAATTAAAACATGAAAATCTTTAACCTACTCTTCTTTCCTCTTTTGCCACCCACTCAAAACCCTAAGTTAATTTATCTTTATCTTGCTGAGAGTGATTTTGATAGAGGTTAAAGTCCCTCCTCTTTTTCTCCGAACATAGTTCTAAATTCTTTCGTTTGAAAAATTTTCATTTTCTTTTCTCTTACTACCTTACTTTCTCGTGCTAAAAGTTCACAACCCATGGTAACCACCAAATCTCCGCCATATACTTGGCCCATGGTCATTGACAAACACCTCTGCAATGTTTCTCTTAGTTCGCAGTCTCGATTCTATTATTAACCATCGTGACGTTGGGAGGAGTATGGTTATGTTTGTCAATGTTGTTGATGAATGTGAAACTTTATGGAAGTGAAGCATATTATAGATTTATCCGAAGAACCCATTTAAGGCTTAGCTAGTGATAGTGTAAAAATTTGAGTCCTTAGAAAGTGAATTTCAAAGGTTTCTTACGTATCATTAAGTTAGTCTGATGTGGTTTGCCACATGATCTTTGTTAATAGAGACATTAATGTCGGACTATATTTAAAAAAAATTGAAGGTTCAAATATTTAATTACTAAAATTCGAGCTATAATTGAAATATTGAAAATAGTTTAGGATTTTTTATAACCAACTCATTAAAAATTATTTTTGAAATTACGATTGATCTACATTTTTAAGGTACTAAATTTTTTTAAAAAAATTTAAAGCATTATTAATATTATTTAAAAATGCTATATTATAGCAATTAATTTAATTTTTTTAAAAAATAGAAGACAATTCTTACTTTTTGCCTAATGCTAACAAAATTTAAAGCATTATCAATATTATTTAAAAATGCTATATTATAGCAATTAATTTAAAATTTTAAAAAATATTAGAAGACAATTCTTGCGTTTTGCCTAATGCTTCGCTGACAACGGCGTTTGGAGTTCACCGTCTATACGCTACTGGCAGAGTTACCGAGACCTTACTCTACGCTCCTCTACTAACTTCATTTCATTCGTCAAAAAAAAAAAAATTCATTTCAAAAACCAAATGTAACAAAACCTCCCTAAAACCTCACGCCTGTGAGCCAAAATACCAAAACAAAAAGAAATGGCAGGCTATTCAGCTGCTATTCAGGGACACATCATCACGACCACCACAACCGCCGCCAGAAGGTCTCTTCGTTTGTGTCTTTCCCATAAAACCCTTAAAGCTCGCTTCTTTTCTTGTGTGACTGTGAGGTCCAACCTCCCTGTGCTGTCTAGGCCACAATTGTTTTCAAGGTCTTTTGGGGTTATTAGGTGTTTTGATTGTGGTGGTGTTCGTGGGTTTTTGGATTGGAGGAAAGGTGATAACTTGGCGCTATTGTGTCTCCAGCAGAACTCCAATTATAGCCGGTTTGCTTACCAGGACCCTTCTAGTGATGATGATTCTGATGGAGAATTCGGCTCCACCCAGCAGCCAATGGTTCCTTTTGTTCTTTATTTTTGATTTGCTCATAGGAATCTGCTTTCATGTGACATTTGCTGCAATTTGACCTGTAGTTCGGCTTTAATGCCTATGCTAAGAACTGTGGCAGTTGTGATTTTTGTTGAGATTAGTGAATTCTTTGTGATGTTAATATTTAAGTCAATCTATCAAAGAAGAGTGAATTTGGTACACAGGTGAGTGTTTGATTGCTAAGGTCCTGTTTGGTGTATGTATGATCTATTATTAGGAGCTGGACAATCAAGTCAAATAAATATAATGGTCCAGAGGAAGTTGATAGTTTTTACTCTTTTCACTGTACATTCAGGGAAAACCTTGTGATATTTTCCCATAGTATCCTTGCTCTAACATATTCCCATTCATGTCAACTGAGTTTTTCTCTCTACCTGATTAAAGATTGTAAAACATTTCTAGTGATCAATCCAGTTTGAGTATATGGAAAGGTTTTGGCCATTACGGGAATTAATGCCTTATTGCAGTAAAGATATTTAATTTCTTATTGAACCCAATATACAACATGTTTAATCGGTGATATAATTTGGGGCTGTTACTTCATGCTGAAAGTGTTTTGTTGATCTTTTATTACTGTTTTAGTATAAAAAGACATTACTTCCTCATTCACATGATATTTGTTTGGTCTTGATTCTTGCTCCCTAGACTGGTTCGACACTTGATAACATTGATGATTGGAAGTGGAAGTTGACCATGCTTCTGCGAAACAATGATGAGCAAGAAGTTGTGTCAAGAGAGAAAAAGGACAGACGTGATTTTGAGCACCTCTCAACCCTAGCAACTCGGATGGGCTTGCATAGGTTATTATAGCGTCTTCCAAGTAAAATATGCTTATAGGGTTATATTGCCTGTTCTCAAAATGTAACTTGTTCTTTTCAGCCGACAATATTCTAGAGTTGTTGTCTTTAGTAAAGTTCCCCTGCCAAATTACAGACCTGATCTTGATGAAAAGCGTCCACAGAGAGAGGTACTTTCCCCTGCTGAAGTATGTGTCTCTATACTGCAACGAAATTATAATGGTACTTCAATTTATATCTAAAGAAAGGGGATGATGGATACACCTTGAGCATTTTTAATCACTTTCTATGGTAAAAAGTTCCTATATTCATGGCTAAAACATTTGTTATTTAGCTACAGCTTGTTTTTCTTTCTTAATTCTAGAGGTGTTGAATGTTCTGTTTACTTGGTTATCAACATTTTCCAATGATTTTATCACTGACAGGTGTCGTTGCCTTTTGGACTGCAAAGAGAAGTAGATAGCCATCTTGGTGCTTATCTTTCCAAAAGGTCCATAATTAAGGGACGAAGTAATTCTCTGTCAAGATCGAGCAATAATGGAAATATGAACAATGCTGGAATTTACAAGCAGGTAGGCTCTGACATCCAGAATAATGTTGCCATGGAGAAAATTATTCGGCGGAAAAGTTTGCAACTGAGCAATAAGCAACAAGAATGGCTGGTATGTTATGTGCTGACAAGTTCAACTACTTTAGATACCATATGACTTAAAATCTTTTGTATTTAACTTTAGATATGTTGTGTCTAAAAGTCTTTTGGTAAGTAAAACGCTGTTAGAGAGTAAATATTTTACACTGGTATGCTTGTTAAATCTTAATGCCAACTTTCCTACAACATGCTTTGGAATTCTACTATTAGAGAATGAAAATACTGCTAAATTATGTCACATGATAGTGAAGAAAGCAAGTCTTGGTTTTCATGTTCCTTTGATAGATATGGAGAATTGTTGTGTAGTATCATATTGTCTTATTCCCTCATGGTTTATATTATTTACAATTAACAATGTAGCTCTATTTACCTTTTTTTTATTTATAAAAAGCTAGTTGATAGGATTGGTTGTTGCCTCCCTCTTCCTTTTAGTGTTTATAATGTTATGTTCTCCTTAAAATGAATCTTAGTTTGTTGAATAGATCATCTTGTCTTATTTTGTTTCCCACATGTTATATATTATTTACAATCAACAATGGAGTTGCGTATACTTGCTATTTTTTTTATAAGCTATTTGATAGGATTGGTTGTTGCCTCCCCCTTCCTTCTAGTGTTTATAATGTTATGTTCTCTCAAATTGAATTTCTTAGTTTGTTGGATGTTATCATCTTGGCTTATTTTGTTTCCCTCACATTTATATTATTTACAATCAATAGTGAAGCTGTATGTACATTTTACTTTTTTTCTTAAAGCTACTTGACAGGATTGGTTGTTGCCTCTCTTCCTTTCAGTGTTTAAAATGAATTTCTTAGTTAGTTGGGTACTATCTTCTTGTCTCATTTTGTTTCCATCGTGTTTTATATTATTTATAATCAACAATAGAACTGCATTTACATGTTTGATGCAAAAGAACTTAAAGCCTATAGAAGAAATAAAAGAGGAAAAATTAGTCAACCAAAAGCCTTAATTTAGTGGGATGAAGGATAAGAATTAAGTTGACAATAAAGACAATAAAGGCTAAAATGTATGCTTGGATTCCTTATTAGATAGGAAGTAGAGTAAGTTAACTATGTTATTCTAGTTTTAGATATCTTATCCTATTTGCTTATGACTTTTAAGATTTAAATCTGTTAGGAACTCTTTCCTATTATAATAAGGGTTTTAAGAACTTCTATATAAATATGTGTACTCAACCCTTCTATAATAATAGGTCCTTAATTTTTTTCTACAAACTTGAGTTTTCAACTAGAAGGTTTAATGCTTTCTTCTAAGAATTAGGAGTGATTCCTAGTTTCTTACTCTCCATTGTTTGTCTCTCACTAAATTCCAGTAAACCGAACCTAAACTTTATTAAACCCTAAAATCCTAGTCTTGAATTTTCGACAACAAACCCCAAAATTCCATCTATACCCAATTTGAAATTTTAGCATTCCAAGCTTAAATCCAGACTTGATATTCCAGTAGCCTAATATTAGCCATATTTCCTAATTTTGTGATTTTTAGTTACTGGTTAATACTTCTTCTATTTGTTATACACAGTTTGGTATTGGAAGGGCGTGTAGAAGAATACTCAACAACCAAGAGCAAGATGGAATATTTTTGAATTGCGGAAAGATTTGACATTAATAACCCTCGATAACGAAGTGTTCTAAGAACTAGTCTAGAAAACAACATCAGATTTATAAGATCAGTATTTGTAACATTCTACGTCAAGAACAATTTCAAACAAGCCGAGGAGAATTGATGCAAAAGAACTTAAAAGTCTATAGAAGAAATAAAAGAAGAAAAATTAGTCAACCAAAGCCTTAATTTGGTAGGATGAAAGATATGAATTGAGTTGACATAAAAAACAATACGGACTGAAATTTAGATTATGTTTGGATTTCTTATTAGATAGGAAGTAGTAGTCAGATAACTATCGTATTCTAGTTTTAGATATGTTATCCAATTTGTTTATGGCTTAAAACTTATAGAAATTTTATTAGAATAAGATTTAAATTTGTTAGGAACCTTCTCCTACTAGAATAAGGGTTTTAGATGCTTTCTTCTAAGAGTGAATCTTAGAACCTAGGAGTGATTTCCAAGTTCTTACCCTACATTGCTTGTGTTTCTCACCTAATCCCAGCAAACTTAACCTAAAATTCCAGCCATATTAAACCATAAAATGTTAGTCTAAAATTTCTAACAACAAACCCTAAAATCTCAGCTATATCTAATCTAAAATTTTAGCATTCCAAGTTGAAATTTAGACCTAAAATTTGATATTCCAGTAGTCTAATATCAGCCATATTTTCTAATTTTGTGATTTTTGGCTACTAGTTAATACTTCTTCCATTTGTCCTACATCAATTTAGTATTAGACCTTTAGTTCACAATGACAACACATAGCAGAAGGGAGTATAGAAAAATACTCAACAACCAAGAGCGAGATGAAATACTTTTGAGAATTATGGAAATATTTGACATTAATGACCCTCAATCACAAAATGCTCCAAGAACTAGTCTAGAAAACAACATTCGATTTATAAGATTAGTATTTGTCACATTCTACGTATAGGAAGACTTCAGACAAGTTGTGGAGAATTGATGCAAAAGAACTTAAAGTCTACAGAAGAAAGAAAAGAGACAAAAATTAGTCAACCAAAAGGTTTAATTTGGTTGGATGAAGGATGGGAATTAAGTTGTCAACAAAGACAATAAGAGCTGAATTTTAGATTATGCTTGGATTCCTTATTAGATAGGACGTAGTAGTAAGATAACTATGTTATTCTAGTTTTAAATATGTTATCATATTTGTTTATGACTTAAACTTACAGAAATTTTATTAGAATAGGATTTAAATTTGTTAAGAACCCTTTCCTACTAGAATAAAGGTTTTAAGAACTTCTCTATAAATATGTGTACTCAGCCGTTCAATAATAATATATCATGAATCTTTTTTTTAAACTTGAGTTTTCAACTAGAAGGTGTGATGCTTTCTTCTAAGAGTGAATCTTAGACCTTAAGGGTGATTCCTTGTTTCCACTCTCTATTGTTTGTGTTTCTCACTAAATTCCAGCAAACCTAACCTAAAATTCCAGCCATATTAAACCCTAAAATCCTAGTCTAAAATTTTGTTGAAATCCCAGCTATACCTAATTTGAAATTCTAGCATTCCAAGCTGAAATCCCAGCAGTCTAGTATTTGTCATATTTCCTATTTTGTGATTTTTAGCTGCTGGTTAATACTTCCATTTGTCCTACATCAATGTTACTTTTTTCCCCCCTGTAAAAGCTAGTTGATAGGATTCGTTGTTGCCTCCCTCGTCCTTTTAATGTTTATAATGTTATTATCTCAAATTGAATTTCTTAGTTTGTTGGATAGTATCGCTTTGTTGGGTAGTATCTTTACAATCAACAATGGAGCTTCATATACTTGTTACTATTTTTTTATAAGAGCTAGTTGATTGGATTGGTTATTTCCTCCTTCCTGTTACTCTTACTGGTTGTAATGTTATGTTCTCCTCAATGTAAATTTCTTAGTTTTATGTTTTATGAGTAGGAATTGGTCATTTACTTGTACTCATTATTGGATACTGAGTTTTATTTAATGCAATTTTCTTGATAAATGTTGATTCTTTTGCAGGACTCTTCTGAAGGACAACAGATGCTTGAATTTCGTAAAAGTCTTCCTGCATTTAAAGAAAGGGATACACTACTGAAAAAAATTTCTGAAAATCAAGTAAAATATGAATTTCTTTTGGGTTATTAACTAAGACATTTTGCATTATTTGTTCATTTCAGGAAAAACACTTTGCAGTTAGAATTTAACTTGCCAGAAGTTCCTCTAGTTTGATAAGTTACTTGCTTCAGTATTTTATTTTGTGGTTTCACAAAATGAGTATCATGGAACCACAACTCTTTGTAATGCAGTCTTTTTGGATTATCCTTGACCTTTTGTATTCTAGATGTAATTACTTTTAATCAATCAAAACTTTAACTTAAAAAAAAAGAATTCACCAAATGAAAATTTAGTTCTGATACTAAAATACCCAGTTACTTACCATACATACTATTATAGGGAATGTGATACTTTAATTATTAAATCACTAATATCTTCCAGACCAAATTCTGCATAGTTATGTCTCCAATATGCTTTTCCTTTTGGAGGAGCAGTGGTGATGGATGCTTGTCGTTGAAATAGAATGAGCCTTAAGGTCTTACCTTGTTAAATGATGGCAATATGGCTCATAAAAGACTAATGCATATTGCAGGTAGTTGTTGTCTCTGGTGAAACTGGTTGTGGTAAGACCACTCAGCTTCCTCAATACATACTTGAATCTGAGATTGAAGCTGCTCGTGGAGCTGCGTGTAGTATTATATGCACTCAGCCTAGAAGAATATCAGCCATGGCTGTTTCTGAGAGAGTTGCTGCAGAACGAGGGGAGAACCTTGGAGAATCAGTTAATAATGGCCTTTATCTCATGATTCTTTGTTTGAAATATGACTATTTTGGACTTAGGTTGATTGTATCATTTCCTTGCTGTTAAAAGGTTGGATACAAAGTAAGGTTGGAAGGAATGAAAGGGAGGGATACTCGACTTCTGTTCTGCACTACTGGTGTATTGTTGAGGAGATTACTTGTTGACAGAAGTTTAAATGGTGTAACTCATGTCATTGTTGATGAAATTCATGAGCGAGGAATGAATGAAGGTGGTTTGAATCTCTATTTATTTGGTTATTGGTCGGTGAATGGATAATAACTATAAGTTGCTTCAATGTCAGACTTTCTTCTTATTGTTCTGCGAGATCTCCTCCCGCAAAGACCAGATTTGAGGCTGATTTTGATGAGTGCAACACTAAATGCAGAGCTTTTCTCTTCTTACTTTGGCGGTGCTCCAACCATCCATATTCCTGTAAGTTCTGATTTGCTAATTGCTCATCCTTCTCTGTTTTCTGAAGACAGTGGCTTATCCTTCATAATGTCGTTCCCAAAAGTTTCAAGTCAAAAATGGACTCTTTTTCTCTTAATTTTTTGGAATAAGAGTCTAGTTTATATCAAATTGTTTGAAATATCTATTTCTCTTCCTAATAGCTTTCTCAAAAGTTTGTGAACTTCAGTGCAACTCAATTTTGTGGCAATATTGACTTGTTAGCTTACATGTATAGTGCATATCTGATTGTTTTACTCTTTTATAATCTCATTGCTTTGGCGACCAGTTGACCTGTTACATATTCATTTAGGTTCCTATAAATTTTAACGGTGAAATATTTCATTTGACTTTCTAATATCGAATTTAGTATTCCAGACTGTCTAATCATCTTCAGCGCTTCATTGCTAGATTTTCTCTATTTATTAGTCAGCTATGGAATAATTCTCTTTCAGACTTCATACTTGTTACATGTAAATGAGAAAAATGAACAACACATTGGCTTGTTATGAACTAGGTTTACCAATTTTTAATAATTGGGCTATACAAATTAAAAGTTAATGCTAATATTCCAAAATAATACTATTGCATTGTAAGATGCTTCCTATATTGGATACATAACATTAGAATATTAATTGTCCAACATACTTGGAATGTAGATGCTTCAATGTGAGAAACTGCCTTAACCCTAGGAGTTTAGGAATATTCACTTCCAATTAGTATCTTCAACAAAATGATAATAAGCTTTCCCAATCAGTGCGAACTATAAAATTCTCCCAACAAACTGATAGCAAGCTTGAACTATTAGTGCCAAAGTGAAATTCCATCAATTAGAGAACATTAATTTTAAAAGGCAAGTTGAAGCAAAATCTCCAAGATAATAAAAAACTTCTCAAGCAATCCAAAACAAAACTACAAGACAAAAAAGCTTGAAATTTTTTACAGAAGAATGAAACAAAAACCTTTAAAACAAACAAAAAATAGAAACAATACTGTGACGATATGGATTGTAAGGGTACTGTTCACTATAAGTAGCACCATCCCACGAACAATGGTGTGAACTGTACCACATTGGTACTAATCATGCCATATGACAACGTTCTCTCTCTCTTTCTTTTTCTTTTCACTAGTTTTTGTTTGCCTTTATACCTTGTAGTATATAAAATAGATAATAGTATGACATAATTAATTAATTTTTAGTTTACTTGTTTCTAATAGTAGGGTTGTACGGAAAAAAACTAATATTCCAAAAAAGTACTATTCCAATGTAGAATACTTATTATACGGATACATAATAATTTTATCGCATTCTAGCATTAAACTAATCCCTTCTGTTAATATTCTTTTCTGTCAAATTTGTAGATTTAGAATATATAATTTCCATTACCCAAAATTAGCTCTTTGTGGAGTTTTAAGGACATAGGAGTGTTGTTCATTATTATTTTGTAACTTATGCAATTATTAGCAACATGACCCTTTGCTGTTGGCTTTTGTGAATAGGTGTCGCAATGACTCTTCCCCTTCCAATTCATATCAACTACAAAAATCTTATCCCCAATGACTTTGTTAAATTCTCTCCAAGCCTCATATATTGGAAAATTGGTGAGCCAACCATTCTTTAATTTTGTAATTAAACTGGACAAATTGATCCTAGAAGGAGTTTGTGGGCTTCCTTAAATTTTAAAAGAATGTGATTGGAAAGGAACTGGTTAGGAATTTGATAAACCCAAAAATAACTGGATTGACCAGAAACAACGCAAAAATCTAGATCGCCAATCATCTAAATAATTCAGTGAACTTATGATTATCAATTTTGCTAATATTCATTTGAAATATTTGAACATTGTGACTGATGTTATTAACATTTGACCTATTGGTTGAATCACCCACACACTAATTAAGCCAACAAGTGAAAATTGAATGTTTGCCAGGCCTGTATTTGGTTTGTTTATAGTAACTATGGTTGAAAAAGTGGGCTAGTGAAGCTTATGTGATTCCTTCTAAGTGCACATACATCATGCCTCCAAATGGTTTTGGGGAAGGTAGATTATTAGAAAAGGGATCATCTTTCATTTTGTGATATGAAATAGACATTTGTTGTAGAGTTCTGTAGCTTTTTCATGGTTTTTTCTGCAAGCTCCCTTAGCATATCCTTTGTAACATAATAGAGATGGATCATCATAATTGTTAGAGTATAGTTACAGGTTTAACATGCTGCCTTACATCTTCGATTCATCTTCATTAATGCACAAGATTGTCATTTCTTCATTAATTTTGTTGGTAATAATTGACTATATGCATTCCTTTTTGCTTCCTTTGTTGAATGGCCTGTCCGTTTTAGGGGTTTACCTACCCAGTTCGAGCACATTTTCTAGAGGATATTGTAGAGATGACAGGATACCGACTGACTCAGTATAATCAGATTGATGATTATGGCCAAGAAAAGACATGGAAAATGCAAAAACAGGCACAAGCTTTCAGAAAGAGGAAGAGCCATATTGCCTCGTCTGTTGAGGTACCTTGTGAGGCTACCTAGTTCTTGTTGCATAATTTTGGCCGTTGACCAATCTATACATAGTTGTTAATGCTTTGACAGGATGCACTTGAAGCTGCTAACTTTAAGGGTTATAGCCCACGCACTCAAGACTCTTTGTCTTGTTGGAATCCTGACTCAATTGGTTTTAACCTTATTGAGCATGTTCTCTGTCACATAGTTAGAAGAGAAAGACCTGGAGCTATATTAGTTTTTATGACTGGGTGGGATGACATAAACTCTTTAAAGGATCAGTTACAGGCTCATCCAATCTTTGGTGATCCAACCAGAGTATTGTTACTTGCATGCCACGGTTCAATGGCCAGCTCAGAACAGGTGATCTTTTGTTCATGTATAATGTAGAAATTCTGAACATATGTATATTATTCTCAAGATCTTGCTAGGTCAATACATAGGTACAACTATATATAGAAATAAAGAGGGCTATTCTAGGAAACTAATATTGTGCATAATATCCTAACTGATCTGATTTGCTAACTTTTAGGAGTCAATAATACCTAGGAGATATCCAGCTGGATATTTCCCAACACTCCCCCTCAAGTTGGCTTGTATATGTCATCCATAGCCAGCTTGGTAACTAGAACTTTAAACTACCTCTTACGTAATCCCTTTGTGAGAATATCAGCTACCTGTTGGGATGTTGGAATATAGGGAAAACAAATTAATCTTTTTCAATCTTCTCCTTGATGAAATGCTTGTCAACCTCAACATGTTTTGTTCTATCATGAAGAATAGGGTTGTGACTTGTGAGCAATTGAAATCGCAGCTTTGTTGTCACAATACATTTTCATAGGAATTGAAATAGGAATTTGCAGTTCTTCCAGTACCCTTTTAATCCATAAAACTTCACAAATTCTATGTGCTATTGAACGAAACTCAACTTCGGCATTGCAACAACACTTTGTTTCTTACTCCGCCAAGTTACCAAGTTACCGCCAAAAAATGTGCAATAACTTGAAATTGATCTTCTATCAGTTGCACTCCCTGCCTAGTCAGCATCGGTATAGACTTCAACTTGAAGATTGTTCAGCTTTCGAAACATTAAACCTTACCCGGGAGTTCCTTTTAGATATCGTAGTATCTTGTATACAGCATACAAATGTTCTTGACCTTGAGAATGCATAAAATGACTCACTAAGCTCACGACAAAAGCTATATCAAGTCTAGTGTGTGACAAATATATTAATCTCCCAACCAGTTGCTGGTATCTCTTCTTATTAATAACATTTTCAGGTTGAACTGGTCTAAAATTTACACCAGTTTCAACAAGAGTATTAGTTGCCTTGCATCCTAGTAATCCGGTCTCATTCAATAGGTCCAGAACATATTTCCTTTGATTCACAAATATTCCATCCTTTGATCTAGCAGACTTCATTCCGAGGAAGTATTTGAGGGGTCCAAGGTCATTAATTTCAAATTCTTTGGCTAATCTTCTTCAACTCTACTATTTCGGATACATCATCTCCTGTTATGATGATGTCATCTATGTAAACAATAAGAATAGATATCATACCTGTCTGGGACCGCTTGTAGAA
>JANVCL010000006.1:21247015-21261923 GCA_026546855.1 Erythroxylum incrassatum
CCCCTCATGTGCATATATATAAATACTTTCTTTTTCCTGCAAACATATATATAAATACATATACACATATATATTACTGGAATTGGCCACCCTTCTATTCTATTTCTGTATAAGAAGCTAAGGGGAAGGCAATATAAGAGACATCATCACTACATTACTCTTCTTAATCTCCTCTTCAACATATAATATTGTTTCTATAGGGAGGCATCATCATCACCACATTACTCTTCTTACTCTCTTCTCTTCAACATATATATTGTTCTTCTGAAGTAGAATTAGAAGCAGTGGGTAATTACTAAGGAAATGGAAAAGGCAGAACAGAGGGTGTATCTACATTCACCACTGATTGTGGCACCAACAAGCAGTGAAGGTGCAAGTGAAAATGGTGATAATTTTAGAGAAGTCGTGATTGATGAAATGAAGAAGCAGCTGTGGCTAGCGGGGCCTTTGATGGCAGTGGGTCTTTTGCAGTACGGGTTACAGATGATATCTGTGATGTTTGTAGGTCATCTTGGTGAGCTAAGCCTTGCTGGGGCATCCATGGCGACTTCCTTCGCATCTGTCACCGGTTTCAACTTGCTGGTATTGTTTATATCTCCTTTCTAAGTTTTTCCAATTGTCACATCACTCTAATATTTAATTAAAATAATTATATATTTTATACTATGAAATTAAATATAATAATTGTATATCAATTTTGTGATCTAAATTTTACTTGCTGTTAGAATAAAACGAAGAACAGGTCAAGAGGTCGTTTGATCTGAATAGACTTCTTGTGGCCTCTTCTTAATAATAAACTCCAACAAATTATTTATTTGTTTAAGAAATGTCTGACACTTGTTCTTGTTTTTGATTGTTTGAATCAAGACAAAAATTCAATATTAAGGTAGTTTATACAAACTTGAACTTTAAGATGTTCGGATCCGGACAATCTCAATACAATGTCGAAAATAAACTTGATTGAAAAAAAAAAGTGTCGAGACATCAAACGAGTGAATGAGTTAATGTTTTTGTATGAAATCATAAGATGTTGCGTTCTAGTTAGAGTTTCATAGACGGTTTTCTTATAGCAAGTGGTGAAAGAAAGAAGCCGACAAAATGATGTATCAAAGGAACAGCTCAGAGGCATACAGAGAGAGGTAGCTCGTCTGATTGGATTGGATTGGCTTAAATGTTGCTGATGGCTTTCCGGGAAAACTGTTCAGCTTCAAGCCTCAATTTACTAAACAATCTCACCGGTTGCATACAATTCTTTATTTCGTTGCACGTTTGGTCTCCTATACTCACTAGCTAAAGCTAACTGCTCCCTGCCTATCCTTAATTTAATTGCTTTTTTTAAAAAATATTTATTATGGCTTGCCTTCTTAATTTGTTATTTATTTTTATATTTTTACTTCTGACCTTGTTCTTATAATAGTCAACCGTTTTCTTCGTTCGTATTTAAGCTGGAAACTAAGACCGATATGAAGCAATTTTCTTTGTCTTGAAAAGAGACCCAGGCACAAATTGGAACATCTATTAAGGCATATAACTATAAATTAACAAACGGAACACCATCAAACAAGCAAGTCTGTCTTAGTATGGAATCGATATATGATTCAAGAATCAAAACATCCGTCACCTCCATAAGTTTGCTTTTTAAGAATTATGGGATTTTTTTTTACTGTAACCAAAGTGTGAATTGATGTGTCCCTTTGATCGAACAGTTGGGAATGGCAAGTGCTCTTGATACATTTTGTGGTCAATCATATGGAGCAAGGCAATATCATATGCTAGGTATACACACACAGAGAGCCATGTTTGTTCTCTCACTTGTCAGCGTACCATTAGCCTTCATTTGGGCAAATACAAGATCAATTTTAGTGGTTCTGGGCCAAGACGAAGAGATAGCAATGGAAGCTGGAACATATGCCTGCTTCTTGATTCCTTCCATTTTCGCATATGGTCTTCTTCAATGCCTTGTTAAATTCTTACAGGCACAGAACATCGTGTTTCCTATGATGGTTAGCTCTGGGATTATAGCTTTACTTCACCTCCCAGTTTGTTGGATTCTGGTATTCAAAGTTGGCCTTGGAATGAGAGGAGCTGCTTTGGCAAATTGCTTTTCTTATTGGATCAACGTATTGTTGTTGGCAATTTACGTCAAGTACTCTTCTTTGTGCACGAAAACTTGGAAAGGCTTCTCCAAGGAATGCTTGAGGGACATTCCCATATTTCTGAGGCTTGCTGTTCCTTCAGCTGTCATGGTTTGGTAATTAATAAAGGAGCTTAAATGTTAAAGAAAGAATCAGTTTACCATCACAGAGCTGGTTCTGATTTCTTTTCTCTTGTATGATTCTGAACAGCTTGGAGATGTGGTCATTTGAAATGATGGTTCTTCTATCGGGTCTTCTTCCTAACGCAAAATTAGAAACATCAGTGCTCTCCATTTGGTTAGTTTCCAGTATTGTCAGTTTCAAACCACTTGAGGTATGGATTTTCTTCTGACGTGTTAAAACTGTTTGCAGTCTTAATACAGCTTCGACAATTTGGATGATTCCTGGTGGACTGAGCAATGCTGTGAGGTGAGTAATTGCAGGTGCTACAAAGAAAAGAAAATGAATAGTGGGTTTTTAAAAGGTTATAATAATGTGTTTTCGTGCATAGCACTCGGGTCTCCAACGAATTAGGAGCAGGACGTTACAAGCGGGCACAGATGGCCATATATGTGGTAATTGTGATGGCCATTACCGAGGGGATATTGGTGGGTTCAGTCCTGATAGGAATCCGAAACATCTGGGGCTATGCTTATAGCAATGAAATACAAGTCATAAGATATGTTGCAGCCATGCAACCTATTATTGCAGCATCAAATCTCTTGGATGGTATCCAAGGAGTTCTTTCAGGTATAGTCAGTCTTTTTTTTTTTCATATTGTATATTTGCCCGTTAGGCTAATTAGATTAAGCTTCCTATTAACTAATTAGGTACTGCTAGAGGGTGTGGCTGGCAGAAGATTGGTGCATATATAAATCTGGGCTCCTACTATTTAGTGGGACTTCCGAGTGCAATTCTCTTAGCTTTTGTCCTCCACATTGGCGGAAAGGTAAGGGTTCATACATTTCTTTTTTTCTTAGAAAAAAAAACATTTGGCATATATTTCGATCCTACTTTTTGTTTTTCTTTAAAATGGTTATATAGGGACTTTGGCTGGGGGTCATATGTGCACTCACCGTGCAAGTTGTGTCTCTTCTCGTCGTCACCGTACGCACCAAATGGGAAAACGAAGTAAGTTACTGTTTTCATATTACTATTTTTCTTTCTTTCATAAAAAATCAAGAGGCCTTAACGTAAATAATAACAAGATTTTAGAATACTCGTTGACATCTGTATTCTTTATTAAATGCAGTTAAAATCTCTTGTCTCACGCCCCATCATTATCTATAGTATATGCTTCGTTTCTCAGTCTGTCTCGTACTCTTCTTAACTTTTCAGGCACAGGATGCTTCTAGGAGAGTTCATGAAGCCGCAATTCCTATAATATCATGAAGCTGCTTTGACTATAAAGAAGATTACTGCAATCTCATATTATCTTGCTTTTCTTTCATTCTGTCCTTTGGCACCATCCTGTCTCATATTTTCTTGCCTTTCTTTCATTCTGTCCTTTGGAACCATCCTGACCAAAGTCCGGTATACGTTATGCTCATCTCTTTGAATGATAAAACGTTTTTAGAGTATGCAAAGGCCAATCAAACAAAATGTAGCTAACATTGGGATAATCATAACATTGTTTAAACTTTCGACAACTAAAATTGCACTCTAAAGGTCGCTATTTCTTTCCGTGATGACGTGAAAGTGTCACACCCACCAACTTAGCAAAGATATTGTAACCATATCGAGAATCTGCGCTTCCATGATGAATGAGAACATAAAAACAAAACTGAGAGTCATCTTAAATTGCAGTAGCTCCAAAATGGTCATCAACAATTAGATGATTTACGTGGGCAAGAATTAGGCCTAAGTCAAAATTCCAAAAGAATAATATACTAGTGTTGCAAATTCCTCAACTCTTTACACTTGTATTTTTAACAACAATATAAGCCACATCATCAGATATGCGATAAGAAATTCATCAGCTTCTTTGCAGTCTCGAGAAAAAAATAGCCGAAAGCACTCTTCTATGCCAATTGCAGGATGCTATGGCCAATAATTACAACAAACTTACGAAGTCCCCGCATATCTCTTCAATTCGCATCCAGAAACAATGATATGCCATCCACAGGAGTGCCAAAAATCTGTGTAGGCAGTTATCATTCAGGGTTCTGGAATTCCAGATCTAGTTTCCTCTTCAAATGTGATCTATCAGCACTGTATAACAGAGAATAAAATGATTGAACTACAAAAGTGCCATTACAGGGAGAACTAAGAAGGCTAAAAATGCCATGAAACACATGTAATCTAATGAAAAAGATAATACAAAAATCAAAGCTATGTTCCAACCCATTGGCAAAGAAAACAAAAGCTCTGGTTTTCAATAATCCACCTCCTACATCATTTTTCAAGATTCAACTTATAATTGACCGCAACATTCATTAAATTCATGAATCCATCCACAAGAACATAAAAACTTGTTTTGTTCCATTTTGCAAATATTCAATGAACAAAACTTGCAAAACTTGGTAGGAGCTGCCTGAATTATTACCTGCAATGAACGAATGAATTGGACAAAATAAAAATGATTCCACATATATCACAAAAAATCTAACCCATGGAAACTACTTCCAGTCCCAACTCCCACAAAACTGTAACATGTAGATAAAGGAAAGAGGAAGGAGTGAAATATCAATGTCTTTCAAGTATCTTGCATTTAAGCCCATCTCGTAAAGACGCAAAATTAAATTTGAAAAAGGCATACTCTCGTATCTGTTGTAATGCATGCATCTTCAGCCACTAAAGGAGTAACAATTGGCTTTTCCAATGTATTTAAGGTCATGGGTTAGAAGGTAAATGTTCAAAATTAACCCACATTTCATGTTAACACAATAGTACGGAATCCGAATCATGTATAAATTTACTTAAAGAAATGAGGTATAATATCAAAAGCAATAAAAATGATCACCTTTAGAAATAGAGTAGTATTTTATTATTATTCAACAAATACTGTATGACCTATTAATTTCAAACAATTCTAGATTAATAGAACAAAAGACACACTTGATCTTAGAATGCAAAACAAGTCTTGCCCAAAAACCCTCAAAGAACTTAAAATGAGCAGAATTCCATTTTACATTATACTTCTTCATCTGCAAGAATTTAACTCTTCCAAGGGAAGGGCATTCAACAATTCCATGCAAAGGGCAGCTTCAAACTACAAGAAACGCAACACATAAAATTTACTAGAGCCAACAATTGACAACTGATTGCAAATATATATATATATATATATATCTAAAAGGGACTCATCGGACCAATTTTGAGTTACAACACAGGGGCTAACCCAATTCTAAATCCCAGACTCATCCCACCGAAGTAATAATTTGACCCAAGACGAATACTTAGGTAAGGGTTCAACTAAATTGGCTTTCTCCAACACCCATTCTAAAATTGATTTTCTAATCTCAAGATGAAACAGAATTCATAGAGTATAGTTAAAATGGAAGGAACTTTAACATGAACTTTGACCAGATGCTAATTCAATCATCAAGTATCAGTCAAGCCCCACAAAGTTGATGACACCAATAACACACCCTATCACCTAGTTAGATTCAGACAATTTAAATTCAACCTAGTATTGAAAGTAAACCTTAAATCCAATCCATAATAGGCATTCTCAACTATTCTTCCGTTACAATCAAATTAGCACCGAGTTTGTGACTTTTCAACGATTTACCTGTTAATTGTTGGCCTGCTCATTGGTCTACTTCCAAATACAGAAAAGTCTACAGACATCGGAAACTGATCACTGTTTCCAGTGTAATGCCCAGCAGCCTGTCTCATTTCGCCACCATAAACATTCTTATCAACTGGGATTGCATTTCCTTCAAAACCATCACGGTCCGGCATCACTCTTCTTGTCTTTCTAGGGGGTGACAAAACGGTGGGACCTTCCAAACGATTCAAGTCTGAAGCCCTCAAACTCTGAGATCCTCGCTTGGGAACTGGTCTAGGAAGCTTGACTGGCTCGGTAGGCAGAGGAGCAGAAGAGAAGTACCTAGGCAAGAATGAAAATCAGGGGAAGAAAGTTGCAAGATGTAGACTTCAGAACCAAGACAGTTTTATATACCTATGCTCTAATGCCTGTTGTGCAGAAATTCTTGCCTTTGGATCATAGGTGAACATCTTTGATAACAGATCTATGGCATCATCACTAGCTGTTGGAAACAATGTACGCCAAGGCTGTGCAGGAGCAGGTTGATACTCCACATAATCAGGAAGATATTCCAAATCTGGCCACTGTGAGGGTGATGGAGTCCCAAAAGCCTGGAAAATCTTCCCTAGTTGGTCAATGTCACTTGCACCCTGCCCAAGACAAAAGATCACAAGAGAGAATAGTAGGTACAAAGCAATGAAAATGATACAGAATAAGCATCTTTAACAGCAGAAAAACCATATGTGGATAGAAAATTGACTAAAAAGACTCACAGGCAAAAATGGTCGACGAGTAAGAAGTTCAGCAAATATACATGCTGCAGCCCAAACATCAACTGCAGCACCGTACTGCTTGGTGCCAAATAGTAGTTCGGGTGCTCTATACCAACGAGCAAATACCTGTTAAGAAGTGTCATGAACTTGTAACTTTAAGTGGCTTGAATATTTTAGTGCATAGAAGAGTTGTGATAAGAGCAGAATATCTTAGTGCATAGAAGAGTTGTGAAAAGAGCCCTAAGGCAACACAAGAAGAAAGAAAACAGGAAGAACTGTTGTCTACTTTCACAGTCATCATCACGTAACAGCTGGTCGTACACAAAACATCAAGATAATACTGCAAGCTTCCATGCATGCACCAAATGACAAATTCTCACAGCTCCAAACATGGTTTTGGACAGGGAAACATTACTTTAAGAAATAATCTGTATATTGATTTTCGAAAGTATATTTTAGTGATACAGTTAAAGCAAGATTGAGAATAAATAAACTTAAGATGTATACTTGGTGAGTGAACTTGCGATCTGGACTTCCAAATATACGTGCTAAACCAAAATCTGCAAGTTTAAGTTGACCATCAGGTCCTATCAACAAATTGTTTGGCTTCATGTCCCTGTAAACCATGAGTGCTGCAATCTCAATGAAAAGATGTAATTCATCAATCTAAAAGAGATGATTCCCATAACAAATCAAGTACCTATGCAAAACCCATTTCTTGTGGCAATAAGCCAGTCCTTTCAATGTCATCTGAAAATATGATTTTATGTCAGCTGGTGAAAGGAAAATATTACGATCACGAATGACTGCTTCCAGGTCCGTCTCCATAAACTCAAAGACAAGATGCAGGTTGCCCTTGTGAGGAAAAGCATCAATCAACTCGATTATATTAGGATCTTTGAGCTCCTTAAGAAGTTTAATCTCTCTGAGTGCAGTAAAGTTTACTCCTTCCTTCTGCTTTCCAATCCGAATTTTCTTGATTGCAACTGTATTTCCAGTCTACCAATATCCAAAGCTATGCATAAGAAGAGTTAAGAGGCCAATATCATTCTAATGGAAATGCGAGTTGTGAAAAAAAAAACAGCAACAAAGAACGCGCAAGAGACCAATATACGTGAGCTGTTGGCAATATTTACAGAGATGAGAACTGCAGAAGACATTAGGTTAATCTCATAACAAAATGACTAACATTATGATCAAAGCTATGCAACTAAAATCGTATGCTACAATCCAAGTTCTAGTTTATCTTTCTCTATTTGAATCCCACCCCACTTTCACACAACCCAACCAAAATTGGAATACGGAAAACCTAAAAAATTTGGTTCCATTTCTTGCAATTTCCCCAATGCCTTGAGAGAAGGAAATTTAAAAAGAGGAAAAGAGAAAGAGAAACAGGGTTACCTTAATATCAATGGCCTTGTAAACGACACCGTAAGTACCTTCGCCGAGCACTTCTCGCTTTAGATACCGATCGGCGATTTTCTTCTCCGACATCATCGTTGTTGTTTCAATTAAGAGAGCTAGAGCTCAATGTAATTAAAAGTCCACCACAACGATAACTGCTCTGCTTAGGTTTTAGGCATTTTAGTACGGGGAAATGACGAGAGACGACAGTTCTAGGGAGAGGGTAATTTAGGATTTACATCTCACGAGCACGGAAACGCCTTCGTTTTTCAAGAATCTTTTTATTTTGCTATCGTATGTGAAATAAATAACCATAAATTTTATAGACTCCTGATCAAAGTTGCGAAAATTGTACCGTAACTCTTAATTCATTTTAGTATTGGTACAGTACATTATTAATAAATATTATTTTGAGTAATTCTTTATATAAATTTATATAATTGCTAATAAGGTAAAGGAAATTCAACCCAAAAATGAAAAGAGCTCAAAACAAAGAAGTCCAACAAATGTTTAGCTAAAGAATTCGTGAATGGCAAAAGTCCACAATGTGGAGGTTGAATGCGTTGGAAGTGAATAACCAACACAATGGAGAAGCATGGCTAAGTAGGGTAGAAGTTAGAAAATTACAAGGGAAATGATTAAGGTTGAAGTTAAGGATAGAGACAAGTAATTAGTTAAAATATGGCAAGTGAGAAAAAATGCCAGAAGTTGAAAAGCCTATGTAGATTGACCATTGCCATGACATAGAACCTATACACACAATCTCTAGATATATTAACACTCAAAAAAATAATCAAGCTACTCCAAAAATCATTTTTGTTATTGTTTTCCAAATTTCTTTACATTTTGTATTCATCCATTATTATCTCAAATTCTCTTCATACCTTGTACTTTCCCTTTTATCTAAATCAAATCATATCTTTAATTTAAACCTTATTTCAACACTTTTAGCATCTTGGTAGTTTAAAATCTCACTTTCTTTATTTTTGAAGCCTACCTATATCATCGATAAAAAGTCAGGTACAAAATTTTATGAGAATTCCTCCCTATCATACCTGAAATTTAAGTTGATCATTTAAGTGACCAATAATTTGACACACTCATTAGGACACGATGTTGTGAACAAGAAATATAAAAGAAATTGTTATGCCACTAGCTCCAAAGGAAGAAGTCTCTACTATAATAGAGAATGAAGGTTTTTTATCTCAAATGGTTGAGAATCTTAAGAAGGTAGCCTCGCAATCAGTTAACTCTCCTGCTAGCGAAAATCTAAAGACATCGCAACAAAATGGTGTGGTTTACAGAAACAAAATTTCACAATTGAATTGCAACTTGGCCTCATACAATTGAGACAATCAAGATACGAACAGAAAAGATTAAAAAAAGTTATGTCGCTTTTGTACAAATTATTAGGCAGAATTCTTTTATTTTAGCAAAGCAGATCACTGAAGGACTCAGGGGGGCATCATACTCCCAAATGCAGTGGAAGTTGATTAGTGCATTTGCCTTTTAATTACTTCATCTGCAGACAAAAGATATGTCCCTTCTTATAAGAGAGAGGATGTTTCTATAGTATCTCTATGCATTAATCTTATAAATGACTAACAAGTGGTCAAGCCCTAAGCTCTTAGTAGGCAACAAGTTGGTGTGGAAGTTGAAGCTAATAGACCACAATATGGTTTAAGGGGTAACATTGTAATTATAATCCATAATCCTATTATTGTCCCTCTATAGATAAGACTACAAGTTGATATAGAAGCTATCAAGCTATTCAGGAATTGTTCGAGCTTGATTTAAGATAGCTTGGCTACCCAGAATTCTATAAGCCTTATATAGAGTATATTGACCACAAGAATCCTTATCCCTATAGCTATAAAATTCCCGAATTCAATTTATTTTCTAGTGGAAATGACCAATCAACCATTTAGCACATTTCTATATTTACTATTTAGTACGGAGAATTGACCAATTATGAAAACTTTAATAATTTCAAGCTCAAGTTATTCCCAAATTCGTTAACAAGCATAACCTTCTCCTAGTATGTTTTGTTGCCTATGAATCATATCCTATATTATGCTGAAATGAAAAGATTATTTCATACTCAATTTTCTGGACTAAGCTCATTACAGTTAGGTTAGAACACATTCTTTTTGTTATCTTCTTTGTCTTGTTTAAAGGATGTAGGCATAAGCTAAGAAGGTTTTGACTAAGTGAAAGGCTTTTATGTTACAAATTAGCTTGTAACTAGTGGGCCCCCATAAATGTGAGTCCTGGATGAGGACCTTCTTGTCTTTGCTCAAGCCAACCCAGAACTATATCACTATGTATTTTTCTTATAGGCCTAATTTAGTTCATAAACCTAAAGGTTTTAACCTTTAGGCTGAGGTAATATTTTTCCATATGAAAAGAAACAATGAGCATGGTCAGTGGGGGGTGAGGTTGGCTAATAGAAAACTTATCTTTTTTAAGGATTTGTGGATTAAAAGTCTCGTCTTATACCTAAAACTATTATAATAGACACTTATTTCATCAAACCTAAAGAAAAAATTGTTTTAGAAGGAAACATGTACTTAATCTTTATGTAAGAAGATATGGAAAAGTTTCATGTCATACCTAATATTTTCTTTGTGAGGTCCCCTATCTTCTTAAGATGAGGATTTAGAACCCTGCATAGTTTATCTATTAACAATTTAGTACTACTAGAGCTAAAAGGATTTTGATTTATGTTCTGATTCGTTGCTGCACTATTAGGATTTGACACCTTAATATGAAAAGACAAGGATAAAGATTGAGATAGAGACGTATAGAGAAATGGAAATGCAAATATTTTCTTCAAAATAAAAATAATAATAAACTTCAACCTATCTTATTAATTTGGTTTAAATGGAAAATGAACATTTGTTTAAAGACAATATGAAGGTACTTATAATAGTGCTAAACAGTTCAGATCCTTTGAAAGGAAAGATTCAAATTATGACACCTTTCCACTCTCCAAAACATCATTTCAATTTTGTCATTTAAAATCCTAAACTTTTGTAATAAATAATGAAACAACTAATGCTACATTGTTAGTTGCTAAGGTTATGAGCAGCATTATAGGTATCATACCATACTGGCTGGAAGATCGTACTGTAAATATTAATTTTGTACCAAAATTTGGTATCGATTGATACTAGCTTTTTTAGTTAGTATATGTATCTGAGATATTGACCAACACACTAGACTAAAATGTAACTTTTAATAGTTTGACTTGAAAAAACATAAATGCTAAAGCACCAGTCACCACCTCTCCTTCTACTCTTGTCTTCTTTCTCTCCTATCCTAGGTTCTAGCTTTTACTTTTTACTGCCCCTCTCTCAGTGATATGGATACCGTACCGTTTCAACTGGTATCGGTCGGTAGCCGGAACGGTACATATAATCATCAACCGGTACCGGTAGTTTTCGATCGGTACTGTAAAAATTTAAAAACCTAAGGACCTAATTGCAAAATTGAAAAATTATTAACCTAAAAATCCCTAACCCCCTACTTTCACCTTCATCGCCCCTCCTCCTATTCGTCTTCTCTCATCTGTCATCTCGTTATCGTCGTCGCCGCCGCCTCTGCCTCTGCTCTTTCCACCGTGGTCGTCTTCTCCTCCACGCTCGCCTCCTTTGCTCTTCGGCTCTTGGAGGTCTTCTTCCTTCCTGGTTGTTCTCCCTTTGGTCGAAGCTCCGTCGTTCCTCCACGCCCACGCAGACCTGACGTCGTGGAAAGGAAAGCGTTAAAAGAAAAATGAAAAAAGAAGAATATGTCATTGAAGAAAATAAAAGAGGTGAAGAAGTCGTCAGAAGATTGTTGCAATCAAAGAAGAAGAAAAGACAGTGGAAAACAGCAATAAGAGAGGATAATAAAGAGTAAATTAGGGCTGGTGGTGAATTTTAGGGATTATAAAATTATGGTTAACGATTTTATTAGGCAAAAAATTTAATTAGTTATAATATTTAGTTAATTTAAAAAATGATTAAGAAATATTTTATTAATTAAGATAATAAAATAATTATTGTAATATTTTAAGTTTTTAAAACTTATGATTAGGTCTTACAATGCCACGTGGATCATATGTGGCACTGTGGGCTCATTTTAAAGGTAAAATGTTATATTTTTATGATGACAATGTAAATTTTATGTTAGAATTTTCATTCATATGAGGTTAAATTTGAACATTTGTAAAATGTTAGAATTTAATTTAAATATAGTAAAATGTTAAAATTTAACTTGTATTTAACTATAGATGTTAGGATTACTTTTACCCCTTTCACCAACATACATAAAACTTTTATACTTAAAAGGTTTTTATAGCTGGCGGATTGGGTTTCTGAAGAACCCAATTTAGTTGATGTGAGTGACTTGAATTTGGAAGATAATATTGGATGGGAAAGCATTGATATGTCATTTGGTGCATTAAATTTGAATGATAATGATGATAAGTCACTGGGGTCAATGTAGTTTTAGCGAATTTCCTCCCATTGATGATTGAATTCCAAGTTTTTGTTTTTCCTCTTCTTTAAATTTTAATTGCATTTGATGTTTATGTTAAATTCTATATATGTAATGTAATTGTAATGTTTTTGTTTCAGGTTTAATTGCTACTTGATTGTTTCTTCGTCATCAACTCTTTTTATAATATTTATTGTTCTTTTTATTGGATGTTTTGAATTTTTTAATGTAATATTATTTATTAAAATGATGAAATTGTATTATTATAATATTTTAAATACTTTATTTACTCTTAATTTTATATTTAATGATGATGATTATCTTTTTCTATATTAATTATGGTTACTATTTATATGTGAAATATTAATTTTTTTGTTATTTCATATTAATTGTCATTATTATTTATTATTAAGGTTTTTGAAAGCATGGTTGATGTAAACAGTAAACTAGTGAAGTGTAAAGTACAACTGTATAATATACCAATATGAACTATTTTGCAATTTTTAAAAATTTTAGGGACTATTTCATAATTTTTAAAAAAATTTCGAAACGATATCGGTACAGCTCCGTTCCAGAGTTTAATCTGGTACCGAGACCGGTATGGTATTCATAACTTTGGTTTTAACAAATGGGAACAAATTAAACTAATGTAATAATCGAAATTGAGTAAAGAAAGATTCAATTATAGGTTAGTTAGGAATTCAATTATTCTTTCCACTTTAGCTGTTAATTCATTTCTTAACTAATTCTGGTGAATTGAATGATGGTCGGATCTCCTAAATGTATCCTTAATCCTCTTACAAGGTCAGAAGGGTATCTTTAAAATCCAGAACAAGCCTATATTCCTATGGTTGCCCCCAACTCTAAAGTCTTTGATCCTAGGTATCTCATATGGCCACCCATGTTTTGTAGGTATATTCCTATTCCTTAAAGAAACTTAAAGTCTCCCTTAGGTTATGGTTTATTTCTCTAAGAGCTAAATCAATTACCTTATTCCTATGCATAATTAATTCTCAAACACAATACAATTATCATGCTCAAAATAATTGTAAGGAATTTATAAACCAAGAGAAATAATGATTCATCTACATCACTAATAGTCAAGAGAATCATAAAACAACATCCATGTACTCAAACAATCAAATCCGTACAAAAGGTCCAGCAACTCAATACAAAATACATACTAACAATAGAAAACTCCAAAGAAAACATGGCTAAAGATAAAGTGTAGGGAAGAAAAACTCTGAGAGAAGTGATTCCTCCACCACTTAATCTCAAGATTGATTTTACGTTTCTTGTAATTCGTTTTTTAATGCTATATTTTCATTCCTCAAAATTACTTTTTCTTTGAACCCTTATAACTTCAATATATATAGGTGTAAGTTTTTAGTACTACAATGTACTTAGGAAAATTTGAAATTCGAGTGCATATTAGTCCTTCAAAGTTGTCACATCACAATGTGACTCTAGATAACTTCCTCTATTGTGTAACAAGCCCCTGTCAAGTCTTATGCTTTCTGACGTCTCCAAGCTACAACTTAACATCTTGTCATCCCATGACATGCCATAATTTGCACTTTTGCATCATCTTTCACCTTCTTTTTGCAATTTTGACCATTTTTCTTCAACTAGTGCTTCAATTAACTCCAAAATTTGCATAATTTGCACTTATTACAAAAGGAACCTACAATTATTAATTCATCACAATAAGTTAACATAATCAACCAAAATAGACAATTGGCTACAAAATTATTCTAAGAATGAGGGTCCAAACATAACATTTTTTTGACATATCACACATCTAAGGGCATATGAATTTTAACATATGTTTTTAGAATTCCTTTTTAGTTTGGGACTCTAAGTTTTAAAAGGAGGGATTAGTAGTCGTCATCTACAGCCCCTATCTTATTCTTTTCTTTATAAAGACACTTTGTCATTCCCCTCCAAAGCACTTAACAACAACATTTTCATATATTATTAGAAAATCAATACTATGATTTGTGGCTAACTTTTTGTAATATAATCAAAGGATAGTTAAAGTTCATCTAGAAAAGTTGTGAGATCTAACTATTTTAATTTTTGTTTTATTCTTAAATATTTATATATTTTTTGTTCTCTTGTTCTTATCATTGTTCTATTGATTGATGTAAATGGCCAATTTTTTTGATTGATAGAATAATATACCACAAATGTTTTTATTGATAGAATAATACACAACATCTAATTTAAATGAAATAAGCTTCTTGAGTTTGTTGGTTAGAATTAGGTCTCCTTAAATTGTCATGCTAATTTTATATTAAATACAACATTTATGGGATTATTTATTAGTGTTGGACCCCGAACTTTTGATGAAAATTAGAAATATTAAAATGAAATTAAATGAGAAAGAAATTGGTGAGACAATT
>JANVCL010000006.1:21299017-21315212 GCA_026546855.1 Erythroxylum incrassatum
ATCTGATTTTTTTCTCCTCTTTCTCTTTTTACCTTCTTCTTATGATTTTAACCATCTATTTGAAGCAAAGAAGAGAAAATCCTAACAATATAACCAAAAATTCGAAATCCCTTACCTATGGAGTGACCCACGAATTTTTCTTCTTGCTTCTAAAGATGGAGAACCCTACTTCAAGCATGAAAACCACGTGAACCACCCTTCTTCAAGCATGAAAACCTTGAAAACCTACCTTCTTCTTCTTCTTGTTTGATGGCCGAATCCACCCTCTTCTTTCTCCTTTGGATTTTCGAAACCTTCTCTCACTCTCCTCTCTTGTTATGTTTTCGTATGGCTTAAGCAAATAACCTAGGTTTTGCTTCTTTCTCACTTATTTCCCTACCTCAAAAACGACATCACCTTATGGCTCCTTCCCCTTCAATTTTCGTTGGTCACTTAAGCCTTAGGAAATTTCCTAAGCTTCCTTACTTACTTCTAATTTAACCTAACCCTAACTTAAACCTAAGCCCATCCTTCAAGCCCAAGTCATTTCCCTCCTTATAACCTTTCCCAAATTTTCATTTCCCTCCTTCCCATTCAAATTTTCGTGGGCTCCCTCTTAAAAGCCCATATGCTCCCTTTCTTTTTCATTTAATCATCCATAAAAACCCTAGCCCACTTAATTGCTTCCCCCATCATTTAAATAACATTCCAAAGGCTAAAAGCCCATTTTAATATCCTAAAGCCTCAAACCCATATAAACACTTCCTAATTTATCCTAACACTATTTTATGGCCTAATTTAACATTTTCTTATTCTTTTACAGTCTAACACCAAAATTAAAATTCTAATTTAACTAAATTCCTTCAATTAATAATTATTGCACTAAAATCCCAAATTATTCTAACCAATAGGAAATCTAATAAAACCCTAATTTCATACTAACCAAAAGACAATTTCAATTGCCAATAATTTAAACAAACCTATTTAATAAGGAAAAGGGATCGGGGTCTAACATTTCTTCCCCCCTTAAAAGAATTTCGTCCTCGAAATTCTTACCTGAATCAATGAAGAGATGAGGATACTTCTCCTTCATAGCTTCCAATGGCTCCCACGTGGCCTCTTCCACCTCATGGTTCCTCCACAAGACTTTTACTAGCTGCACTGTCTTGTTCCTGAGAACCTTTTCTTTTGTATCTAAGATCTGCACTGGAAGCTCCTCATAACTCAAGTCATCACTCAACTGAACTTCATCGGCTTGAATGACATGAGAAGGATCTGATCGGTATCTCCTCAACATAGAAACATGAAAAACATCATGAATCTGTGATAACTCAGGAGGCAATGCTAACTTGTAAGCCAACGGACCAATCCTCTCTAGAATCTCATAAGGCCCCACATACCTTGGACTCAGCTTACCCTTCTTTCCAAATCTCAGAATCCCTTTCCAGGGAGAAGTCTTAAGAAACACTTTCTCGTCGACCTCATACTCCATTTCCTTCCGGTGAGCATCTTCATTACTTTTCATCCTGTCCTGAGTTGCTTTTAGCCTCTGCTTAATCATACAAAGTTCTAATTGAATTCATAAAACTTATGATTCTCAAATTCTTAACCAAAATTCACAAACTACAAATCACGTATGCATTAAACTTCTTAACATATCATAATCACATAAGCACATCAGAATGATTTGGGTAGATCATAAGCATAATGAGCTACACATTTTCACATAATAGTCCTGTGTAGTCGTAAACTTGACGTACTATCGCAATCCCACATAGTGGTTTTGCGTAGATGTAAACATGAGGGAGTCTATGAAGGAGCTTCGTGCCACTAGCAAGCAGGTGGGAGAAGCCTTTAACTTGATCAACGTGCACGTGAAATACTTGAATAGACTACACCAAACCCACATAACATGTAATTCGTGAATTGAAAACAGATTGCCCAAATGGCACATTTTGGAAACTTGTTTTTCATGAACATGAGATATTTCAAAAACCATTTCTGAAAACCTGATTTCATAAACTTCTATCTTTTCAAAAGGAATCATTTTAAAAGTCTTTTCATAAATCATCAACACAATTCATATATCAAACATATAACAATTTCTCAATCCGTTCAAGATGCAATAAATGCAACATCTATAAAGCAATTGAAATCATTAAACTTTCTTGATTTAAAGAAAACATTTAGTGGCTTATTTACTCTATTATAAATATGCACCCACCTGAATTCCTTGCTTAAGAGGTTGGCTTAAGGATGTCTTTCCTCTTGCTCCTCTTGCCTCTCTTGATCCCTTTCTTAATTTCCTTTAACAATAACAACATCCCAATTCAATAAGAATTCTTATTTGAGAACCCTAAGAAAAATACATTCCCTAAAATGATCTTAGAGTACTTAAACCCTTACATTTCCTAAGCTTCATGAACCAAAACCCTTCCATAAATCCAAAACTTCGGGTTAATTTTCCATGATCATTCTGATCAAGTAAATGAAGAAATTTGATAACACTTTCTTCCAGAAAAATGTTCCTCATTGTCTTAAGTGTCTAATGACACCAAAATAATTTAATTTAGTTCAGTAATTTAAAAGTTATACCCCAAACATTTTTACACTGTTCTTATATTAAAACAGTATTTTGTGCTCAATTTCCATCCAATCATTGAAATCCATAGAGACTGAATTAAAACTCTATTTCATTAGACAATTTGTAGTGTCATGTCTCTAGTTTACTCCAAATGAAAAATTATTCCATTCGGACAACTATAGAAAAAGTTATACCCAAAATACCGAAGTATGTTTGAACTGTGCAGAAAACTTCGTCACGACGAACTTACATAGAAACATAAGTCGAGAACATGTTTTGCTACATTTTCCAGCATTTAACTTCCCACATTTTACATATAACCCATCTTAAACCTAAACCATCTTTTCTACTTCATTTTCAACTTCATTTCAACCTAATATCATTCACAAACCAATTTAAAATCTATATTTGCTCATTAACCAAAAATTTTAAAACATTTTCATATACCATTCATCAACAACTTCCTACACTTATTCAACTTCATTTTTACTTCTAACTCTCACTAAATATGCTTCATCCAACAAATCAAGAAGGGATAATGTTTATACTTACTTGTTTAGCTTCAATGTCTTCAAACTCTTCAAGATCTCCAAAAACCCTAGCTTGATTTTCTTTCACTCCTTTCTTTTCTCTCCAACAACACTCTCTTCTTTTCTTTCTTCAATTTTCATTCTCTTCTTTCTTTAAAATGCAAAACCACTCTTCTTCTTCTAATAATACCCTTAATGAATGCAAAATGCCGCTTTTGCACTTACTTAATGCCTTATGTCTTTAATGTTTAAGTGTCTTGTTAAAAATACCCTTTATGCTATACAATCTTAACACTTTAATTTAACTACCCCATGCAATAAAATCATACTAAGATTGACATGCTAATTAACTCCAAGATTAATTAAAATTAATTTAAATTATGCTTATTCATCAAGAAAAAAATCAGGGGCCAACACTATTTCGTTAAATTCACAAATAAGGAGCACTTTCAATATATTATTCATGCATCAAATGCCTCAAACATTCAATGTCCGGAATCAACACAATAACATTCATATAATAACTCAATAAAGAATTTAAAACAAATAATTAATCAAGTGAGACCATCTAGGTCACTCATAGTTTGCTCTAGGTAGTTATTGCCGCGAAGTCCCGATAATGTTTGGATGTTATCGCTCCAATTGTTCTTCTATATCATGCAACACACATTTACATACATCACAACTTTACACAAATATATAAGTACTCATTTATGCACTAATGTGTATATAGATTATGGACAATGCTTGCTCAATGACAATCCTTGGCATATTTCTTTTATTTTCATCTCGTGATCATTCATACTTCAAAACTCATATATATATATATATATATATATATAATACAAACTTATTCTAAGTTCATCACTCAATCATGCACTAAGGTTCATGGCTCAATACACTTGATTCTTAGAATATCATCAATCAATCATTTACCAATCCTATCCTAATGAATTCAGATGACCATAATTTTGGTGGAGAGGAAGGACAATGTGTGAGGAGTTTGTTGTTCAAATTTCAATTCAATCGGAGGTTCAAAGAAGAAGTTATGGTCAAAAGAGTGAAGGATGTTTAAAACTATCAAAAAGCGTTGCACCTTCACTGTTGTGCACGATGGTGCACTTCCTGTTGATTCCTTGCACTACCTGATATCTCCTCTCTATCACGATTGTGCTTTTTCATGATTGTGTAACTCCCCTGAGGTTTCCTCTCTATCACGATCGTGCTTATGCACGATCGGGTACTACTTGATGGCTTTTCTCAAAACAAATTTTTGGGTCAATTTTGCATGGCCATTTTGACAAGAAAAAGAAGTATTTAGGCAATACGTTCTCTTAAAAAATGTTCCCATATGTCTTAAGTTTCTAATGACACCAATTTCATATAGTTTGGTTTAGTATTTTACAAGTTAAACCTAAAATACTACAGATTGTTCCCAAAACGCGATAGCACATTGTACTCAACTTTAAGCCAAATATGTAAAGACAAAATTCCAATTCGATTCCTTCATAAAAATATAGCCATATGTCTCTAGTTCAATCGAAACTTAAAATCATCCCATTTGGATATGTACAGATCAAGATATGGCTAAAATACAGATGCATGTTCAGTGAAAACACTCCATCTAACATATTCCAGTACAATTCATCACCATTTTCATCTTAGTTCATCTCTTTTGCTTAATCTATCATTTCTAGCTTACGTCCTCATTATTTCCTCTTCATTCTCACTTCCATTTCAGCTCAATTTCAATCATAAACAAATCATATTCTATGTTTGATCATAATACCAAAAACAAAACATCTACATTCATATATATTCATCACTAAATTTTTACACATGTTCAACTCTAATCTCACATTCATTTCACTTCTAATATAACCTTAATTTATCTCATTTCAAAACACCATAGTACTCCTTTTTATTAACTCTAAACTCATGTTAGTTCATCTCCAAAACACCCAAAGAGATCCATATTAATAAACATTGACTCTGATTGTATGGAATGTGCGTGGAATAAATAACCCTTTTAAGCTAAATGCGATAAGGGATTTTGTTATAAAGGAAAGTCCTCTGGTTTGTTATCTTTTGGAAACTAAAATTAGAGATGTTAATCTGAATAAACTTTGTTGTTTGGTTAATAAATGGAAGTTTCTTACAGACCATCAAAGCCATGCCTATGGAAGGATTATTATTGCTTATGATGGTAATTTTGTGAAGGTAAGTGTTCTGGAATCAAATCAGCATTTTATTCGCACAAAGCCTTGCTTCAAAATGGAAATTCAAGTGTTTTAGCTACATTTGTTTATGGTTTTAACGCTGTCTTTCAAAGATCTGGGCTCTGGAATTCTCTACGAAGAATTATGGCTTCAGTTAATGCTCCATGGTTAGTAAATGGTGACTTTAACACACTTTATTCAAATCAAAAGCGGAAGGAAATTGTAACCTCCTCAACTATTCTTCTGATAGGTTCAATTGTATGCAAGAGGTAGAACTCACATATTTAAATTTTGAAGGCCATAGGTTTGTTTGGTCAAACAAACAAAGCTCTATTTGGCACATTAGGAAAAAGTTGGATATGGCAATGGTTAATGTGGAATGGCTAAATTTATCAAAAAAAATGTGGAATGGCTAAATTCTTTCTCATGAAGCTCAGCAAAATTCCTAGACCCTGGTATTTCTAACCATACTCCTATAAGGATTGACAAATTGTTTAATTCTACCAGAATCCATCATCCTTTTAGGTTTAACAATTTTTTTGGTAAATATAAAGGGGTTTTAAGAAGCAATAGTGAAGGGGGTGGAGTATGAGTTCTATGAGACTAAACAGTACATATGCCTCCAAAAGATCAAGTCTATAAAATAGGAATTGAAGACTCTAAACTTAAACAGAGGTTAGAATTTCTCCAAGAAGATAGAAACAACTAGAGATAAACTTTCAGCCATTCAGAAATCATTGGTAGATAATCCCACATATGTTAATCTAGCTACAGCTAAAAAGGAAGCCCTCAAGAACTACTTGCAATTGGAAGATAATAAATGTTCATTATTGAAGCAGAGAGCCAGAGTTAATTAGTTAAAGGAAGGGGACAGATGCACTAAGTTCTTTTTTAATTCAGTGTTAGCTCAAAGGAATGTTAATAGAATCACCCCTATTAATACTGAAGTTGGTGAGGTCGTGGTTGGATAAGATGGAATTGCTAAGGAAGCAACGAATTTTTACAAAAACCTCCTAAGTTCTGAAGTTTCCTCACTAGGAGTTGGAACTGATCTTAGACAGTTTGTTTCAACAAGAATCCTTGAACATGAGGCTTCTTTGTTAATTAGATCAGTTACAGACCAAGAAATAGAGAGGGTCGTATTTAATATAAATGAACCAAAGGCTCCCGGACTTGATGGTTTGAATAAGGTTTTCTATCAAAAAATTTGGAGTAGCGTGGGGGGTTAGTTAAAGAGGTTGTGTATGAGTTTTTCCAAAGAGGGGTAATGCTTAAGTAGATTAATAAGACATTTCTCTATTTAGTCCCTAAAAACTCCAACCCAACCAATTAGAGTGATTTCAGACCTATTTCTTGTACTAATTTTCTCTATAAGATTATTGCCAAAATATTTTAAAATAAGTTGAAGAAGGTTCTACACTTTCTCATCAGTGAGAATCAAGAAGCTTTTATGAGTTGTAGGGATATTGGGGATAATATTCTTCTAGTGCAAGAGTTTTTGAAAGGGTATAATCGCAGGAAAAACGCTCATAATTGTACTAGTAAAGTGGATTTACAGAAAGCTTTAGATAGTGTGAACTGGAGTTTTCTGCTACAAACTATGGAGGTCATAAATTTTCCACATATGTTCTTAAATTAGATTCAAGAATGCATTACTACTGCTTCTTGCAGATTATTGATAAATGAGGGGTCCACGGAGATGTTTAAGGGAAAAAAAGGTCTTAGGCAAGGGGATCCTTTATCTCCTTACCTATTCCTAATTTGCATGGAGGTTCTTACTCAAATGCTGAAGCATAACACTTCAAAGGACTCTAGATTTAGATAACATTCCAAATATAAGAAGCTTTCACTAACAAGCTTATGATTTGCAGATGATCTTATTCTCCTAAGCAAGATTAATGTTCACTCAGTCTCTTTTCTGACGAGTACTCTCATTTCTTTTAAAGAGATGTCGGGTCTGAGTATTATTCTTCATAAAAGTTACTTCATACTCTCCAAAAGTGCTTCTTACCTTTCTAATGCCTTGACTCTAGCTACGGAAATGGAAATCAAAGATCCTCCTCTTCTATATTTAAGCATTCCTATCTCATCCAGGAGGCTAAGGTTTTGTGAATGTATCCCATTAATAGAAAAAATCTAGAAAAGATTGTGGTTATAGACTAATATAGCCCTATCTTATGGAGGGAAATTTCAGCTTCTGAAGTCGGTAATAATGTCAATGCAAACTTACTGGTGTTCCTACCTATTTCTCTCAAAAGGGCTTATTAAAATAGTTGAAAAACTGATGAAGCAGTTTCTATGGTGGAAAGTAAATGGAGAGAAAGGAATAGCAAAATTTAGTTGGAAGAATATCTGGCTACTGAGAGAGGAAAGAGGATTAGGATTGGAGTCAATTAGTAGGAAAAATATATTACTTATGACTAAGAGGATTTGGATAATCCTATGTGAAAAAAATTCAATGTGGATTAAATGGATTCACATCTACATATTAAAAGGTGAAAGTCTTTGGGCTCTAAAAATCAAAGACAGTTATTCCTAGTTCTTTAACCAAATTCTTAGAATGAGGGAAGAAGTTCAACATAACATAACTTGTTGAATAGGGGTTAGGTAAAGAATATCCCTATGGTATGATATCTAGATAGGGCAACGAGCTTTAATTCATAATTATTTGGCAAGAACCCTATTGGAGAGCTTCCTTAAGAAAACTAACTAGGAAATAACTAGAAATGAAAGTTGGATATTATCCTCAAATTAGACTAGACTCTTACCCATACCACAATTCCAAAGTATCAAGGAGCAAGATGTTTACTTATGGAAAGGGATTCTAGTTTCAGAAGTAACTATAAAGGAAGCTAAAAAGTTGAGGGATGGGTTAGCTAATAAAGTGGGATGGCTTTTTTTTTGTAAAATGAATGGGATGGTATTCCATGATTTGGAACAAAGTTCTTAGACTTAGTGCTAGCTTTCTTCTTTGGCTAGCTATGTTGAACAAACTCAACACTTTGGATAGGCTGAAATTCCTAACCTCTTCCAAGATATGTATTCTTTGTAACCTAGAGGATGAATCTAGAGATCATCTCTTCTTTGAGTGTACTTTCTCTAAAGAGGTTTAGGCTAAAATCTCTAGACTATATGCCTCTAGGTTTAACCATTGCAGACTCTATGAAATCCTACTGGAGTTACCTCATCTGCATATTTCTAAATATGATAGGGCTATCATAATGATCTCGTTTGCTACTTGTACTCAAGAAATTTGAAAGGAGAGGAATAACAAAAGGTTTAAAGAGAATTCTAATTCTCTACTCTCTCTATTAGAACTCGCTATAGTCCTCACTATCTATCAATAATTCATGTCACTCAAAAAGTTTCATTCAACCTGGATTTAGTTCAGAACATATCAAAAAAGAAGAGATCTCATGCATAGAAATTTTTGGATTCTAGCAGATTAAACAATCTCCTACTCATGAAAAGCTACTGAGGTATGGGTAGATTTGGACTCACCTATTGAAAAGGAAAGGGCTTTCTCATATTTGCTTCCTCCCTAGTTGCGTCATACTTGAAGGAACACTGCTGAATCACCTGATCCCTGTTATCAACTTGTATTTTGTTATTCTGAGGAGATTCACATAAGTAGAAGATGGAATCAATACTGAGCTGAGGCGCTTACCTGAGTTGAGATCTCCCCCACCGATTCATCGCCGCTGAGCTAAGTCCTTATGGAGCCTCCTCCCTCTTCCAAAAGTTAGCAATGTCTGAAGAGTCGGAAACTAAATTGTTATGCCATAAATCGCTAAAAATCATAGCGATTCTAAAGTTGAGCTTGTTACCTGAGTTGAGATCTATTTGTGTAGAGAAACTAGGAGAAAAAACACTATGGAGCCACACCGCTAGCCTCGCTGTCAAAGCATCGTCTCTCATCCTCCCAAATTGAAAAATATCTGAAGATTCGAGAAAGACGCAATTATTTATACCCTAAATGTTAAACAACATTTACTCTCCAAACTATGTTCTGAATGTTGTCGTTTGTTTAGTCTAAACATATCAGTGTATTAAGTGGGTCTTCTCACGTGGGAGACCTCACCTGTTGTGAACTTCTCAACTTCTAACGATTTTTTTAAATTCTCAAAAAAATCAATACAAACTACTGACCATTTAATTTTTACTAATTTTATAATGCCTTTTATGATCTTATTTTTATCCCAAGTTCTATTATCATTTTTTACATTTTAAATTAAATTCATATTCATGTATACAAATTTGGTAATTTTATTACTTTAACTATTTTGTTCATTTAATATATTTCACTTTTTTATACTTTACTATTTATCTTTGATGTGAATTGGTACTTTTTAATTATAAATATTTTTAATTTTTCCAGATAAATTCTCCCTTTCAAAATTTCGCATTAATCAAAATTTAAAAATAATAGTTAAAATAATATGTAATTTATTATTCAAGTAAATATCGTACCTCTTTTAAGTGTTAAGGGTTAGTGTCTTAAAATATTTCATTAATTGTGATAAAAACAGAGAAAATAAAATATAAAGTGGATAGATAATAAAATAGAATTGAATATATCTAAATGGAGGAATAATGTGATTTTTTTGAAAGCTTTATTTGGGCGTTCAGTTGTATGCTCTCAAATATACATAATAATAGACATTACTATATTATAATAAATTATTAAATATTAATTAAAATATTTTATCAATGCATTTATATATGTAAATATTTAATTGTTTTATACAAATGAATTGGAGAGAAGTTAATAATTACGTCTAAAATTTTTTTAATTATTGAAATAAAAATGAGACTAGTTGAATTTTAAAAAAGAGTGACTAATGTATGGTAAGTTATTCTTAGATAGTTGTAATTATAATTAATTTTTTATTTATTAAATTTTTAATATTTTAAATATTGGCAACTGCAATTACTTTTTGATAAACATTATTTATAATTTGACTTTGAAGATGATTATTCTTAAACTTCTAATCTATTGGAAGATTTCTCATCCTTTTTATCTCCTTCACTTGTTGTAATAATTTAATCTTTATTGGGTGTCTTGGTGATCATTCTTATTTTCTTTAAGGACTAATTTCTCAAAATCCTTATATAGACCTATATCATCATCTTCAAGACTTTTTTTGGAGGCAATATGGTTAAAATCATCAAAAATAGCACACATCGATTTTTCAATAACAATATTCTTCTTATTAAATACTCTATATGCCTTATTAGTTAAGGAGTAACCTATAAATATCCCTTTTCTTATAGACCTATAGAATAATTAATGTGTTTTAGGTAACTAAATGAGCTTGCGCCTTTAATTGTTGGTCTCCTTCTTTCTAACCTATATTTTCAAAGGTTTACTTGTTATTCCTTTTTTAGAACAAAAAATCTATTAATATGTCCATATTTACCACGAAAACAACATATCATGTTGTATGAACGATATGAGTTGGTTTAAGAGTGATGTTGATGCATACATGCATTGCTTTGTGTACTATGTGTATATACATGATGGAGATCTCTCCTATGGATATTGATTGTTTCTTTCAGGTAGTATGAAAGCCTAAAAAATTATATATGTGATATTTGTTATTCATAAAAATTTGATATTCGCTCATAAATTAATGTCGTATTCTAAAGGAATGTGAGTGAGATTGCATGTCATCATATGTCATTTTATAGAAATTGTGCTTATTCTTGCCTTAAGAATATTAAGCTCTGCCTAGGTTTAGATATATATATGAAAGCATAGGATTTGCTTTTAAGGTAAGGTCTAGAAGATATATCATATGGATATGATATATATGTGTTTGCATAGAATTAGATATACAATGTCTTTGCCATCTTAGGCAAGGGTTCTTCATTATGCAGATGATTTTCCTTAACATATGCTCTTCACCTCAGATTGGATGAAGCATAAATCATGGATTTAGAATCCAAGGATCGTTTTATATGAATCAAGATTGAATTAATGACTCAAGAAGGTATTTTCATAACACCCACAGAATCATAAAGGAATTAGGGTGAAAAGGAATGGGCTTTTGTTCTTCACAAGCCCTTGTTTTAATGAAAATCATGTCTTTAAAGAACACAATAAAGGATTTCTCTAAAGGAATGCAAGGAACACTCAAAGTGTTTATTGAGTCTAATTACAAATGAGTTTAGAGTGTTTATATACTAAAACTAATGCATTAAGTCAAATCCCACAAGGATAGGATGTGGATTTCAACCTAAATAATAGACTCCTACCAACAAGCTTAAATTGGGCTATTTGGGCACAAAACAAACCAAAAGGCTAAGTGGGTTTATCTAAGGCTAGACCCATTTATTTAAGTCTTAAATAACTTAATTTTGGTGTCCAAAGCATAATATAAGTCGGTCCAAACATCTGGTACACCAATTCAGACTTGCTTTTAATATTTTAATTTCTGGGTTCTAAATTGCTATATGGGTTAGTTAATAAAGAATGTGGTATGTAGTTGGTGTACCATAATGAGCTTCAATTTACAATTGGGGTGAATTTTCCTCCATTGTCTCTTAGTTTGTAAAGTATACAATTGACATTTTAGTCCCACCATATGACTCAAAGATGCTTAAAATAGCCTAATTGTAATAAAAAAAAGTTGTTTCTAGTTACGCAACATAGTTAGCCTTCTTCATCAAGTCCAACTCATTACTTCAAGCCTTAAATCATCATTATGAACTTAGTTGACATGCCCTCAAGTGTTTAGCTTCTTCCTTTGCATATAGATCCATCATCAGATTGTTGAGAGTCTCTTTAGCATGTTTAGCTCCTAATCATACCATTAGTCCTCCAAGATTCTCTAATAGATCTTTTACCTTAATAACACTTTGTTGAGCTTGTTTAAGTGTTTCTCCTTGTTGTCCAAGCTCTCTAAAATGTTCCATTCCTTTCGTGTTGTCTGAGGCCACTTGGGATGCTTGATCTCCATCCTTACCCCTCCCCTCAAATCAACTTCTTTGTTTATAAAATCAAAAGGAGATAAATCAACAATGTTGAAAGTAGTATGAATATTGTATTCATCTAGAAAATCATCATTTATATGTTCTCATTAATTCATTCCACCATTTGCAGTAGTCCATCACCATGTAGCTATAACTTACATTTTTGTTTGCTTAGAAATATTTCCTTTCTAAAGTGTACCCAAACCAAATCACTAGGTTTGAATATCACTTGCTTTCAACCCTTATTAGCATGCTTCTTGTATTATTTTGCCTTTTTCTATATATTTTGCCTTACCTTCTTATAAAGCTTCTTCACCAATTGGGATTTCTTCTTTCAATTCAAGCTATATCTTTCACCTAATGACAAAAGCAAAAAATCTAAAGGAGATGGTGGGTTAAATCCATAAATAATTTCAAATGGTGAAAAACTAGTACCACTATGTATGGTTACGTTATGTGCAAATTCAATAAAAGGCAAAGACTCTTATCATGTTTTTAAGTTTTTACTAACAACAACATGCAATAAACATCATAGTGTTCAATTAACCACTTCAATTTGACCATCCATTTATGGATGATAAGTTTTAGAAAACAAAATCTTAGTTCCTAACTTTCTCCTACAAATTTTTCCAAAAATAGTTAAAGAATTTAGGGTCATGGTTAGAAACAATGGTTTTAGGAACTCCATATAATTGAACAATTTTAGCAAAGAACAATTCAACAATATAATTAAGATGAATCATTAGTTTTGTGATATGTAATGAAGTATACCATTTTAGAAAACCTATCAACAACTATAAATATTGAATTGTGATCCCTCATAGACCTAGGTGAACCCAAAAAAAAGTCCATAGAGATGTTTACCCATGGTTCATTAGGTATAGGCAATAGTCTATACAATATATAGGGTTATACTCTTGATTAAGCTTGCCTACACTCCACACATCTCCCACATATTCTTTCTACATCTCTCCGCATGTATGGTTAGAAGAAATGTCCATTCAAAACATAAAGATTCTTTTTAACACCAAGGTGTCTCATTAAAGCTCCCAATGCAACTCTTTCACTAACAAATCTCTCAAGGAACTTTGGGGTATACAAAGCCTATTCTCTCGAAATAATATCCCTTGTGCCTAAAGATATTCTTATAGGTATATTTCTCAAATGCCTTAAACATATTGCCAAAATCATGATAATCATTTTGGAGCTCCTTAACGTGCTCAAAACCTAGTAATCTAGCATTGAAAGTGCTTATAAAGCATGTCTCTTAGACAATGCATCCACATCTACATTTACCTTTATTTGTTTATAATTGGCCACAAAAGGAATTGTCTCTATAAAATCCACCCACTTGGCATGCCTTTTAATAAGTCTATTTTGTCCCTTATATGCTACAATTACTTATGGTTAGTATGGATCATAAACTTTTTAGGCTACAAATAATGATGCCAAGTCTTTAAAGGCCTAACCAATGCATATATCTCCTTAGGTAGTGTAACGTTGCCCTATTAAGTTTTTCACTAAAGTATGTAATAAGTTTCCTATCTTATGTCAAATGGCCCCCATTCTGATCCTACTCACGTCACATTCTATCAGCAAACTTAGGTAAAGCTAAGATAGGTGTTGCACTAAGTTTCTCTTTCAACAAGTTAAATACACTCTCTTACTTACCCCTATTTAAATCTTGCTGATAAGTTTATATTATAGTATGTTTTCTAGAGGTTTAAGTGTGTTTTTAAGTTTTTTTTAGATGATAATCATGTGCTTAGAACTTAGAATTATGTTATTATTGGTGTTTTTATGTGTTTTAATTGTTTGATTGTTTTAGAGGAAGGATTTGATATTTAAATTGTTTGATTGTTTTAGAGGAAGGATTTGATCTTAATTTTATGTTTCAAGGGTTGTTTGATTTGTTTGTTAGTGAGTCGAAACAGGAAAAATTAAAGAAAAGATGAAGAAGAACTTAAAGAATTGGAAGATGCATTGCAACTACATATGGGATGTGCCTCTGTCAAGATCATGCATCATGGACAGTTGAATATGCAAAACTTTTCTAGCTTATTTCAATTTCATTTAATTTATTTTAATTCAATTCATTCAATATTTTATTACCTTAGATAAAGTGTATTCAAGTTTTTATATGACTAATTAATCATCGTGGGAATGATATCTTTAATACTACAAGTTACAATTGGTATACTTGTAGCATAAAAGTTTTTATATAAAACTATCTACAAATTTTTGCATCGTTGCTGGGGATTAAATCAGCATCTTATTCAATTTGAATTCTTTGATTTAAGGATGTTAATGCTTTTCTTGAGCGATTGTCGGTACATTAACGCAAGAATCATAAGGAGCAAATGAACAAATTGTAAACCATTTCTTCCAACATAGTGAAGGAATTATAGAATGAATGGGAGTTACTAAAACTCATATAATCTTTGGTGGAAGAACTACCCAAATTATTTTTGGAATAGCAATGCAGGGAACAATATAGGAGCGGAAGGTCCACCAAGTTTCTAACAGGACAGGCTTGAATCTTTGTAGTCCAAATCAAACAAGTTAATGGATGTGTTAATGATAGTTTGTCGCCAATTACCAAATAATAAATTCCTAACTACCAAACTGTGCAGTAAATGGTGAGCTAGGGTTGAACCACAGAGAGTTGGGATGCAAATGTTATTTCAAATGTTGTAACAAAGAAAACAAAAAAAATCTGAAATGATGAAGACGAGACAACTAATATGTAATGAATGTAACCAAAAAGACAAGCACAAAGCAAATTTAGAAAAGTCTAATAACAATGGTAAAAAAAGTGGGCTGGAAATATCTTTGGGATTCCAGGATGTTCATTGATCCTTGAATCTAAACAAAAGGGTACTCTCATCATGGTGTTAGCCTATAGACTCGATTAAGCTCTCGAACCCTTAATCTCTTTAAAATAGGCAAAACTAATAAACTCTAAAAATGCCCCGATCTTGTTGAGCCTCATTTCCGAAGCCCAACAATCGATCCAAAACCGAAAACCTAAGCATAAGCAGGTTTCCAATCTCTTTAACCCTCATCGAATAGTTCTCATTCTCATAACATATCAAGCCACAAAGGCGATCCATACAGTGGAATCATAAAAATCATAATTGGCTTCTTCAAAATGGTAGCTCTTAGTCTCTAGTTCATTTAGAAACAAGAACCACCTCATTCGGAGCTCTATAGCTTAAGATATGCTTAAAAATCCAAAATATGTTCATAGCCCGATTAAGCTCTCCAACTCGACCACTCAATTCCATTCAATCAAACTGTTTTAATTTAACTCCAAAAGCTATAAATTTTTATTGGGAGTTAGAAAAACATGTTATAAATTTAACGCCTCTAGAATCACCTCAATCGGAGGTCGGACGAAGGAGTTATAGCCCAACGAACCCAACATGTTCATATCCTGATTCCTATTGAACATACTTTGGAGCAAACACCATAACTCTCATTATAAATGTCTGATTGACTTTGTTTTTGAACGGTTGGAAAGAAGACATCTAAGGATACAACTTTTATGAAGATCAAAAGTTTAAATTATGTCTTTTTATGGGTCAAAACACACGGAACGTATGAAATCACATGGTCAGGTCGTGTAACCTTCGGGTGAAATAGTGTCCCTGCGCCCAGAAAAACACAACCCGTATGAATTCACATGGGCAGGCCGTGTAACCTTCGGGTAACACAAATTTTTCACTCTCCAAGACCCCTCCAAAGGTTCCTAAACTCATCCTAACATCCCCTTGCCTCATATTCTTCTCCAATACCACAAAAAACTACTTCAAATCCATTAAATAACTGCAACATCATTGAATCTCAACTCCAAATGATTCATCACACACATTCTTCCCAATTTCAACATATTCTGATGTAATATC
>JANVCL010000006.1:21374460-21392582 GCA_026546855.1 Erythroxylum incrassatum
CAAATTTCATAATAATAATAAAAATTAAAATAATTAATAAATTTAATAATAATAATAATAATACTAAATATTAATAAAAATTTAATAAGGAATTTAATAAAAATTATTATTATTATTATTAATTACTCTAAAATAAATTTAATAATAATAATTAGTAATTTAATAATAATATTTAACAGTTATTATAATAATGGAAATAAATAAATAAATAAATAAATATATATATATACACACACACACACATAATAATAATAAGGAAATTAATAATTTATGAATAATAATAAACATTTTTAATAAAAATCCAGTAGTGCAAAAGTCAAGAAGTAAAAAAATAATAAACATTTAATAATGTTATAAATAATAATAAATATTTGAATACTAAAGTTGAAACACAAATTCAGAAGTGTAAAGTCACTTCTTATTAAAGCACAAATTAAATAATAATAACATGCTTCTTTGTTAAAGCCAAGCTTGTAGGTAGCTTGGCTTTGAAAGAAGAGTAGCACAGAGCAAGGCGTGATTTAAAATTTTAAAGCAAAAACGATGTCGTTTTGATCTTGGACAGAATAAGACAGGGTTGTTTTAGACAGAAGATCCGAACTTGATAGGAAACATGTACCAATGTTTTGAAGCTAGCTTCTTAATGCTGATAGGAGTGGTGTAATTAGGGTTGCCAAATGGTAGAAAATATGAAAAATTATCATCTACCAATTTGAAAATTTTAAAAGTTTAATTTTGAATAAATTTAATATATTTCATTAACTTTAAACCTAAACTAATATATTATAATTAATTAAAATGGAAAAATAATAAATTCAATTTTAAATTTAAATACCATCAAATCAAATTGGTTTTTTTAATTTTTTTATCGAGCGTGAATTATTTGTTGAATTTGAAAAACATCAAAAGCCCACTTAAACTTTCAAAATATTAGGAACAAATTGAAGCCTTATATATCGCAAGAGAGATGTACCTGCAAAATAGCTATTTATAAAAAGTTCTAAATATAAACTTATTTGGTAGATAATATAAACGTATTCAAATTCTTTTATTAAACTAATACAAATCAAATTAACTGAATGTACCTTTGTAAGAAAAAAAAAGATGCCTAATCGTTATTTGAATTAACTAACAAAAACGATAGAAGAATTAAATATAACAACACTAACAATAAAATTATAATAGAAATTTCATTAACTAATAGAGAAGAAATAATATAAACACATTAAAATTTCATTAGAAGGATCATCGCTACTTTATCTTTAACTAATAGAGAAGAAATAATATAAACACATTAAAAATTCAAAGTCAATTTTGGGTCTAAATCTTAAAATATTACATGTCAATACTCTTATAGAGATAGTCCTTCAATGTTAAGCTAGAAAACATGTAAGTCTCAAGTGCTAAATTCTTTTATTACTTTACGGAGAGAATTTTACCTTATTCCCTTTTAGTTAACTCTATTATCATAATTTGGTTATTTCATATAACTTTAAATTCATTTTTTTTGTGCGATCTCAAAATTTTAAGATTATGATATTTATAAATTGATAATATTTATTGCTATAAGAATATACTTTGACGTTTCTTGATTGAGTTGGAGGTTGATATAAGATAATTAGAAAGTAAACTAGAGATAAATTATAGTGATAATACATAAGGAGGAAGAAAATTTTTATTAAAAAACATATTGATTTAGTTGTTATCGTCTAGCATTATTTCATATTTTGGACAGGTGAATTAGTCGAAATATGTATCGATATAAGTAGAATTAGCTAAAGTTATTTCATGAAAGCTGTAGCTTATCTTTTTAGCTTTCCAACGGTATAAATTATTTGATTTTTGAATATCGGAGTTGAAAGATATGATCGTTTGAGTCGGTGATGTTGTAGAGGATATATGTATCCCAAATATCTAGAGTATATGAAGTAATATCGCACTAGGATTGTTGAATTTGGGAAGATTATGAGTAAAATGGATGTTAGGATGGATCTATTGGAGGGGTCTTGGAGAGTGAAAATTTTCGTTATACCCAAAAGTTACACGGTCAGGCCATATATATTCACACTGGCCGTGTACTCCTAATGCAGAGCAATCACTAGACCCGTGGGTCACAAGGGCTGCCTATGTGATTTCCCACAGTCGTATGTTTTGACCCTCTAAATGATAAAATATCTTTTTGGAGTCTTCGTGAAAGTTGTAAATTTAGAAGTTCTCTTTCAAATAGTCTAAGAATGACCTTAATCCGACATCTCTAGTGAAAGTTATGCCAATGGTCTCCAGATAGGTACAACATGATTGAGAACATGAGCATGGTTGACTCTTTTGGCCATAACTTCATAACCTGACCTCCAAATTAAGTGATTCTTGAAGTAATAGATTTCTAACACATTTTTCCTGTCTCTCCATAAATTTTTTTAGTTTTTTTGTTGATTTGAGAAATATTGATGGAAAGAAAATGAGGGATCGGTTGGAAGAGCATGACTTGATTATGAACATACTTCGGTATCTTGATGATATCTTGATCTGTAGAACTCCAAATAAGATGGTTTTTGTTTCAAAATAAACTAGAGACATAGAGCTACAATTGTTCTGAAGAAGTTAATGTGTGATTTTGGTGTTTGACTAGTGGGGCACGCCACCCTTGTAGGATGATGCCTAATGAGAGTTCATTGACATAACCTTACAAGGAAACCCGCTCACGCTTTATGACTTCGGATAGTTGGGCTCCAGAAATGGGGTCCAACAGTTATGGTACCAGAGTAAGACAGAGAAAGAGTTGAATTCTGAAAAATGTTCAGGGTCCAACAGTTATGGTATCAAAGCAAGAGACTGAGCTCCAGAAATAGGGTCTAATAGTTGTGGCATCAGAGCAAGAGTTGAGTTCCGGAAATAGGATCCAATAAGTAAATTGGAAAAATATTATTATAGTCCCTTTTGCATCCCATAACACATTGATATTGTTGCTTACTTCTTTGATTTACCTATCACCTCTCCAATCCATAATATGTTCTATGTATCCCTCTTAAAATAATGTCATGGCGATCCTACTTTTAGAAAACTTTCCCTTCCTATTGAATTTGTCGGGTCGAATCCTCTCTTAATTCCTGAAACCATTATGGATGTCATAAAGTACTTTTAATGTCGCAAATTTATTCCTCACCTTTTAGTACAGTGGCAATCTTAATCTCCAACTAAAGTTACCTGAAAGCCACTTGCTGAATTTTAACAAGATTTTCTAGGTTTCAACCTTAAGAAGAAGGCTAATTTGGAAGGAGAAGGAAATGTTGTAAGCTTGATTAGTTATAATAGCCTACAAAATACCTTAGTTAACGAATTAAGTATACCAGTAGCCCATATAGTTAAAAGAAGTAGCATGAAGACCCAGAAACCTTTAAAGCACAAGGGCTATATTTGGAATCACTGATTAAATAGGTAGCTATTTTGTAAATGACAAATATAGATTGATGAGTTGTAATATCTTTAGAAAAATTTGGTAGAGAATTCCTTTATTTACGTAAGGAAAGCAATACAATAGGGAGGAATAACCCCTTATTTCATATCACTTTTCGCTTCTTTGTTATTCCTCTCTTCTACTCCTTTTAATTTTTTTTTCTTAATTCCTCTCTTCCTCTTAATTCTGTAATATCTCTTAGTTAGGTACATCCCATAACTTAACATTCATTGACCTCGAATCAAGTTAGATTAGGCTAGACTAGGTTAACCCAATTTAACAACCCTAATCATTCCTTTTATTTTGTTTCTTTTTTCAGTCATCATTCTCGTTCAAGCTTTACTTTTCTCGCAACACTAATAAATGTTATACAATTGATGACTGAACAATGTCATTCATAGTAGAACAACAACACCATGAAATAAACCACCATTATAGTATAACAACAACGCCATCAAACAATAAACTATCCAAGGCCAAAATAAAACTAGAAAAACTTAGAACGTAAGAGATTGCTGGTGGATCTACAATAGTTATTGAGAATAATTGATAACATGAATGGAGCAACTGGACCGACTTAAGTATTATGGTATGAATAATGCCAAGGAGAACATAGCATCAATGACTGTCAAGTTGACAATCCCTTTGTCAAGCCAACTAAATAGGTTGATTATTAACATAATTTTCAACAACTTCAAAATTTTTAGAATATCTCTTACAGTGACATGTACAATTTGAGGTGCGGATATTATCCAAATCTTGCTTGGGAAAATTAAGGCAATTAAGCAAAATTTTCAAATACTAGACCTAATAAGTAACATCGTGAATTTCAATCAAGATCCAAGAAAACAACTAATTTGGGAGTGAGCTATTGAGAGATTAGTTACTTTGACTTCTAAAAGATTTGAAAGAATGGAATCCAAATTGATCATTTAGCAAAGTCAAATAAGAATTTAGAGTTTTATAATGGACAATTAGCCAATATTTTCCAAGGGAGACAAGAGTGAATCTTGAGGTTTTTGTGATAAACATTATTATTAAAGAGTGGCAAGGAACCGATAGAGGATTAGGAGATGAAGCATACTTAAAGAGGAGAGGGCACATATTTAGTTCTTTCTATTGTTGCAATTTCGCTTGTGGAGAAACATTGCTTTTACTAACATTATTACACTAAAAATTTAAGAAATGATTTAAGTCAAATTCTTCAAAATTTCGGAAGAGGGAGAGATATCCAAAACAAAATTTGATATTTCTTAACTTGATTGTAAATAACACCAAACCTTATATTAAACTTTTTCTACAATTCAAGTGTGATTCACTGACTTTAAATCAAGTTAGATCAAATCAGACCACCAGGTTAAACCCAATTTAACCTTAATCGTTCCTTTTATTTTGTTTTCTTTCAATAAGTTGTTCTTATTCAAACTCTACTTTTCCCACAACATTGACGATACAAAGGATTATACTGCTGATGATTGAACATCATTACTCATAGCAAAACAACACCACCAATAAACCACCATTATGGTAGAATAACATCGTCATCAAACAAGAAACCATCCAAGGCCAAATTAAAATTAGGGAGAAAAAAAAAGAGATTGCTTGTGGATCTATAATAGTTGTTGATGTATCTGCAGATAGTTGCATGCTGAAGATCACAATGTAATTTTGTTTTTCCTACTGTTTGTGATTGTTTCTTGACAGTGTCCTACAATCTCTGACCAAAAGGAGTAAAAGAAACTATAGCTTCAAGAGAAAAAAAAGAATATATACCAACGGCTGTGGTTAATTTCTCTTTTGAACGGTTGTGGTTTATTTCGCTTTTGAAGGTATATAGAAAGTAACTTCGAATATTTTCTATTTATCAGAAGCGTTTATTATCGAGTCAAGGACAGGTAGTCCGTAAGTCAGGTACCAGACTGAAGTCGAACCCTAATTCAAAAATCTAAGCCTGATATGAAAAACAAACATACCCTGGCATTAACAAACATCGAATTTCCATCAGGATCGGAGATCGTATTCAGAACTTAAACCCTCTTAACATGCATCACTTTTCTGGTGCCTTTACAGTTCTTGATAGCTCGATATGATACTTTCCAGTAATTTTTAAGTTTTAACTGTAAGGTCGTTAAACTGTCAACTCAAATTCCATCTAATGATAAAAGTATTAATCTGCATGTCATTTCTCGCACATACGATACCTCTAGGGCTTTCCTCTGGCTGGACTAATATCCATGTTCAAAGAGATTTTAAAAATCATCTAATATGTCAATTCTCATTCCTAGTGACGCGGCAAGTTCACATCTAATTAAACTGTTCCCAGTTTGAAGTACTGGGTAATTCTTGGAGACCACTGATCTTGAAAATAAAGTTTGGAGGAAACCAGAAACATTATATCACTGTCCTGTGCACAGTACAGTTGATCTTTTGATCTCTGCAGTTGTACGCTTCCAATTGCCTGAAATACAACCAACAATGTCTTAACATTGGTGCACTAAGCTCCAGTTCGTGATCTATGCGAATATGCATTAACATCTAATCCAAGTCCAAAGATATACCAACATGCAATCAAATGACATTTGATCCTAACTGTACCTTAATTTTGTAAATGCACCAAAGAACCATTCTCTATATTGGCATCCAAGTTCCAGCCTCTAAATAGGAAAAGAATAGTTAGCTCTCGAAGTAGTGCAAAAGAGTCAATATAATAGTAAAGGAATAATACCTCTCTTCAGCTTCTCTCTTCATTTCTGATATTTGCATTTCCAACTTAGTACAAGATGCATGAATGTCCATATTTTTGAGACAAAGCTCCTTCCATTGAGTGGATAAAGCATTCAGCTCATAGGCAGTATTTTGCTGATCATTCAAAGGATGAAATGTACTTACTGCATTGGAGCCCATGATAGGATTCAAGCAGAAAATAAGATGTTCCTATGGAACAAATCGATATAAAGCTTGAGAGCTAGGGAGTGAAGTACCTGATGAAATTTCCTTTCACGATTGACAGCTTCAATCTTTTCATTTTGTTCCTGAGCTAGTTTTTGTAATCTGGGAAAGGACAATTACATCGTAAAATCAAGAGATGTGCATGTAAATAAACATGGAAATGCAAACTAGTTAGCTGATAAATTGAAAACGAACCCTCTTATGATATCTACCCAAATGAAGAAATAAAAGCATCAAATTTGAAAGTTTTATCTCAAATTTTGAAAAAAATTAACATTCTGGACCACGTAATCTTGTTAATTAATACAGTTTGTCAGCTCGCAATCAACTCAACTGTAAGAACAAGGATGAAAAAGATAACCAAAAAACCAAAAGACCCACCACAGAACTGGATAATTTCATCCTATAACATTATGCATAGATGATCAACTTAACACTTAGTTCAGCTTCCAAGGACCTTTGCTAGCGTGCCACTCAAGTCCCTCTTAGAACTCATCCCACCCAGTAGAAAAGGAATAATATGAGATTATATGTTTATGGATTGTTGTTAGCATAAATACTATTGCAACAGGGACCTAAAAAATCATAATTCTTAATATGATCCAATTATCTTATTCATTGCAATTGCGGACAGAAATATTTCACTTTGGTTAGTTGAAGTAAACAAGAGACGTCTATTTTAGCTTTTTTCCATTTTTCATCTTTGTTCAACATCAATTATTTGCTAAAATTTGCGGAACGTCATTGCTGAATCTGGGTTGATGTTAGTAAACCAGGGGCAAATACCCAAAATGGCCATAATGAGAAGGGCAATTTAGGCTTAATCTTAAGTAAAGAACAAATGAAAATATCCCAGTTTAATTTAATTGATTTTTCAACATAATAACAATGCTTACGAGAAGTAACTTAAAAATGTTCATCCTGCGTCGTAAAAGAACATGACAACTTAAAGGGAGTTAGGGACCATTTTGACCATCCATCTGATATAACTACTCAGATGCTATATAAAATTCATAACAAAATGAATATGTTGGAAGCTTGGAGCCCAGGGGTAGATAATAAGATTCAAAAGGAGAAATACGCTTAGATTCATGCTGTTTTCTAGAAGAACAGGCACACCTGAAGAATGAAATCTCAATTTACTGAGGTACACAGCGAAAGAAAAATTATGTAACATGATATGTGAATATTATATACATATGAGGCAGCAATATTCCCCTTTACCTAAATAGAACTAATGCATAGAACCAGATGATAATAGGAAGAAAGAATGAAGGTTTTCTCAGCAATCTTTTATACACACACAGAAAGAAGATATAAATAGAATATACCATGATTTTGGAATAAAAATAAATACCTGGACAACATTGCTTCTAACTGTTGATTGTTTTGAATCCACACATCGGGACCGTATTTTGACATCAGATCTAAGTTTTCTAGCCTGCAAGCATCCACAGCATTTATAATCAGTGCTACATAAAGTTATTCTACACTGTGCATAAGAGAAGTTCATAAGGAGGGAAACATATCTACTTCTGATAATCAAGACAAAATTTGCAATGCTCACAAGTAAGATGATTCATAAGGAACATGAAATTTACGAAAGGATAAAAAAGGCCCATTTAACAATTTTCAACTCCCACAATCTTACTGTCTGACAAGAAAAGAATTCACCAAGAAAAATTGGCTTGTTTCAACAGAATTCTTTGACTTCCAGCATTATTATCCCAATGGCAGAAGTTTCAAATTTTCCAAGAATTTAGTCAACGAATGAAAATGCAATCACAGACCTGATTGCTTGATGTTGTAACAAGCGTTGAGCTCTCTGAAGAGCTTGCTTCCAAGCAGTTTCGTCATTCATCTTATTTGCAGGTGGCAAATCTAAGTGAGAGTACCTAGAGAAATCAAGAGAGATCGGAGGTTTCCCGGCACGTACTCGGTCATACTCTTTAGCAAGCATTGGGTAATTCTGTAATTAAGGTTTCACATCAATGGTTCATTCTTCTACCAATCATGATTTTGTTCACACGGTGAAATGCATTTTGGACTACATACCCAAAGCAAAACTTGAAGTACTCTTGAATAACTAGTCATCACAAAAGCCTCAAATTGATATATAGCCCCTTTCAACAAAAGTTTCATACAATTATATGTCAAAAAATCAACCAAAGAATGCATGATAAATTAAAAAAAAAACAAAATTTGAATCTCAGCACTTGGTTTCTTATTTTATTACTAGTCAGCAAACAAAGAGAACACAAAACACACTCAAACAATCAGGAAAATCCTCCCAATTCAAGGAATTGAAACAAACTTAAGCCTTTTTCAACTATTTCTCGAGTAGTAGAACCGTAATGAATTAAAAAAAATGAAAGACAATGAAAACAAAAGAAAACCTAATTTCAAAAGGCAAACCTCAAAATTGAAATTGGAGAGAGGAGGCAGGTCCTTCAAGAAATCGGCGGGCTTCTTGTGACTTCTACGCATCTCCTCCTCCACAAGTCGGTCCACCTCCGCCTTCACGGAAGGATGGCCGTAATCGTCGTCGATGTAGGGCAACGCGTCAATCACTTCGGCGTTGGAGGAGGCCGACCAGGGCCTAGAAGGCTCCGGCGCTGCCTCCAGCATTAGTACATCGCTGTTTCCTTTTCCTGCGGCCATCTCCGGGAAGCACTGTATCTCTCCCGCTCTTTTGAAGCTCAATTACTGTAAGATGACAAGCTCTGGGCTGAACGTAATTCCACTGTAATCAGTATCTGAATATTTAATGTCAGACTATTTGGTAGCATGATTCTAATAATTCTTCTTTTTTTCCCTAAAAAAAAAATTATTCTTCTTTTTTAATAATAATAATTATTGTTATTCAGAGTTACTGTTAAATTATTTTCTTTATTACAATACAAGTGTTAAATAATTTATCATTTATGCATTTTAAAAAATCAAACACAATTTTAATTATTAAGAATTAATGTTAAAATAAAATCAAATGTCTAAATAATGCCTCTAAAACTTGGAATTAATGAATGGATTGATCGAAAACAAATGTTAATTAAAAAGAATGAGAATCCATTCCACGCTATAAAATTTTTACAAAAGAACAAAACGCTACGCAGCCCCGATACATGCGAGTTGGCTGTGCGTCATCAGCTGTGACTTACAACGTAAAAGACAGGAGAGCTTATAAGCTCCACGTCAATCCCTTATTTGACCCACGTGGGACGATATAAGGCTTAGTAGAGTCGAGAACACCGAACACCCAGGCAGACCCAGACCCAGATCCAGTCAAGTTGACTAGATACTAAGTGAAGCTCATTCTCTGAGACAGTAAAGCAAACGGCAAATGCATAACAAGAATAATGAAGCTCCTTATTTCATCACCCCTATCATATATGGTTAATAAAGAATTACAACAAATTGGCATATTCTCCCCCAACCTAGTGCCTTACAAACCAAACCAAAATGCTAATGAAGATACATTCAATGTTCACTACTACTTGTCCTTGAGGTTGGCATATTTGAATAAAGGAGAATGAAAAACAGTTCTACTTCTGCTGCACTCTGGATCATTTTAATAAACCTGTTCTCACTTGGTTTTTCAAACAATGATGGACCCATCTGTGCAACTCTTGGCACCAGTCTCGCAAGCACAATGCCGCTTGTCAAACTGCCTCCAGTAACCTCAGCCCCTATTTCATCCACCACTAGTTGCAAACAAGTATCCATGATTCTACTGAACTCCCAGCTGCAGGTGAAGATGAAGATTTTTAACTTTGAACAAACAACATAATTTCTTTTGAATGATATATAGCTTTTAAAGTTGATGCTGAGACCAAATGCCGTTAACGTTTCATTTACAGGGATACTAGCATCTTTTACCACTATCAAATAGAGATAAGGGAAAGGCTTTTCCCACTTTCTTATGCCTAGACTAGTAAGCACGAATCTTTTGCGCATCCAGTAGAAAAGAAGACTGCAGAGAGATTGACAAAAGACTAATGTTTATTCCAGTTATGCATCTACCCTCCACTGATCACCATGCGTTTACCTAAAGAATACAGTGTCCTCAATTACAAGCAGTTCTATGCACAAACCAATGGAAGAAACAGCCGTGATGTATGAATAAACCTTGACATACAGTGATCATGCCTCTGGCAGCATACAACAGGCATTTTACCGTCTTGATTAAAGGCCAACAAGACAACTTATAAATTGTTGCAACTCAAACATAATAAGCACAGCCCTTTTTGCCAAAGCCAATAAGACAAGCATACCTCAACAATACAGACCGTACTTCAATCATAAGCTGATCAAACTTTGTAGTTCCCAAGAGAATGGCCTCATCACTACCTGAGGCTGTAGCTTGTTTCTTGCCATCTTTAGGCATCACACAGTCCACCCACTGGTGGGGACTTCCTGTGCTCATAAACACATGCAGTATCTGCATGACTGTTTCACAAAGCATTTTGGTATTGAAGAGATCTCCAAGCTGTTTCCTAAAGAGATTAACCGGAAAAAAAAAAGAAAAAGCAAGTAAAACCTTCAAGAGTTACTCTTTAGTCTCAAACAATCAGCAAAAAGTGCTAGACAGATTAGTGTACGCACAGTAAAGAAACCTTTAATGATTTATCTTCTTAATAAGGAATTGCTAAGAGACTATGGGGTTAACCTTAGTGACATAATCAATGAGTGTGAGGAGAATCCTGACAGACTATCTTATGTAAAATCACTATAAGTATATACATCTCATGAACCGAATCTCCATCTTGTATATAGAACCTTCAAGAGTTACTCTCTAGTCTCAAACAATCAGCAAAAAGTGCTAGACAGATTAGTGTAAGCACAGTAAAGAAACCTTTAATGATTTATCTTCTTAATAAGGAATTGCTAAGAGACTATGGAGTTAACCTTAGTGACATAATCAATGAGTGTGAGGAGAATCCTGACAGACTATCTTATGTAAAATCACTATAATTATATACATCTCATGAACCGAATCTCCATCTTGTATATAGTTATTGCTTGTGTAGTTATTTAAATTCCAGTAACTCGACTATTAAATAGAGTATGAGATGCTTATTATGAATGCCCGGATTTTGTAACAGAAGAAAATTACCCCTTGAGGCATTCAGTTACTGCTGCCTGCATATTGGAAATTAAAATTGGCAAGCCATCGCTGGCGAGAAAATCTGCACTGGCTAGAAATTTTTGTTCATCACTTCGGTCAATAAGGTCAAGATCTTCCTGTAATATGGAAGCATCTCTTGTAAAATATGAGGAACAAGTAATTGGTTGCAGAACAATGATTGGTCAATCAGAAGAAGCAAGCAAAGAAACAAGAAGAATACAAACACATACTGACATCCATTTCTACACTTCATACAACTAACTGGTATCAAGAGTGAATTGCAAATGACAATATGCAATGTGTGGGGCTTAGTTCATTAAGCCAATATAAAAAGTGGTTGTATTACAATATTCACAACTTATGTTCCATATCCAAGGTTCTGGGAGAAAAAGTAGCCCCTTGTGCTTGTTAGAGTCCATGCAAACAATGAAAATTTGTTCATGCTCATTTCATGAAGTTAGATAGTACTAGGGAGCATCTTATTCTGTTTAGTACTGTATTAATTGATTGTAGACTACAAACGAATGACAACTTCTATGTCTACTGTTTTCCAATCTCGTGAAAAAAGATGCTGCAGATACATATGTTAAGAGCCATAATCTACAGACATGAATGCATGCTATAACCAACTTCAGTTTCAATAGAATGAAAACAATTGTAGCATGTGACAGAGTGGGAATGATGCGCATCCTAAAATAAAAAGTATTCTATAGCATACAAGTGAGAGTGATGCCAAATTTGGACATCCATTTGGGCAAATATTTTCCATACCAAACAGCAAAATCATCTAGGCATAATCTAAAAGTGAAGAGGTAAAGGAATAAGTGTAGCATGAGACTCTCGCTATTAGAATTTGGATGACAACAAAACCTAAGAAGTTCCAGGTTTAAAAGGAAAAAAAAGGAATTATCATGGAATATTTAAGGGTCTAGAAACCGATGTCAATCGTTGATCAGAGGGGGCAAGCGAACTAGAATCTGCGATGCCAAAGTAATTCATGATTTGCTTAAAGTGTTAACAAACCACAGGATATAAAATCATGAATACAATCTGAAAGGATAAAGAAAGAGACACACTTCATATCGAAACTGTGAGGTAAACCAGCATGATTATAGCTAGCAGATGCTACTCTCAATAGTCCATCATACATGAATTGTTGTTACCATCTTGAACCACACCCCACCTTGATCCATTATGGAATTAAAACAAACTGTATGATAATAGTTTTCAACTCTTCCAATCCTCTAATTCTTTTTTTTTTCCCTTTTAGCAATTTTGCGTCAGTTCAGGTCTTCTAAAAATAAACTTGCATATAACTGTCCTCCAATGCATTTCACCCTAGCAGCCTTATAGCCTATGCAAGCTGTCCATGGAATTGATACTTAGCTTGTTTCTCCTCTAACTGTAACTAATGTAGATCACAAAATATGTCCATGATGTTCTTAAGAATGGGAAGTAATTAGCAACAATTATTGACCTAGGCAAGCCATGGTATGGTCATCCCAATTAATATTTCTAGAGGTCAGAAGAAGGCACAGATTGTAGACAAGGGGTTTGATTTGTTCACAACTAAACTCCTTCCATCGGTATCAGTAAATGCAATCATAAGTCAAATCTTCACAATTTAAATACTAAAAAATAAAAAATGGCACATTGAATTTAACTTAAACAGTAAATTGTAGCACAGCTTTGGATACACAATCATCCGGATCGCATAAGCAATCAGAGAACCCTATATAACTACCGCCATCCAGCACACGTATGACCATCACCAAAAACAGATACATACCACATCCTTCTTAACTTTCAACTTGTGTCACAACTTAATCAAAATCCATATTCAGCCTCAACTTTTAAAGTACACATAAAATCTCTTCTCAATTCTTTCTCAACTATCATTCCAAATACTTAATAATAAAGTCAAGAACAACTTATATACTTCATTCATCTGGTCATTGACATATCACTCTACAAGTAATCAGAAGTAGGAATGGTACTGATCATCGTCAAATTATTTCCAAGTGCTCAATCAAGTTCCAAGCATCCTTTTGGATCATCAATCCTCCAGCTTGAACTATTGTCAACTCTACATTAAGGCTACCATATTTCGAAACATCTCATAATTACAAACATTTTAAACTAAAGAAAACTACTCCATGCAACCTGGACAGAACTGCATGCCTTCAGCTTCTAAGTTATTCTTTTGTACTAATATCAATATATTGGATTAATCAGATAGAAATATAGCCAATGCTAGTATAAATGGACGTGAAAACAAAGTTTCAGACAATTTGCTGGGAAAACAATAAAAGATAATGGCACTTACAGTAACAGGAGATGTTTCAAGAGAACGTGCTGTATCAACATACAAATGTCTACCCAGAACATTAACTTGAACCCTTATGTATAAAGTAAGAATTGTTGTTGCCCACAGCGACACCACCATTCTTGTGAAACCTGAAGAACACAATGGTATCCATTACACCTACAACCTATATAAACACAGTAAAATGATAGGAAAATGGTAACTTGCAGCGCTGCTTACTTAAGATTTTGAGTCTATCCCAAAGCTCAACTTTATGTAAAGGTGTCATAGTACTAGGCTGAAGCTTCCCTTTCCTTAGCCTCTCAGTGAGGTCTGAAAGGTCCAAGTCTTCTGCTATCCGGTCACTCAAATATTGAATCACATGAGGCAAAGTTGTTGTATCTGCTATTCTTTGAATGTTCTCGAAATGCGTTTGCATTCTATCAAATTTCAAAATAAAAAAACACATAAGAATAAGAAAACAAAGAAGGCCTTCTCCCATAAAAGAAATGCAATAAGAGGTCACTCAACTGGGCCTTAAAGAGGTCTTCATGTTCTCGTTCACGAGCAAGGTTTCTCTCCAGACCAGCGAGGCTTCTTTTGTGTGCATTGTACAGGTTGTACAGTAAATACCCACCTCCTAAAAAGCCAGCTGATATAAGAATCTTCCTCCTATGTCTTCTCCAAAAATGGCTACGTAGGTCAAAAGTATACAAGTGAACGACAATTACATAATGTGCAAAATGCACAATGGGCAAACATTGTAACTACTAGCACAAATGCAAAGGAACTAGGAGTGAACAAGCAATAGGTAGCTATTTCCATTAACAATCAAGTATGTAGAAGGAAACGCAACGGACAAGAAAAAGGAAATCTTCCAGACGACGGCATAACAACCACAACCCATGTGGAGAAAGGACAGTGAAAGGCATAACAAAAACTGGGAAAACGAAAGAAAAAAAAAGAAGAATGAAAGAAGCTAAAGTAACACAAACCTTAGATAAAGCATTTTCAATGCTGAGGGAACAACCTAAGCCCTGTAAAGAAAAGGGAAAGCATTGGGGTTGAAGTCTTGGATTTATAGAGAGAAATCACTAAGGGATGGGAAAATAGAGAACAAAGGGCAACCCAAAACAGAGAAAGCTGATTAAGCTCTTATCTAATCTAACGTTGATTGATATGCATATGCTGCATATATCTCTTGTAGATGAAGTACACGCGAGGCAGAGTTAAGGGGGAGGAGATCTGGGACGAGGGTGACTAGGAAGGAGAAGTGAAAATCAATGACTATTGATTGATTAGTAAATGATAATTACTAATACATGATATTAGGATTTTTATTATCATTTCATTTGGGCTAAGACTACAGTAAGACAGACACTAGATTCTCATTCTAGTTCTCCTCCTCTGTCAACTTTATTAAGTCCATAATTGTACTGTCAAAAAAAAGAAGAAGTCCATAATTGTTGATGTTATTCCAAAAATACATATCTTAACATAACATGGTCTTCTAATTTGATGTTATAGTTTATAACCCAAAGCACAGATAAAGACTCAAAAACGCCGAGGAGCTGGGAATAGGGCTGTATAGTGTAACACTCTACACAATTTCTATTTTCTTCAATAAAAGGCCCAACCTTCCAAAACCCTAGTTCAGGTCTTACTATATATAAACCAAAATTTTACACATTACCCACCCTCTCTCTCTCTCTCTCTCTAAAGGCTAAACAGAATCAAAGTTGAAAGTCCTCCTCTTACGATGGCAGAGGGACTTGTACTTAGGGGCACCATGAGGGCCCACACCGATCAGGTCACGGCCATAGCCACCCCAATTGATAACTCCGACATGATCGTCAGCTCCTCCCGCGACAAGTCCATCATCCTATGGCAACTCACCAAGGAGGACAAGACCTTCGGTGTCCCCCGTCGCCGCCTAACCGGCCACTCCCACTTCGTCCAGGACGTCGTCCTCTCCTCCGACGGCCAGTTCGCTCTCTCTGGCGCCTGGGACGGCGAGCTCCGCCTCTGGGACCTCGCCACCGGCGTGTCCGCCCGCCGCTTCGTCGGCCACTCCAAGGACGTCCTATCCGTTGCGTTCTCCATCGACAACCGTCAAATCGTCTCCGCCTCCCGGGACCGCACCATCAAGCTCTGGAACACTCTAGGCGAGTGCAAGTACACCATCCAGGATGGCGACGCTCACTCTGACTGGGTCAGTTGTGTCCGTTTCAGCCCCAACACCCTTCAACCCACCATTGTCTCCGCATCATGGGATCGGACTGTCAAAGTTTGGAACTTGACCAATTGCAAGCTCCGGTTCACCTTGACGGGCCACGGTGGCTATGTGAACACGGTGGCCGTGTCGCCGGATGGTTCGCTTTGCGCCAGTGGAGGCAAAGACGGGGTCATTCTGCTCTGGGATTTGGCTGAAGGGAAGAAGCTCTATAGTTTGGATGCTGGAGCTGTGATTCACGCTCTTTGTTTTAGTCCCAACAGGTATTGGCTTTGTGCTGCTACAGAGCAAAGTATAAAGATATGGGATCTTGAGAGCAAGAGCATTGTGGAGGACTTGAAGGTTGATCTTAAGGCTGAGGCTGAGAAATCTGAGGGTACTGCTGCTACCACCGGTGCTAGGATGAAGGTATTGTTATTTGACTTTAAAAGTGTTGTCTTTTCATAAATTTAACAGCTTTATTATTTTCCTTGTTACTGTCTGATCATGTCCATTTGTAGATGTTCTATGTAGAATTCTTTTTAGGTTAACCTTATTTTGTTTGCGACCAAATGCTTGATTCGTTGTATATTGTTCTTTCTTTTCTTGTGTTGAATGGTTGGTGGGACTTAATTTGTTTTTAGCTATTGCCATCGAATGACCTTTTTGCTGTTAAATTGGAGAATACTGGGCTCTTCTGTTAGTAAAGTTGCTAGTTGGATTCAAATTATGCACGTTTTCTATCCCCGGTTTTAGGGTGCATCTCAAATTTCACTTTATTTGTGATAGGGTTCTTGTTGTCTTGAAGAGCTTGTTTTATTGAATCATTTTGTTTTCTATCATCCTCATTGGTGCACTTCCAAGTTGGATTATGGATGACGATGGAAATCCTTGTCTGTTGTTTAAGGTTTGTAGTTTGCAAATTAGAAGATAGCGTCTGATGTTGTGTTGACTTGCTATTGTTTACAGAATATCTACTGCACGAGCTTGAACTGGAGCGCGGACGGAAGCACCTTGTTTAGTGGTTATACAGATGGTGTAATTAGAGTCTGGGGTATTGGTCGCTACTAAGGATCCTTGAGTTGTTGGCAAATGCTTCTTTCTTTTTCCAATTAGCGAAACAGATGCTGTTCTTTATAGTGTTGTGGGATGTAAAATCAAGACTTTCTGGAATTGTTGGGTCTTTTGATTTTGGATTTAAGATTTGACTTTGAGGCCTACGTCCTTTTTTGCTTTGGTCGGACATATTTAGATGTTTTGGCTTTGGATATATTGATGAATATCCAAATTCGATTGTTATAATTAGCATTGCATTGTCTCCTTTTTGTGTCGATGCATTTTGGCAACACATTGAAGGCCTATTATAGATTTATCAATCATGGTCAGTATGAAAATTTTACTGGGAATTGATTGATTCTTTTGAGTATAAAGCATCTAGGATTAGCATACTTACCAATAATTCAAAGAGGTACTTTATCTGAACCATTCTCATTGTAACAAATAGCAACAGTAAGTCTTTTGTCCTTTTTCCGTCTTTCTAATTGCTTTGTAGCTAGTGAATGATTTGCTTGCAAACGATAAGATAAGTCTGTTTCATCTATATTATAGATATCCCTTTAATAAAATTTGTCCAATTTAGCTCGAATTTTAAGTACGGCTATTTTAATATTCTCCATGACAACTGAATCGCTTTTACCAAAACTCCGTTCTAACTAACCACTTGAGAAGTTAAATTATAGAATTGCATCACTATATATCTTCTGCAGAAATTTTCTTGCTTTAGTTTGAATCATTTCTGCAGTCATATTCACTTTCTCTTGATATTGGAGAAACCATTTATGCAATACCTTTTTTCTAATTTAGGATATTTTGTTGATTTGTGCCTTTTAATATTGCCATATGTTATCTCTTTTGACAAATAATCTGCTGACCTTTTAAGAGTATTTGATATTATTGATTGACTAATAGAGAGATCAAATTTTTGTTGAATCTACTGTTGCAATTTTTTTTGACTTGAAGAGAGATTCTGATTTTTGTACTTACAAAATGTTTTTCTCATCTCATCAGTTAGCGTAGA
>JANVCL010000006.1:21416509-21433578 GCA_026546855.1 Erythroxylum incrassatum
GTGTGGGGGAGGGGGGGAAGATTGTCTGACCTGGAAGGGAAGTCTAAAAAATGTTTATTGATCCCACATTGGAAAGGGACAAAAGATAAGAGTGATTTATATACAAAAATGATCCATAACCTATTGAATTAAAGTTTTAAGATATGGACCTCCATACATAACAGAGCACTCCTCTCCCTAAATAAGAAAAGTTGCAGAATTTCACAGTTATAAACGAAGATACTTGAAAAAGCTTTGGAACAAGGAACAGGAACAGCTAATAAGACAACAAAGAAACTGACCACATAAAGTTTGTTTCTTCTTCAGAATTTGAATCTCCTATGCACAAATGAATTGCAAGAAATCTATTATAGAGCGCTGATAAACCACTGCAAAAATTATAAGTCAATATACCTTGATTTCTGTTTATGCTTCCCAGGTTTCAGATTCTCAGGTTCTGATGCTGGTCCTATTGCTGGTAATGGAAGAAAATCATCAGCACTGAGTGCTGGCCGCTCCGACTCTCGATCTACAAAGTTGCCAATAAAAGCAGCCTTTTTTGTTCTATAAGCTTCTTGCATTTTTGGCACTTCATGTGGAGCTAACAAGCGCCATCTCCTGGTATATACAGATGCAATCAAATTTTGATCCATCAAAAATTGAGATAACAAGGCATATAATGCATCATGGAAGTATAGAAATCATAAAATTCCAAATTGCAATACCTACGACAACAACTATCGGTTCGGCCTGGGAAATGCTTAGCGATCTCAGCCCAGCCATAGCCACATTCTTCAATTATTGCCTTCAATTTTAAATCCTCTTCTTCGGTCCATTCACCCATATTCAAAGAAGGATCCAAAGCATTAAACCACCTGTTGACGTGAAGTCAGTTAAATAATCATCAAATAAGAAAAGATGTATTGACAGTGTTATAGTGCTACACAAATACCTCTCTCTACATTGTACTTGTGTTCGGCCTGGCACAAATTGAGCAATTTTATTCCAATTCTTTGGACCAAAAAACTTCACAGCTACTTTCAGGCATTTGTCTTCATCTAAGGTCCATGTCCCTTTCCTTTGCCTATATGGGTTTAGAGATTTCCTCCACCTGTGTATTTTGGAATATTGTGATATAAATAGTAATATTTGTCAATTTTGAAGAATGTCAGAACAAAAATGGTCATGAGGGAACATATCTTATTACTCCAAAGATATTTCAGAAATTTCAGAAGGAAAGAAGTGAATCATATTGCCTTTTATATACTTAAAGAGCAACTATAAAACATAACAGTCCTACCATTGCTCTGAGAACTATCCTCTTTCAAATACAAAACAGATGCTCAAAATGAGCAATAAGAGATTCAGAAACTCATGGTATAAATAGCCAAAGTTGCTTAGGTTGCGCAACCCTTCTTTCCTTTTGAAGGAAAAACACTAGTTATGACAAGAAAGACATATGACACAAAAAACAATCAATGTCATCGAAGTACGAACTCTATGCACAATAAGCCAAAAACCTTCATTAAACATCCACATAAATTCACTTCTGACCATAAAGACTGACCTATTAGAACATTGTGCACCGGTTCTTCCTTCCAAACAGGAAGCTACATCCTGCCAATTATAGCCATAAACTTTTACTGCAGCATTAAGTTGTGCATCCTCATCCTTAGTCCACTCCTTCTTTAGTATGCGAGCATTTAAACTCCGTTGGAAACGTAACAAGCATCCAAACGGCGTCCTCTTTTTCTCCAATGATGCTGCAATATCAAACCAATTACTGATTCCTCTTTCCTGGACAACTAACAAAAGATTTTTATCATCTCGGGCTTCCCATGGACTTGAATCAATTAATGGATCTTCAAAATTCAACCACCTGCAGGATCAACATTACATCAATACGAAGACAAAAAGTGAGTAATTAAAATATTGCAGATGTACTTGGTGGGAAATCAACAATGAAGACATCAACAGATAGAGCCCTGAGGCAAATCAAACAAGAATTCAACTCTCAGGACTCCATTATATGAATATCGATTCCATTAATAAAAGAAGGGAGCTTAATGAGGCCATATTACTAAACTGAGAAGGCAAATCAAACAAGAATTCAACTCTCAGGACTCCATTATATAAAAATCAAATTCATTAATAAAAGAAAGGAGCTTAATGAGCCATATTACTAAACTAAAAGAAAGGATCTTATCAACATCCAGGGATTGGCAACTTATCCATTCAGTGACTTGGATAATCTTTAGAATAATCTAAATATACTTAATAATTCATGTGTACTATTTATAGTGTAAGTATGTCTACATAGATTTAGTGCAAAATATTTTGAGGTATTTGTGCTTCTCAGCATGTGACTTTATATCAAGACTCTTTGGCCAGGTATAGTAGTAGGTAATTTCTGTTCACCAAAATGTTAGATACAATTCTTAACACTATGTAATTGGATCCAACTTAAAAGATCGGATAAAACAGGGGGTATTTCCTGGGTGGACTGCGCTTCAAATAGCTGAACAAAACTTCATGAAATATTGAATTAAACTTGCAACAAAAGCACAGATGATCAAGGCATTAAAAAACAATTCAAAAAGAAAGCCATCTAAAACTCTTTTAAACCCTTACAATGTATTTAACAGCAAGATAATGCTAGGTACTATTGACAAAAAAAGTCACAGTGAAGCATGAGAAATAGGGCCTAACACCTGATGAAAACTATGCAGGATTGATGGCAATGCAATAATTCAAAATCAATAGAATCAATTATCAGCCTGCTCTTCGAGGTTTGTTGATATGCAAAGAAATGTCTTCAAAAACAAATGAGCTAAGCAATTTAAAAACATAAAATTAATCAATTAATTCCATGGATTAGAAGACATTTTCAAAGGGCTTACCAACCCAACCCATAAAGGAAATATGTGAGACGATTATGCATGAAAAGGTTAAGATAAAATGGCATGGGGTTTTCTAAAGAATTCCCAGAATCTCCAAATCCTTTTTCTTGTTTGGAATATGGCTGAAAACATCAATTATACAGATCAAGGTCAAAACAACTTTTTCATGTGTACAAGATTCTTGAGATATTTTGCTAGCATTTAGTATATTTGTTATTATCGTGAAAGGAGATCTGATCTCACACAAAAAGCTAACCTTGCTGCACATTCTGCACCAGAATGACCAGTGACATACAAGGAAGCCAATTTATCCCAGTTAACCTTTGGAAGAAACTCTCTCATCAACTCCGGGGTGATTTCCAGATCTCTGATTGAAGCAAGAAGGCTATCCAAATTACTGTGATCTCCAAAATAACCTTCAGAACCACTTCAAGTTAAAATGTGTTAGAAAAGGAAATTTGTAAATTAAAATGGAACTTGCAGTCTTGAAAAGAAGAAATACAATAGGCATAACTCCAGGAGCCTCAAAGGCTTAAAAGACAACAAACACAACAAAATAAAATTTGCAAAGTGCATGTCAAAGGCATCAATTTCTATCAGTTTAAGCTTCTTAAAATGTATGTGACATTCATTTCATGGTATAAACACTTCAATCAATTTCTGAGTATTCTATGGCTCTTAATGTCTAATCAGACCATTACTAGAAGCTTTCGTAGAGGCACGCTTCTGCAGTTGATATTTGTGCTTAGCCTCTAATAACCCTCAACACTAAGCACCACTGAATTCCAGCAACAGTATCACATACTGATATCCAAGAGTCAGACTTGACAAAGGAAAGATTTTTGCTCTGAATACTACGCTTATCTGTTACTGTAGATCAGATCCTGAGATCACAAGTTGAATGGTTCTAAGGACAAAAAATGTTCTCTAGTTTCTTGATTCATAGAAAGTTCATCTTTTCTGGAGGAAAAAGAGAAACAGTAACTCTTCCAACCCATGACAAAATCTACATGCTTGAATTCACAAAGTTGAACAAATTTTACACTCGTACTCACAAATGCATAAGTAGACATAATGAAAATCCACTAATAAAATTTAAATAGGATCATTGTATCATACAATCATTTAATTAATTGGTAATCAAGTATTTGTAGCCTTATTATTTTTGTTAGATATGCAATGTCCTTTGATTATTAAGGAAAATGTTCAAAAGCTAAAAGCCAACCGATGCACAAACTATTTCAACAAGAAACAAATCTGCTCATACCTGAATTGATCCACCGATAGGTGAAGCACCATTTCTTGGAATTGTTGTCTAATTCCCATCCCAAGGTTTTTGCTTTCTGTCTTTGTCCATTTTTTTCGGTGCACTGTAAGTGGAAAATTTTTCAATGCTTTTCTAAAGTTAGAAACATGAGAATTTTCCAGTGGTCCATCACGTATAGTAGAGACCCTTTTATCATTAATCTGCAATGACAGAAAAAAATGCTTGGTGAAGACGACTTCTCAATAGTCAAACAACCAATCAGCAATTTGAGCAAGTAAATGGAAGCCCGCTGGCAACACTTAGGTATGAAGCACGATGAAAGCTAATCCTTCCTAATAGTAAGGTACTTGCTGAAAACTAAAAGCCCTAAAAACTGATGCACATGCAAGCACCGTACCTAAGAAAACAATGACCACAATTTCAGAGAAACGGCATTCTAACTTGAAGAACCCCGTCCAGTGAGAGATAAAAATTAATAGTACATATAAGAAACTAATGAACAGGAGTCAGTTAGGAGAGGTAAGACTTTTCCAGGTATTATTGCTGTATATCACAACTGAAATCCTGCTTACAACTACCCAGGGAAGGGTTCATAAGACGCGAACGACTAATTCAAATTTTGTAGTGCAAAGTGAAATTAGCCTATCACAGCTAAACTATCACCCTCACACGAAAGAAAAGTAAGATAAAAATTGAAGACAGTCATGACAGAGAGAAGGAACTACTTGGAGACATGCAAGCATATTAATTAAGAAAGTTACCTCAGAGTCCTCAGAAGTTGGGGCCTTTCGCGCTGATATTAATTGGATGAGTGGATCCTTTCTCTGGGACAATGCCTTCCCAGTCATTCTTTTGCATGAAACCTGAAAATTTTTCAATATTTGAACACGCTCCCTCAGTTTCTTATTCTCCTCCATTCTTGCTTCAATTTCAGTCAATTTGCTTCGAAGCAACTTCTGAGACGATCTATTCTTCCTAATTGCATCAACAAACAACTGAGCTGATTTTGGAAAGCTAGAATGGCGTAACACCAACTCAGAACCATTTGACTGAAGCTGGGACAACCGTCTGAAAGGCAGTAATTCCGTGCTACAATTCAATGTGTTTGTGCTGTCACCGGCTTCATCGGAAGGTGGCAAATTATACTCTGTGATTCCATCCACCGAGAAGTTGTTTGATTTTTCTGTTTCTGAGACAACATCGGATATATGAAACTGGTCCACTTTTCTCTTGGAATCCCCTGTGACATTATCTGAGAATATTACATAAACATGAGCATACTTGTCAGGGGAACAAAAGCAAAAGTGAACATAGTAACAACTTCCACTATTTGAAACTCACAATCGGTGTCACTATCTTTGGACATGTTTGAGATATATAGATAGCTTCGTTGATAAATGAACAATATTTAATTTGTCTCTCAAAAAGTTAAGCGACTCATAAGTTTCAAAAGTTAGTAAATTATAGCTTGGCTGAAAATCCGTACATGCAACAAGCCTCCTCCTAACCAACGCGAATATTTCGTTATGCATTATTAGTTTTATATCAAATGGCATGCGACCTACAATCTGATAAAATACAAATTCAAGCATTTCCCATAATCATGGAAAAAAAGGGTTTACCAGTGTCATCATAAGCAGCAAAACGGCGCCGAATTGCGGCAAGAGTTGCAAAATCATCCTCGTCGTCGTTATCAGAAGCTGGTGGTAGAGTCATCAGAGGCTTCAGAGAGAGAGGTTCAGAAAAAGCAGTCGATATCGAGAAGCGGTTCTGTATGCTCCGAAGCACTTCAAGATCATCCTCACTGTCCTCTTTATCGGATTCACCGGAAGCTTCGCCTGTGGCGGGCAAGGAGGGAGACGGACGTTGAATGGAGTTGTAGAGATCGTAGGGATTTGCGCCGGTGAGCATGCAGGCCTGCCTCAGGGCCTCCATGTCCTCGTCGAGGACATCGTCGTTATCCTCTCCGGAGGAGAAGTCTCCATCGTCGGGGTCATTAAAAGACATGTTGATTAGAGAAGTTTAGGGCATTGGGATTATTAGGGTTTAGAACTTAAAAAGTGCACGTGCATAGAAAGGTAATACAGAGAAGGGGAGGCCGCGAAATTGTTTCGTGCAATACGCACGCGGCCGCCGGGAAACAATGCTGCTCTATTCTATTTATACTGTAAGTCGGTGTCAGTCCTTTTTTTTCCTCCCTTTTCGCTTAAACCTTCTTAATTGAATTTATAAATTTTTGTGTTTATTAGGTATCTTCTTTTGCTTCGGCTTCAATAACATTACTGTGTATAAATTAGACTGTTAGATAAAGTATAATGCCTTAAATCAAGAAAGGATCGGCTATTTTGAAAAGAACAAATACGCTTCTACGCACATAGAGCTATCACATACTTGATTAGTCGACTGCTAATTGATTACTAGTCCCTCTGCTTAGCATCAAGTTTCCAGCAACTTTCGAGTTCTCTAGTAGCTTCAACTCTCACATTATCATTGGAAGTGAGACATCTGTAATTAATCCGATCAAGAAGCTTTGCCCAAGAGACTAGAAGATCATCAATTAGGAAAATATCTCATTTCTCCTTTTTTGGAATGACTCGAACTCAAGACTTCCTATAAAGGAGAGCCTTAATTAAAGAATAAATACCAGTTAGGCCACTCCTCGTTGTCTTCTGTTTTTGTTTCTGTTTTTTGGTTTGCCTATTACTTCCTTCTTCTTGGTTATAGTCGCATTGTGGATAATAAGAAAAGCTTTTTGGTTTCCATTAATTTCTACGACTACTTCTTCTATTCCATGTTATCAGACTTTTCTCCCATTGTTTTAGTCAATTATGTAAATTATTTTAGATTTTAATTATTAACACTCTCAATTCCTAATCCAATTCTGAATTATTATAACACATTTAAGAGCATAACTTTTATTTTCAACTAAGCAGGCAGATGGAAACAAACTTTATCTCCTTTTCTTCTTTATATATATGCATAAAAGGAAAAACAAAGAAATAAAACGATTGGGCCCCCTTCCACATGAAAAGGACTTGTAGCAGGTTGGACTTGGGCATCCTAGTTCTGGGGTTGTTTTCATAACTTAAGTTTCCGTTTGGTAAGATCATATCAAATATCAATCTTCTTTTGAGCTCAATTTTGTAATTAGGTTCGAATTTGTTATGTCAATAATTTAAAAATTGGACAAGAGTAGTGAATTAGTTATGGTGACATTTATAAAATTGTGGTTTTATCATCACAAAAACTTGTATGAAACCCGAGATTAAGCATAATCTTCATATCTTGCAAAAAAAAACTTATACACAATAATTATAGTAATACTATTCATCTTATGTGTAAGTGCATTTTGAGATCTTTTACAATAGTAAATACAAATTTTTGATTAGCCATCTAACATTTTGCAATTAGTTACAAACATAAATATATAAGTAACCAAGAGCAAACTGCAAGACGTAGGTAATCAAAATAATATAGAATTAAAGTGTAAACGTAAATGGTGAGTGTCAAATCATTTAAAAATAATTAACCTACTTAGAATATTAACGTAGCACAATGGTGTTTCTCCACCTGTTGCTTCTATAAACTGTTGCATACTTTGGATCAACCCATTGTAAAATGTTTGGATTTGCATTCATTATGGTAGACCATGACGTATGCATCGTCTTAGCTTCTCTTTGAATCTCTCCCATGTATCGTCTAAAGATTCCACTTCAACTTGGGAGTGTAAGGAGATGTCATTCCTTAGTTTAGCAGCCTTTACTGATGGAGAATACTTCAACAGGAACTTCTTCGCGCACTTGTTCCCATGTATTAAGTGAAGATTGTGGCCTTGAATTCAACCATTTCTTGGCCTTCTCTTTTAAAAACGGGAATAAGCAAAATCATATGGCTTCATTATTAGCTCTGTTGATTTTAGAAGTATCGCAAATCTCAATAAAATTAAAGATGTGTTCATTTGGGTCTTCGTCCCTGAGTCCATCAAATTAGACTGACTGTTACATCATCTAGATGATGCTTAGCTTTATCTCAAAGATATTAACATTAACAATCAGTTTCATGATGTTGGAATCTACACCGGTCAAGTTTGATCTAGGATAGTTGAACATTGGTCAGCCATGTTGTGCAATTCTTCAATGTCTGCTTAACCACCTAAGTCTTCTATTTGACGATATAGCTTCAATTCTTGCAGTTGTGTACTTTGAAGATTGCACGCCATTCTTTCAATCTCTAAGTTTGCCTCTGTTAAGCTCTTAGAATTACTCTAGATTATAAACTAACCAAGAGTCTAAGTCTACAAAAAGAAAATAAAAACAAAAAATTCATCAAATAAAATAATGTAAAATAAAAATAAAACTAAAAAATCGAAAATAACTAGAGTAATAAAATTAAGGTGTTCCTAATATTACCATCCCTAACAATGATGTCAAAAACTTGATTGAAATTTTCCTTTACATCAATAATTAAATTAACTATAAGTGCACGACATAATTGTAGCTATTACAGGTAAGTACGGGTCGATCCTACGAAGATAATAAGTATTAGTAATTACCCTTCTCCTATTATCTAGCTTACGAATTGGATATTTAGTTTTCGATTAAAAATAAAGCTTAAAAAATAAAATAAAATTGGAAACAATAATAAACACAGAAGACTAAGGAAATTACCTAGAAAAATCAATATCAAACATTAGTGTCTATATAACACCCCTATACGGAACCTACAATTACCTACACACATGGCACCCAAATTCTTGTACATATATTTATGGCATACAATTCTATTCATTTATAGGGATTGTCACCACTCATTTATTTATTCAATGTTGTACATATACATATCGCAAAATTTCATATCCCTGAACATTATCATTCAAAAATAGTATTACATCATTACAATTATATAGTAATCCAAAAGAGATTATAACACACATCTTAAATTCTTAATTAAAAATTGTTAATAAACTTCAATTGCCTTCATTACATATATACATCCATTATTTAATAAAAAGACACATCCAAAGGTACTTTCACTTCTAGTGATTGGCCTTGGTCCCTGCAGATAATCCTTGTGCCTGACTCCTATTACTTGGACCTATATGGATTAACACCCGTGCTAAGCTTGAAAGTTTAGTGGGGAAACACTTAGTTTGGATGACCACTCATCGCAATCATCCGTCAAGCGTACACACATTTATGAATATCATAAACTCATGTAAATAATGATGACATAATTAAGCAAAGTACATAATGCAAATATGCTTCAACCATATGCCGCAAATTCACATTTATAAGCCAAATGTTGATTTCCAAAGCTCATCAATACAAATTGTTCATATTATCATGTTTTATCTCTTATTTATAATCGTTTGATTTCCTTTCTATGTTAGGCCTACACATTCCTATGGGTGTCGATAACAAGAGATGTGGATATCTGAAAATATCAAACTGTAGATACCCAAAGGCATCGAATTATAGATACCTGAAGGTATCAAACTGTGGATACCCAGAGGTATTAAATTGTAGATACCCAAAGGTATCAAACGATAAAGACACTATCCTCTCGAAATGAAGACACCGGTGGTGTCAAATTGTAGCAACTGCATTGTAACCATATAGGCATGCCTATCTATCCATGACCAAGACAATAAAGCAGGCTCTATAACATTTCCTTTAATCATTTGCCAATTTGATAATTATTATATTGACAAATCATATGATATTCAGTTGAAAAAAAAAACTATTTTTAAGTTCATACATGCAAGTCATAACTTATCACCATTAGGATAGTATTTAAATCAAAAGTACTCGCATGATTTATTTTGTATATGTTTTGTTCAGTTGTGTTTCTCAAGGTACATTTACATAATTCCAGTATATAAATTTCTATACCTTATTTTTTTAAAAACATGTTAAATTGTACTTAATTATTTTCACAAAATTAGTATGTGAACTTTTATAGTCAATTAACTACACACACATAAGCAATAAATATGCATACAAATCATCTATGTTCTTGTAAATTTTCTTTAGCATATGAAGCTATGGGTTAGTGCGAGAAGCTCTCCCCTCTCTCTAGACTCCTCTTCTAGCCTTTGAAATTTTTTCCCGCCTCCGATCATGAATGACCCAGCTTCTCCCCCTCTTGCTGATTTTCCTCCCCTTTCTTCTGCACCTTCCCTCCCCTCTTCTAACCCCATGTCCGATGCCGTCCTTGCTTGAAAATCTTGGAAGCAGGTAGTCGGTGATTCCACTCTAACTACTCTGAGTTACTCGCCCCCGAGTGAAGTAGACGGGAAGCTCATCGTTTCTCCTGACCTAGCTACTCTTCAAGCGGCCGCCGAATCTTGAAAATCCACTCTTGTGGGGTTTTTCCTCGACAAAAGACCACCTTTTCCTCTTCTTCAGTGTTGGGCGACTAAATCCTGGAAGAATAGGGGTCTCGTTGATGTCCTTCTCTCGGAAGATAACCTCCTTCTCTTTTCCTTCTCCTCCACCTTAGCTGCTCACAAAATCCTCGAGGAGGGGCCTTGGCATTTCGGGAGTCAGCCTTTTTTCTCCAACTATGGCAGCAGGGTCTTACATTGGACACTATCAAGGTACAGAGTTTACCCATCTGGGTCAATTTTCACCAAGTTCCCCTGGAGTATTGGACGACGCAGGGTCTCAGTCACCTCGCAAGCTTCATCGGTAAACCACTCTGCATGGACGAGAATACAACGCATAAGAAACGAATTGGATATGCCCGAATATGTGTAAGTATTTCCATCTCCAAAGACCTACCTTCTGAAATTCCTATCATGCAACTTAGAGAAGGAAATAAATTATGGGAGGACAACATAGCTGTCTCTTATCATTGGAGCCCCCCTCTCAAGGCTTCTTCGATTTGGAAACCCACAGGGAGGATCTTTACTATTGGTAGCTACTCTGAATTGATGAATCTTGGCGAGGCACCTCCTAGAGAGGATGGCCAAATGTGTACTAATGCACCCTTAGCTTCAACCGTCAATGCCAATGTGGGTCTATCTTCTGCTCAGATATTGGTGTCCTCTGGGCCTCGTCAACCTGAGGCTACCTCTCTTACTGTCTTGCCTGCTGTTCTTCCTCTACCTGTGTCTGATATTTCTGTATTGACTGAGACTGCTATTTCTGCCTTGCCTGAGACTGATGATCCTGCTCTGGTTCCACACTCTTCTCCACTTTGTCATCTCGAGCATGCGGTCGTTCATACCTTACGCAACGCCCCTGTGGATTTTTCTGGTGTAGCTGCTTCCACTCAATCCACTGAGCCCTCTCCAGATGCATTAGTTCGGGATGTTCCTGGCCCTTTTTCTCCTTGCACTTCTGTCGCAGAGAGTAGTGGCACCATTTCTACTAGAAAATCCAAAAGGGGCAAGAGTAAAAGCCTCAACATCTGCTCTTCATAATATGTCGATTTTGGATTGGAATGTCCATGGTCTCAACCTCCCTTCTAAGTTAAAAGCTCTTAAAGATTTTGTGTTCCGAGAACAACCTGTGTTGCTTGGTTTACTTGAAACTAAAATCCGATTGGCTAATTTGAATAAACTCCACATTTTGGGCGCTTAATGGAGCTAGTTATCTAATCACCATCATCATGCATTTGGACGGACTTTAGTCTGTTTCAATCTTATTGAAGTTAAGGTTGACATAGATGAGGCTACAGATCATATTATGCACCTTCGGGTACTGATTTTGCAAGGCAATCTTGACTTTTTTGTTTCTTTTGTGTAGGCCAGCAATTTTGAATTTCAGCGCCGGGATTTATGGAATACCATCCGTCTTGTCAGTAGTTCTGTTTCTAAACCTTGGCTCCTATGTGGGGATTTCAACATTACCCTCTATTCTTCGGAGGCTCAAGGTAACATTAGTCTTTGTAATTACTCCATTGACTTACTGGATTGCTTGGAGCAGGTGGGTTATCTGACCTTAGTTCTGATAGTCATTTCTTTACCTGGTCTAATAAGCAAAAGGACTGGTGGTTTATTCGTAAGAAGCTTGATAGAGCCCTTGTCAATAACTTTTGGCTTCAATCTTTCCCTAGCAGTACGACTCATTTTTTGGACCCTCTATTTTCGGACCACACTCCCATACGGATTTCCCACTTGCTTCCAAGCATCAATAATTATTTAGTTACAGTTCCTGGTTTTGGGAATGCTTGTTTGCGTGGAGCTACGCATGGATGTCAGGGCACCAAGCAGTTTATCTGTATGCAGAAATTGAAAATTATTAAACAAGCTCTTAAACTTCTTCAGGCCTCTTAGGGGTCCACCTTTGAAGCAATCAGTCGCACTAGATCGGAGCTAACTCGAGTGCAGACTCTTTTATCAGATACCCCAATGAGCCAGTGTCTTCTTGATTAGGAAAAGATCGCCCTTACCAACTATCTGCAAGCCGTTAGTAATCATTCCTCACTTTTGCAGCAACGAGCTGGAATAAATTGGCTTCAAGATGGCAACAGGTGTACTCAGTTTTTCTTCCACTCGATTCTTTCTAGACGGAACCAAAACAAGATTCATTCCATTTCTCATAATGGTAATATTCTCTATGATCAGATGGCTATTAGGGAAGCAGCTTTTGATTTTTTCCACGACCTACTTGGTACAACCAATCATATCTCCATCTCTTCTCTGGATTTGCAGTGTCTTAATCTTAAGCAAGTCTTACCCTCTGCTTTTCCTCTTTTAACCAAACCAGTGGAGGATAGCAAAATTGAGGCTTGTGTTTTTAAAATGAATGGCAAGAAAGCTCCTGGTCCTAATGGGTTTAACAGTTACTTTTACCAACAAGCTTGGCCTACTATTGGTGTTTTTGTCAAGGAAACCATCCATGAGTTCTTTAGGACTGGAATTTTGCTAAAAGAGATTAATCAAACCTTCCTACGCTTGATTCCGAAAGGAACGACTCCAATCACCTTTACCGACTTTCGTCCCATCTCGTGTACCAATTTTCTTTACAAAATTATCTCTAAGATCCTTGCTACTAGATTGAAGGAAGTTATGGCTCCGTTAATCAGTGCCAACCAAAGTGCTTTCTTGTCGGATCGTTACATTGGGGACAACTTTCTTATTGTTCAAGAGCTTCTGAAAGGGTATTCTACTTCTTCAAGCCCACATAACTGCACCTTGAAGATTGATTTTCATAAGGCCTTTGATAGTATTGATTGGTGCTTCTTGCATGCCATGTTGGAAGCCTTTGGCTTTTCGATTCAGTTTACCCAGTGGATCATGGAATGTATTACTTCAGCATCGTTTTTGATCTTGATTAATGGTGCCCCTACTAAGACTTTTAAAGCAACTAAGGGCATTCGCCAGGGGGATCCTCTTTCTCCATATATTTTTCTTTTGGTCATAGAAATCCTTAATGCTTTTATCGAGAACGCAACTCTTTCTAATCCCAGATTCAAGTATCATTCGAAGAGTAAGACACTTGGTATTACTAACTTATGTTTTGCAGATGATATCCTCTTATTTTGCAGGGCGGATTTGGAGTCTATTCGGACTTTTATGCTTGCCCTCAGTCTCTTCAATCATCACTCTGGACTGCAGATCAATTTGCTTAAAAGTCATTTTGTTTTGTCAAAGGGTGCAGCGGGCATGGCTCCCTTGATTTCTGCTGCCACGGTATGGTTTTGAAAGATCCCCCTCTTCTTTATCTTAGGCTTCCGGTGCCTACTAAAAGGCTCTCCTATGTTGATTGTCGTCCACTCCTAGAGAAGATTCAGCAGAGGATTAAATCTTGGGTTAAAAAATCTTTATCTTATGCGGGTAAACTTCAGCTTATTAAATCCGTCCTTAATTCCTTGCATGTCTATTGGAGCTCCCATATTTTCTTATCGCAAGGCATCATCAAAGAAATCGAAAGGCTTCTCAGGACCTTCTTATGGAGTCATTCTAATGGCACTTGCGGAGCCTCCAAAGTGAAATGGTTTGATCTTTGCTATCCTAAGGCAGAAGGCGGATTGAATATTCTTTCCATTAAAACTTCTAATCGCTCTTTGATTCTCAAACACCTTTGGTGGATCCTAGAGGATAAGAAAACCTTGTGGATCCAATGGTTGCACGCTTATTTTCTGAAAGGATATTCTATATGGGAGATTTAGTCAAAAGCCAGTTTCTCCTTTTTCCTCAACCAGCTCTTGCGGTTAAGAGACGAAATTTGCTTAGAGACTTCTTGTGTTATCAAAGATGGACGTCGGGTCTCTCTTTGGTATGACAATTGGGATAGTCGAGGTCCCTTAATTTCTTAGGTAACTCCTTCCATAACTTCTCCACTGTTCCCTCTCAAAACACGTATGATTTCATTTATTGATGGGAACTCATGGAAATTCCCAAGAATTTTGCGTCACCTTCAACCTAGCTATTCTCCAACTCCTCAAGAATCTGACACTTTCTTTTGGAAGGGGACTCCACTGTATAAGTTGACTAATCGCTTCTTTTGCAACAATTTGCGTCATCGCCAACCCCCTGTTCCTTGGGCACCCACAGTTTGGAGCAATCTTTTCACGCCTCGAATTTCCTTCATTTTCTGGTTAGCTATTCAGAATAAACTTTCGACTGCTAACCGTATTCCTTATGTGCACATGGATCCTTCTTGCCCGATGTGCTCCCGTCAAATGGAATCTTGTTCTCATCTTTTTTTCGAGTGCCCATTTAACTATTCTATTTGGAGAACTATTTGTGACTTATGCTGCTGGACGGATCCTGGGCCCGAAATTATGGCTATCACTGGTTATCTACCTTCTCCTGCAAGTTCCAACAAATCTGTCTAACTTATTGTTTTAGGGGTCTGTTTATATTCACTTTGGCGAGAACGAAACTCTCTACGCTTCCAGAGTACCTCTTCTACGAAAGAGAGTTTGATTGGCTTAATTATGTCTAATGTTCGGGCGATAGTTTTGACAAAGAAAGTTCTTTGTAGCTCTAAAGTTTGTCATGCCTTACGACTATAGTTGATAAATGCGGGCTCTGTTTAGGCTCTTTTTGCTGTGGTAGCTGATTTCTTTATTGATGGCTCTCTTTTTGTGGTGTATATAACAGGTTCTCCCTTTTGATGACCTTGTAAATTTCTTCTTTATTTATACTAATTTCCTTTTTCAAAAAAAAAATTTAGCATGCATTATGCTCAATCTTAAATTCCAACGTTTAATCACCCAATTCACATATAGTAAATCATATTTTATTTATTTCTAAGTGTATGAAAAGTTTCATAAACATTAAAAAAGGTTATAATATAAGTAATAAAAAAAGGGAAGCTAAAAATTCAAAATTGTGCAATTTGGGCTAAGCCTACGATGAGTTTAAAAATAAGCAAACAAATCAGTCCGGAAATAAATTACACGACAGTCTCCACTTGTTCCAAAATTTTCATATAAAAAACATTCAATTTAGGCTTTTAGGTCTTCTAAACATTTGTCTCCCTATAACTCTAGTTTCCATATCACTAAAAATCAAACCATTTGAACTTCTAAACCATGAGATATGCAACAAACATCACAAGCTACTCCAATATAGGGGCAACATTAGGTCATCATTTTCGATCCCAATTTCCAATGTCATAAGCCAGAATTAAGTATGAGTCTCTTCTAGATATTTTTATTTCTATGTATTAATTTTCACCTCTAATTTTAATCACCCAATTTAGAGGTCTATAGGTCTAGTTATGGCCAAAACAATAGGGCTGGTTCAAGTGAACGGAGAACCTAATACAAAATTTCACTAAACATTATTCTCTCGTGTCATATTCAATCAATTCCATAAAAAGTAACACCAAGACATAATTCCAGCAACCATTCCATTTCCAAAAATCAATTTTTGTACACATACAAATATGCAAACATATAGAAATTAACTAGGTGTAGTCTCAAACCTTGAAATTTGTCAATTAGCTCTTCATCTAGTGCTCTTGCTTCTGTTCCCCTTTAGCTTTGCTTGATTCACCAACTAAAACACCAAAAATACATATCTCAATCTCATATCCAACCTTATAGTTTCAGCTCTTCATAAGCAAAGCAAGAAAGATGAACATAAGAAGAAAAACAACATACTTTTACCTTGATTTTTACCTAGGATTAGCTTGATTCCTTATGCAAAATGAAGTGATTAGGGAGATGGAATGAAGAGGAGATGAGAAAGAAAATTATGGATTTAAAACCCTACAAACATGTCCCTCTCCCCTCTCTTCTACTCCCCTTTTCATGAAGCTTTTAGTCTTAGACACATATTTCAATCCCATTGGACCATATGTTGATTTTTGGGAAAATTGCACATTTGGTCCTTCTTCTTCCTTTAGTTCCCACATTGGCATATAAAGTCATCAATTGCTTTCATTCTAGTCCATATTTCACATATAATTATTCACGTCCATGCTGAAATGAAGACATTACTAATTTACCCTTGTCTTTTAAATTAATTACCATTATGCCTCTTACTATACTTAGATACACTTAGGGGTGTTTGGTTTGAGGGTTTGGGAACGAAGGAATGGAATAATTGTAAAAAATAGTCTTTGCTTTGGGGTTTTCAATTCTAAGGGAATGGATTTATCCCATTAAATTTGGAAATCTACTAAACCCACCAAAGGGGGTGGGTATCGAGTTTTCATTCAAATCTAAGTTTTTATCACGTTTATTTTTTACTCTTTTATCCTTATCCTTGGCCCTACCATCCTCTTTTCTTCCTTATCGCCTCTCAATTCCTTACGATCTCCCATTTTGCCTTATCGCGTCTCATTAACGAAGGAATTTTTTGTTCTGCGCCTCTAGGTATATTTTCTGAAATCCCTTGTTTTAATTTGATGTTAAATGAATTGGATAGAGCCTGGTTTCATCTAATTGTAAATGGGGCTTTTGCTCCTTTTTTTCTTATATATTCTCATTTTATGATTTAATCAAGAGAATAACTAATC
>JANVCL010000006.1:21485763-21505000 GCA_026546855.1 Erythroxylum incrassatum
AATTTTTATTTTTAATATTTTTTACAAATCAACTACTGTTAATGGTAATAGTAATCATTTCTTCCTCTTAACCAACAATTATAATAATAATAATAATAATAATAATAATAATAATAATAATAATCATCATCATCATCATCATTCTCATTTCTCACTATATTTATTCTCATTTTAAACAATGTAATTGAATTCATTTCTATTATTACTGAGTTTGTTCCAAACAGTGTAAATTGAATTCAATTAAATCTCATTAATGTAATTGAATCAAATTCGTTAATGAATTCAATTCAAAGGTTTCCAAACAGCCCGTTAATTCATATTCAAAATTTAGGGGAGTATAATGCGCAGAAGGTCATTAAAACAAGCCTTTGGCATATTTAAAGTAAATTATTGTTTGTTTCTAGTAAAGTAGAGAGTTGACTTGGATTTGAAGATGAAGCATGTACCAATTTGGGTGAAATTTCATAATTTCCGTTAAAATACTATTCTACTCTAATCTTAAGTTGTCTAGTAACTTCTATCTTTGCTTGAAGATGAAAAGAGTAAGATTTGTTAGGATTTGTGTTGAAATCTACATTAAATCGTAACTCCATAAAATCCTAAAAATCAAAAGACTCACGACAGACCAAATATTGGTTATTTATTAATAGAAACCTTCTTTAAAGAAAAAAAAAGGATAGAGTTTCACTAGAAAAGTTTTGTCAGATGAAATACAAAATCAAAAGCTCCTCCTATTCAAGATATAGCTAAATGCACTCATATAATTACCCGAGATAACTTAACTACAACATGTAATTCTACAAGATTAGCTAGTTGATAGAGGACAAGATAAATGCTATTGATATATATATCAGGTTAATAATCTTTGATCAATTTATTCATATGATGATCAATATGGACTAGGATCTCAATGCTTTTAGGGTAACCTTTTATATATATTGTGAATATGAATTCCAAAGGAGTTATCACTTTAGGGGGAGTACTCTAATCTTAGCTCCACCATGAATTGCCCTTTGTTGGTGTTGTGGGATTTTAGCATTACTCTATTCTTCAAATAGGCTAAATGTTACATACTTAATTATAAAAATAAAAATTAAAGTTTCAAATATAGCATCACTTTAGTAATATACTTAAGATATAATGGAGCTTAATATAATTAGAATAATAAACAAGAAGGAAGATGGTTCATTTGAAAGAAACTTGATCGATCTCTGCTTAACTTCCTATGGCTCCCTAAAATTACCAAAAGTATGACACATGTCCATAATGACCTATGCTCTGATCATTGTCGAACTGAGGTTAGGTTGGGCATAAAATCAAGTAAAAGCAATCATCCATTCAGATTCAATGACTTTATTGAAAATATGGAGGGTTTTGAAAAAAGATGTTATATGAGGTTTGAATTGCCACATAGAGGGATTTTAATTTTATAAGTGCGTGAGGAGACTTAAGGTAGTGAATTATGAATGGAAAAGGCTTTATAATGATAAGTTCAAAAATACTAATTTAGCCATCACAAGAGCCAGAGAAGATCCTTGCAACATTTTGAGGAGTATGGACCTTAAAACCAATGATGAAGTAATGAGACAAAAAGAAAAGGAAGCTCTTAAGGTCTATAACCAGGCACTATAAAACTATTGTTCCTCGTTGAAACAAAGCACTAAAGTTAACTGGATGAAGGCAGGAGATAAGATCACCAGATTTTTCCTTAATGACATTGTCAGCAGAAAGGACTCGAACAAGATATGTTTCCAAATGAATGAAAATGGAGAAAACATTTGGGATCAAGATGAGCTTAAAGAGTTACACATAATCACTTTTAGGAATTACATATGCACTTTCAATATTACTTGCTTAGATCTTTATGAATTAAGGGATTTTACTCTAGAAGTTCTATCTCATTAGCTTGATAAGGATATGATTATACTATTCTCTTTGATGAAGATTAAAGAAACCTTCTTCAATGTGAACCTTGAAAAGTATTTAGGGCCAGATGGATTTAAGGATTATTTCTTTCAAACAATATGGGACTTGATAGTTGTTCTGGTGATTAAGATTGTCATGAAGTTCTTCACAAATGGATTATTGTTAAGTAAGTTGAACAATAATCATGTTGTTTATTTCCTAAAATTCCTAGTGTAAGTTCCCTCAATGATTTCATGCTTATGTCATGTTGTAATATAATTTATAAGATCTTTTTAAGCTACTTACTTTAAGGTTAAGAGTAGTGTTAAAGAGTTCTGTTAATACAAGTCAAGGAGGAGAAGTGTTGGGAACAATCTTTTGCTAGCCCATAAATTATTCAAGGGCTATAAGAATAAGAGGCCAACAAGGAGTTGTTTTTTAAAGATTGAATTTCATAAGATATTTGACTCAGTTAGTTACAAATTTATTTTTGAATCGCTAACTACATTTGGATTTCCATCTAAGTTCATCAATCGCTAACTACATTGGAAGGACAGAAGCACGAAATAGTTTTTAAATGTTCAAAAAACATTCCAGTTGTTTATTCATAATACATGTATTAGATTAGGTTATTGATCTTGGCTCAAACATTCAATTGAAGATGAGTGATGCACTAACTTACAATTGGAATGTTAATGAGTTATGACCCCCTTAGTGTTGCTATTAACAAAAGGTCTTAAATGGATGTAAGTTAATCTCAGGCTAAACAACATGACGAGTTTCAATTTCTACTCTAATTATCCTTTTTATCCTAGCTTTGGTTACTTGATAGTTTCTCTCTGGTTGTTCTCACCAGATGTAATCCTTTTTTATTTTAATGCACTTATATTTCTTTAAGAAAATATTTCCTAATCCTGAAGTTAAAAGTTTACTCTTGTTATTAAAAATGGAAAATATTCATTGTTTATCTACACATCACATCATGTTCAAATCAATCAAATGAACTATAAAAGAAATACAAAAATAAAAAATGGTTGTACTATAGAATTTGAGTAAAATAGAATCCTCATTGGTAAGTGATCGATTAACTCAAAATGGTTGTACGAAATGAAATATAAGTATGCTGGTAGTATTGAGTGCATTAAGGTGTCACTCATTTCTAAGGGTTTTATATATGCTACAGTGATGGGCTACTATTAAACTTTTGCTCCAGTTGCATAAATTATTACTTTGAATTGCTTAGCTCCATTTACTGCCATTACATCTTTAGGAAAACCAATGAGCAGATGTTAATAAAGCTTTCTTATATAAAGATCTAGCTGATGAGTTGTGAAGGTATTAAAAGGTTTTAGCAAACCAAGTGGTAATTGTGTTTGCAAGATAAACATGTCCATTTATGAGCTTAAACAATCGTCTGTCTAGATGTTGGTTTTAGAAAATTTCAAGTTCTACAACCTTTTGTTTAGTTAGATGATTTGGTTCTTGCCATGAATAATCCAACGATAAAACATTAGGTTAAACTTCATCTTAATTTAGCTTTTCGCATTAAATACTTGGGTAATTTGAAGTTTTTTCTTGTTATTGAAGTGACTCGTAGTAAAGAATGGAATATTTGGCAATCAATGAAAAATATACCCTTAATCTTTTGGAAGATACATTACTTTTAGACAATCAATATGCTAGTTTTCTCATTGAATCACGACGTAATTTAGTAGCGAGTATAGGTGATCCAATTTTGTATGTAAATTAGTATTATCATTTTATTGGTAGATTACTCTATTAGACAATTTGTGAGATCCTATATTAGTTAGAGAGGAGAACGAAGTACACCTTATAAGGATACAAATACCTCTTTCCTATAGACATATTTTTCTGAATGCAGGAAGAGTAAAACTTTTAAGGCCCTAGCTTGATGAGCAATTCAAAACAGATAATATTTACAAGTGGGTGGTCTAAGCTGGTAAACAATCACTAAACTAATATCACTTTTCCAATATAAGCCTTAATAAGTCTTATACGGGATCCTCAAGGTCAACATCTGAATGCATCATATACGATGAAGATGGATTGAGAAAGGTGAGGACATTGAAATTGTAATATGTGTATGTTTTGTGGGGACAAGATCTTCTGTCCCTACAAAATAGTGTCTTATTGTGTCCAGTAAATCTCAGCCATTTATTTATGCGGATTTCGCGTGGGTTCCACATAAATAAATGCGGGACCTGCATAAATGAATGGCTAAAATTTACTGGACATAATAAGACACCATAAAATTGGACAGAGAATCTGAACCCATGTGTTGTGTTGCCGCCATATTTTTGACAGTTGCCACCCTTCCCGCGCTTTTCTCTTAAGGCTTTTAACACATTATTTGCATTCCTAAAATTCCAAGACAAACTAATGGGTATCAAAGATCTTCTCAGGTTCATGAAACCTTATATTGAACCAATCCACATCAAGAAATATGCTGGCAAGCGCGTACTTATTCTTACCTTTCTTTCGTTCTTTTTGTTTTCTTCCCATGCACACGTATATTGTTTCAAGTTTACGTCTTTTATTTCTTCAGGTGGGTATAGATGCGTATTCGTGGCTTCACAAAGGAGGTATTTCAGCATTCAGGAAATTAGTGTTTTCCATTATTTTAGTTTTAGCTTTTTCTGTGGAATGGAGTCAATGGTTTCGTTTGGGTTCTTTTTCTAACATTTTGAACACGATCAGCTTATTCATGTAGTATGGAGATTTGTCTCGATGCAAACAGCGAAAAAAAGTTACGATACTTGGACTATTTTATGCACCGAATCAATCTCCTTAGGCATTACAACATAACCCCAGTTGTTGTCTTCGATGGTGGGAGTATCCCCTGTAAAGCTGCAACAGACTATGAAAGACACAGGTAAGTTACTGTTCCCAGGCCTTACAGCATCTGAAAGCTGAGCAGGACCCTTTTTTCAACAATTTCCATTTCGTCATCGCTGTGGTTTCTGGTTCAGGAAGAGACAAACAAATCGTGAATTGGCAATGGAGAAGCTCAAAGAAGGCGATGTTAATGCTGCTTGTGAGCTCTTCCAGGTAAGGGAAACTCGTTTCCTATTCTTTCAGTATCAAGTCTAATTGGACTTAATTTCACATTTTCCTAGTTTAAACTTTGTGTAGAGAGCTGTAAGTATAACCCCATTCATGGCATATCAATTGATACAGGTACAGACCTTCGATGCCTTTCATTCAGTTTTCTGTTTCAATTTTTAGATTTTATTTTACTATACTCCATTTTATAACTAGTTGATTATAGTTCTGTGGTTAAATTTTAGATTTTGAGGTCAGAAAGCATTGAATTTGTAGTAGCTCCCTATGAGGCTGATGCACAGTTAGCATATTTGTCCAGTCTTGAAACAGAAAAAGATGGCATAGCAGCAGTTATCACAGAGGACAGTGACCTATTAGCCTATGGTTGCCAAGCTGTAAGAACTTCCACAAAGTTTTGATTTGTTGCTGGAGGTCCAGTACTCTCCTGACCACTTGCTTGATTTCGCCTCATTATTATGACTACTGTGTTCTTGTTTTGTTTCACATCCGTTGCTACCAGACAATATTTAAAATGGACCGATATGGCAATGGTGAAGAGATAATTTTAGACAAGGTTTTTGATACTGTAGATCGCAGACCTTCTTTCCAAAACTTCAGTAAGGAATTATTCACAGGTGAGTATTGAGGCTGTGAAGTTCACCTTTTGGCTTAAATTTTGTAAATACATGTAGAAGTAAAGACCAAATCAGCACAAACAAAACATGATTGAGGATAACAAAACACCAATTCCTTGTGATTGAGGCCAGCAAAGTTCTTATGCATATCCAAGAATCTCTTGTTCTAGTTGTCGCTGGCCCAGAAACTTATCCAAGGGTCAATTGTCATGTAACATATGACATAGCTGTAATCTTGTTGATTACTATTTTGCATTGGAAAATGGTTAAATCTTCGGGTATTTGCAGGAATGTGTGTGTTAGCTGGTTGTGATTTTCTTCCCTCCATACCCGGAATTGGCATTGTGAAGGCTCATTCTTTTGTTTCCAAGTATAGAAATAATGAGCGAGTAAGTATTCCTATTAAAGCACATGTTATTCTGTCAGAAGTAGAACTTGTGAAGCCATGCTGTTTGTTGTTTATCATAGTTGGATAATGGAAAAGGTTGAAGTGTCGTGGAAACAAACCGTCGTACAAAGAACAGAGAGTGAACTTAACAAGAATGGATTTAAATATATACGAGCTTCTGGGTCGTGATGTAAATTACAGCTTAATATCTAATTCGTTGAAAACTGATGGAGCTAAATAACTGCTTACATGTTTCAACAAAGTGTAGTGATACCGCTGAAGTATTATGAACTTGTGCTTTCCGACTTCAGATAAAGTAAAACACAATGTCACTGACACTGTGGATTGATCTGAATGAGTACGTAAAATTTGTCATGTAGTTCATATACGGTTACACTGGTGAATTGCATATAGTTGGAGTTTGCTGTGTTTCATTAGTTGAATATTCCATAGCCGTAATGTATGGTTCATTCTGCCAATCTTGAAGTTAGTGGGTGCGCTTGCTTACAGGTTTTATCGGTGTTGAAGTTAGAGAAGGGTAGTCAAATGCCTGAAGATTACTGCAACTCATTCAGAGAAGCATTTGCGGTTTTCCAGTATGCTCGAATGTATTTATCTCAATGATTGGTTGCTGAAGTCTTCTTATATCATTGATTGTAATTTATGACATGCTCATTTGCTGTGCAGATATGATACCAATACTAAGTCGCTAAAACACATGAAGCCTCTTTCCCAAACACTTCTGGGATCATCAGATAAGGACCTTGATTTCCTTGGCCCGTATCCTGTCTTGTAGGCGAATTTAGTTTTTATTAATTATCTATGACTATAATATTTTGCATAATTGAGGGCATTTGACCTCACGTCAATATGCTTGAGATGTTTTATTTCTTGTTCTGTGTCCGGTTTTGGTATTGGTATTACACATGTTTCTATCTTGACTGTATACAATTGGACCGGAGGGAAATTCCTTCTTCCATTGCTAGCGCAATTGCTGAAGGAAACTTGAATCCGGCAAACATGGAGGCTTTTGATCGTTTTTCAAGTTCTGGACTTGATTTAAAGCCTCTGATTAAAGATCCCTGTACACCCAAGAAAGCTGTTGCCATTGTTCAAGCAAAACATCCAAGCAGCTGCTTCGTGGGCCCTTTCTCCAACGAAACCAGAGGTGAAGATCGTAAAAGCAAGTGCTTTATTATCTTCATACACATTTCTTAACTTGAAGATTTTGTACCGGGATTTATTTGCACGTTCCGCATATTTGTTTCAAAGCATAAATAGGTAACTAAGAAATGTCACTGAATTGGCATATTTGATTTAGACATGGGTTGATTGTGGCAGGAGTGGTAATGAAACAAAATCCAGTCTTAGGCGAAAGTAAGTATATCCACGAGGCCCTAGCACTTCAGAAATTAGTTTCCTCACCAGAAGTTCGTGGAGAAGCCAAAGAGGCTATAGTTTGGAGTGACATTCCAGTGAAGATTTCAAAAAATCCATTCAAGATAGGAGGAACTGGGCGAACTCAATTAGACCAGGCAAAAGGTATGGCTGAAGAAATTTCGATTTCAGTAGAGGATGAAAATTCTATCATTTCATTGGAGTTTCCTGACAATGGTACTTCTAAGAAGAGGAAGCATCAGGAAATTAACTTGGATCAAGGGGTGACTGAGGTGGAAAAATCCCAGGAAAGTGTGGATCATAAAAGGATTTCTTGTGGGAAAGGTAGACGTAAACTAAATAAACCTAAGCTGTCTAATCAGAATACTATTTTTAAGTTCTTCTCCCGTGTGCAAGCGTAACCATTCAAAATTTTGGTGAAACTTATCATTCGTATTTTAAGGATTACGTTATAAACTTTGTTGCTTATCAAAGTTGTAATAAGAGTCAACTTTTCAACAACTGATTTAGTGTTGCGTTGAGAAGACAATAAAATCCAAATGTTTAACACTGTAACTGAAACAACGAGACACAGCAAGTATTCTAAATAATAATATCCTTGCAACTTCTATGGCTTTTATTACTCGACTGACTATGCCAACAAACTGCTAGCATGACTAAGCTCAATCTTTGTTCCGCTTTAGCAGTTGCTTGTACCAATAGGCAGACATTTTGGGATACCTCTTGAGGTTGGAGAAATCAACATAGACAATACCAAACCGGGAAGTGTAGCCTAGTCTCCATTCGAAGTTATCAAGCAATGACCAAGCAAAGTAGCCAACAACATTTGCTCCATCATCAACTGCCTTCTTCAATTGTGTCAAATAACCCTTGTAGAAGTTGATCCTAGTGGTGTCGTGCAACGCCTTTGGAAGTGTCACATTACCAGCATAATCCATACCTGAACCAGTTTTTACAGAAGGGTTAAAATATACTAAAACCTCAGTAGACAGAAAGGGATATTCATACCATTTTCTGACAGTATCACTGTGGGGTTCCCGTAACGTTCTTTTATGTACATCAAAGCCTTGTACATTCCCCATGGTACATTGTAAAGCCAATAAGAATTTGCCTGCATATGTTCAATCATTCACAAAGTTATTAAAGAAGACCGTACAAAAAGCAGGAATAATAGACCAAATGAATAGGAAAAGAAACTTGCTCTTGGACCAATTGGAATCCCATTCTTTGCATCTGCAAAGTTAACGAAGAACCTAAATTAGCACCCCAAGGAGAGTATATGTCGAATATGAACAGAAGAATGAAGTTTGAAAGTTGAAGCTTTTACAAGCAAATCCAGCGTTCCAGTCCTGCTGGTAGCCCAAGTCCTTTGGCTTTGCTAGATGTGGATCGAACATGTAGTATGTCGTATACTGATTTATGCCCAAAAAATCAATTGATCCCTTCACCATCTTAACTTCTTCGGTTGTGAACTTGGGTAGCCTATTTCCAACAATATTTTGTATTGTTTTTGGATACTCGCCGTAGACAATGGGATGTAGGAACCTGGACAAGGCCAGACATGAAGCTACATAAACTAATAGCTTAAATCATGGAGTGACAATACTCACTATTATGTTTGAACATATTAAGGTGAAGCAACAATAGTTTCCCTAAGGCCCAAATTTGACAGATTAGTACGTCCATATTTTCTTTTGCAAGTCGTTGGCCATTCTTCATCTCATCAGCATGACTTTACTCTAAATTAGATTGCAGCAATTATGATATGCAGATTTATCCAAAGTGAGTATTCGGAGAACAAGTCTAAGTCACCCTTAAAGACTTGGGAGTTATATTGCTACATGTTAAAAGATTATAAATTATTATGGGCATTGAGGCATAAAAACTTGTACCATCCAACGTGGAAGTCCCTTGCTCTTTGAGCTGCGTAGTTGTCAGCTTTAGATCTGGTAAGAGGTTCATACCAAACAAAATCCAAAAGAATTCCAATCCTTCCCTTCTGTTTATCCTGCATTCAGGGTGGTGATTGATGGTTAGCCTAGCAGGTCCTGCTTAATTGAAAGTCTTAACCCAATTCATAACGAAAGGCAAGTGCTAACTTGATATTTTTGGCGGTATCTCTGGACAGCAGCTGCATGAGATAGGATAAGATTATGAGCAACGATGTAAGGCTCGGTTGCTGAATTGCCTGCTGTACAATTTCCAAACGCCTTGGAGCACCTTCCAGGAGCAAAGAACCCATTGTCATACCCAAGAGCAGCTATAACTCTAGGCTCATTGAAGGTCATCCAATTCTTCACTCGATCACCAAACGTCTTGAAACAAAAATCTGCATAATCAGCAAAATCTTTCCTGCAAAATGATTGTCACTATTAATCCAAAATCAGAATGAGAACAGTGATATACCTAAACAAGGAATCCTTGAAATTCATCTGAAAAATGTTAAATTGAGTGACATTGCAATGATCCTTACACTACTTGGTGACTCAACAATCCCATGTACTTCTTCTCAAGTGACAAGGGAAGATCATAGTGATAAAGATTGGCGTATGGAGTTATGCCTGCAAGTTATAGTAAATCTAGTTTTATCACATTGGTGGAGAACAGAATACAATGAGAATGCAAATTCTAGTTCTTATTCTTGATTTCTAACCTCTTTCGAGCAAGTAGTTGATTAACCTGTTGTAGTATGCAACTCCCTTCCAGTTCACTTTTCCTGTTCCATCTACGCCACCAATGGACCATAAGACGGTTGGACAATGCCAGCAACTTCGTACAAGCGGTTGATAGATGAAGGATGAAGTATTTACCTGGGAAAATTCTTGACCAAGAAATCGAGAACCGATATGCGTCAAAGTTCATCCTTGCCATGATGTCTACATCTTCCTGTAACATTGGACAAGAAAGTGTCGTAGACTGACGGCAATTCGTTTTCTTGTGTTTTCATGTGAGGAGTAACGAGATGATTCAACCAAAATGACTGCTCTAGCTAAGCAGAAAGTGGCAGGTAATATTCTTACCCCGCAAGGTAAGTAGAATAGAAAGAGAGATCTTTTCTTGACGTCGTACAAATATTTGGTTAAGCACGGAAGATTGTAAGCATAACTAATAGGTATTTGGCAAAACACTATGATAAGATCGTTTACGTTTTTTGTTTGGTTTAAAGTTAAGTCCAAAGTGGATAGATTTCATTATAAAAATCGGAACGCACGTGGAGTTTTAGTAGTGAATATGAAAACGTTTGTGACTTGTAGTACAAAACAATTACATAAGCACAACCAAGATGACTAAAGGAGATACCTTGTAACGGTGATACTGGTCCACCGACACCTTCCCCGTGGCATTATTGGCAACAATTCCTGTTCCATGTCACCATTCAATTACTCATTCTCAAGTTTCACACATAATTTTATATTTACTACCAATTACATTACACATAAAAGAAGAGTAACATACCAACTGGCTATTTTGCACTTTAATTTTACAACACAAGGTTACTAAACCACCGCACAGTTACTGCTAGTTGTGGGCAATGTTGGTTATTACAGTTTAAGGTAAGTGCGCTTACCAGGAATTTTGACGAACTCATCCCAAATACTTGGGCCACGACCGTCCTTGTCGGCCATGCCTTCAACTTGGTAAGCAGATGTTGCCGTTCCGAACACGAAGCCCTTGGGAAACTTGGCTCTGCAAAGCCCGCCGGTGTCCAAACTTATGCTCGCCGAAGGACTTCGCCTTTCGATGGCCACATCTGCTGCATATGCAGAACAGTAGTTAATTCCTAGCAGGAATGTCAATACCACTACTACCAGTGATAATGGCAACTGGGAATTTCCTCTCATCTTCAAGAGAGAAGAAATAGTGTTGTTGAAGCTTTCAGATTGAGCGAGGCACTGACAGGGCTTACTTGTACGTATATATAGTATAGACAAGGATATTAGGGGACTGATCAAAAATATACCGTGATTCAATCCTCCAATAGTGATTGAGCCTGCGACTGGGATTTCTTGGGGTTGGAGATTCAACCTTTTGGGGAGAGTATAGACAAGGATAGAAAGATAGAGACAGAGGCATGCGAAAATGACAATTTCATCGTTATTTTAAATAAAATTAGATAAAGCTGAGTCTGAAAAACGTTCGGTTCAGTGAATTAATTAAAATGAGGTTCAAGGATAAACAAGTAGAACAGAATATCTTTTAGGATAGGATTCCTAAATATCAGACATATTTGAACTAATGTCCTTCTTTAAACCGTAAGGCAAATATTATATTTCTAAATGTTCTTTTCTTTGTAATAACTAATAAGAATACTTAATGTTTATGAATAAATTTCTATTTACGTAATATTATCATTAGAATTGACCTTATTTCTTTTTTTAAGTTTTTTGAAAGTAGTTTCTTTATTTTCTGTTTGATGCAAAAGAGAATTTTTCATTTTTAATCAGAACTTGTTTTTATTTCAGAGCAATCATATTTTTTAGTCTCTTAATTTAATATTTTTATTTTAATCCTTTAATTATTAAGAATTTAATTAGTCATACAACTTGAAATGATGCGTGGACCTTATTAAAAAGTCGCATAAGATTTTTACATAAGAAGTAATAAAATTTTTGATCAACTTATAATGAATAATTAAATTATTATTATAACGATTAAACAATTATGTTAAATTAAAATTGAAAATACACTAGTTTGTAACAAAATTGAATGATTAAATAAAAATTTATACCAAAAATATATTCATAATGTTTATTTTTCACGACTTGCACTTCAGCAAGGAGGGTTATTTTACTCTTCAACTAAAAAGTAGCGTTGCATTTAAGTTATGGTTAATTCAATCGATATATAAAATAAAATACAATCTGCTTTCTCGTAAGGGAATATAAAGTCTTGAAGACGCATAAAATAAAACAAATGTAACGTACTAACGAACGTGCCTCTCGCATAATGTGCTAGTAGACGACAAACTTTCCAAATTTGTCCCTTACCCACGTGACTTGTCGTATTTGCCCGTGCCTGCGTCGGCAAACAGCTTACGAGTTGGAGTTGGAGATGGCCAGAAAGTCAGGGCAGGGGCGTGGGGCTGAGGGATTCGTTGTGGAATATGCTACTACGGTCCAGAGGTGTAATGATTCGAAGTAATTAAACAAAAAATTCGAAAGTGGGGTTTATCGCTATGATACAAATGTTAAATCAATTAAAGTTACCAAACGTCCATAGTTTTGATTCCTTATCTTTCTTCTTTCTTCGTTCAGCCACTATAGACAACAGATAAAGCGCAGGAATATTTGAGCATATCTTAAAGAAAAGATTTGCTACCCGGATGACAAATTATTTTAATTAATCTTGTTTAGTTAGGCCAATCTTTCAAATTTTATTTCATGATAACTAAATATTCTTATATCCTTTTTCTTTTTTAAAAAAGATTTTAAAAGACTAATAGGATGTATTTTAGTACTCAAATCAAGAAATTAACGCATAAATTAAGTTATATAGCAACCGAAATTAAAAATAACAAAAATGAATAGGAAATTCTCATAAAATTTTTATAGGAATTTTAATATATTTACAAATATATATATATATATATAGTCATGGTATTACTTATATATATATAGTCATGGTATTACTTATACAATGTGAATTATGCGGACACAAGGAAGAAGTCCGCGATTTCAAAGTAAAATGAAGGCGGCCACGTAAACAATCACCAAAAAATGTTAGAAAGTTAATGTCCTCTTCGAAATGGTGTTGTCGATGATTCACACGACAATTTTGTTCAGATATTGAGATGAGATTTGTAGGGGTAAAATTGTATATTATCAGATTTTTATAGACTTCACTTTATTACGGAACTTTATATTGGGTGTGATAATGATGATTGAGATGAGATTTGATCTTTCACAAAATAAATTAATTTGATTTAGGTCATTTTTAAATAACGACGTCATTTTAATTATGTGATTAAATGACTCGTTTCATTAATCTTCATTTGTTGTGTTAATTTTGGTTGATGTGTATTAACAGTTAAGATTTTTAAAACATGTGACAAGCCACATCAACAAACTTAACGAAAACACTAATGTCGGGCTAGAATTGAAAAAATAAAAATTTGAGCATTTTATTGTTACTTTTTGAAGTTCGGGTTAGAATTGAAAAAATTAAAAGTTTGAGTATTTTATTGTTACTTTTTAAAGTTCGGGTTAGAATTGAAAAAATTAAAAGTTTGAATATTTTATTGTTATTTTTTAAAGTTCGAGTTAGAATTGAAAAATTAAAAGCGTAGATATTTTATTGTTACTTTTTAAAGTTCGGGTTATAATTGAAAATTTGATGAAAGTTTGGGTTTTCTTTGTAATTAACTCAAACTTATTTTATATGATTTTTTAAAAGTTAAGATCAATTAAAATTCTATAACAAGATTAATGGATAAAACATGAATTATAATTCGTATCTTATTATGGACCTTGATTCTTATTTTGTCGTTTCCCTCACATTATTTTAAAATCAACTCATCTCAATTATCGTAACTGCACAAGTTTTCAACTCCTATCAATATCCACCAAAGTTGCGAATACTATATCGACTCTGATACGGGATTGCATTTTTGTACGATGCTGTAACGATACTAGTCAATGCTGAGTACCATTTTAGGTAATTTTTTAAATTTATAAAATAGTCCTTAATTGCAAAATAATCAATTGTCATATTTTACTATTGTCACCTTGTCATATTCTCCATTTTAAGTTGAAGCTTTCAACTGTCTAACTAGTAATTCATTCATGCTGTGCATTTCATTCACCAACTTCATTAAAAAATAAACTTAAGATAAATCTAGCATAAACCAAACCACCAACAAGATAAAACAAAATCGTGGATCATTTCATTTAACTCTAATAGTATCCAATCCAACACAAATCACAAATCCAAATCATAATTTAATTCCAAGTTCCTAGTTTCAACTCATTCACAATCACAAATGCAATTAAGCAGAAAAAAATTAATTGAAAACACACCCAAAAAAGTTCACAATGTATTTGCTTCGAGTTTTTGGGTCGGGTTGGGTTTAGATCTTGATCTACTTTAGATCTGATGATTACAAATTCGTCGAGGAGAGTGGCGGTGATCTGGAGGAGGTTTGGTGGTGGCACAATCCACGTGGAGGAGGGCTGAAGCCTGAAAGTGGTTCGGTGGTGGCATGGAGGAAGATGAAAGTCGTGTGATGGTTTTGTTGTCACCGAAGAGGGAGAAGCAGCCACCAAAGATGAATAGGATAACGAGAGAGAGAATGGAGATTGTGAGATAGTGAGAGAGAATGGAGGAGAGTGGAGAGTTTGTGAGCCTGTGAGAAAGAGAAAGTGAGAAACAAAAAATCAAAAGGTAGGAAATGAGGGGTCCTTCCAATTTCTAAAACTTGCGGTACTGATCGAGATATTGCCAGTACCACACAAAAACTCTAGTAGCGGTCAGTACCAATGACCAGTACCATTAACATTGATGTCGTTATGTTTTTTGGCCAGTACATGACAATATTGAAAACTCTGATATCCACAGAATGCTTTGAGAAAACTTTACAATTATTATATAATGGATTAGGCAAGAAGTGTCAAGTCCTTTAAAGCCTAAGTCTATTTATAATAAGTTTTGAATTTTTTAATAATTTAACTGAAATAAAATTCTAATTTTAATTAGAATCACAATTAATTATAATTAAATACTAGTTTTGCTTAAATAAGGAACAATATCTAATATTAGTCCTTATTTATTAAATAATTTATATTTAATCATAAATTTTTTCAAACTTTACAATCAAATTCAATTTAACTAAAACTTGTTTTCTCCCTTCAACTTGTTCCTTGTGCGTAACCCAATAGGTTCTTAAATATATTGGTAATAGATATAAATTATAACCTTAAATCATATTTAGAACTAAAGAATTTAAATTTTTTAATTTATCTTTGGTTCTCTAATTAAATATTTATATCTATAAATTAAGATATAAATAATCATTACAATAAATTGTATTTTTAATGAAAACAAAAGTTGTTACTAAAAGTAGTAATATTAGGCACTACTATTAATAGTGTCTAATTTTTAAAGTCACCACCTCTCATCACAAATACCTCCGTCACTAAAATGGTGACTAATTTAAAAAATTGGTCACAATTATGCAACACTTTTGTGACAAAAGTACTAATACTAAAATCTATGAAATGTTTGACAAAATTATATGATCACAGTAACTTTACATATTTATAACAAATTTGCCAACACAAACAATATAAAATAGTGACGAATACAATCATAACAGTACTTCCTTTTATTATGACAATATTATTGCCACTAAAATAATTGAAAATAGTTATAAAATATTTATCACTCGAGCTTCTTTTATTAGTATTCATTACTTCTTAGTCACTAATATTTTAAGGAAACATGTCAACATCATTTTGTTACAAAAATGAAATTTTGTTCTTACAAAAAATATTGTCACTAATGTGTTTACTATTGCCATAAATAAAACTATCAATTCAATAATGGAGTTGCATTAGTAGTAAAAGAAATTTGCATTAGTGATCATATTGTTTAATAGATTTTATCACAACAATAAAAGTTATATATTACAATAATGTTGTCACTCATGAAATCCCCTGCTGATTTTACAGGGTGATACGCATCTTAATTTTGGATTTTCACCATAGACTGCTCATGCCTATTTGCAGAAGCTATGGGGCCTGCAATATCTGCACTAATTTCAAAATCTTCACTAAGCTCTTTTTTAAGCGTGCCAACCTCTTTGCCCTGGCTTCTGTATCTCTACAATGGGTTAATCAAATTATTGACACATACACAATACATTTTAGTTCTAGGAATCAACAAAGTGCACCAAAATGGTTTAGCGATGCTATCTTGAATGAAGTTGAAAGCCTTATGAAAACCTTTATTAGTCATAGATGGTGGAGATCTTGTTCTTTTGCAACAGTTAGGCTAGTAGTCTTGGTGGAAACAGGTTCAACAATATTGTCTTTTGCAAAGGTTGCAAGACTCTAAGGAATTTGAGAATGATAGGCATTGCTAGGAGTATTGGAGGCAATATGAGACCTAGTAAGAGATATAGAGGGTTTGGAAAAGAAAAGACAGAGATAGTTCATTTATTTATAAAGAAGCAAAAATATAACTCATAGTATAACTACTTGACGTTTAACCATGAAAAAGGTAATTAGAGCAAATATGAGTTTTTTCTTATCAAAAGAATATGCTAATATGTCTTCCAGTTAGCTTATTGATTTATGGGAAGATCGAACATCCTCCACAAAAGTTTCATTGACAAGTGGAATAGGTCATGACCTAGTCTACTTTGGGGCATGAGCATATCCAAATTCATTCATATAACCTTTTCCAAAATGAAAAGACTCTCCAAGTTCACAATCTAGCAAATTGTGGAAACTTCCCAACATCTTTGGTTGATTTTCTTGGGCACTTGAAAAAGCAGGCTTATGCGAAAACAAGAAGATTACCACAAGAAAATCAATGGAGAAGAGATTGCAGTAATGAAGATGATGTCATAAAGACTAGTTTCTCAAACTTAGATGCAAAATGAACTACATAATATATAACCATTTTGGATATTGATGATTAATTAACTACCTAGATAAAAAAACTTAGCAATTAATAAAGATAAGAAGTACATTTATCCTCTCACAAACCTATATGCATTCATAAGTACAACCATAGGGACCATTCCTCTTCATCAAGAATAGCATGCCCACGCTCAACCATATTACGGTCCTTAGAAACAAAAAAAGGTTGTGTTGGTTTTGAAAAAATAGAGTCCTTTCCATAGCCAACAGAAACAACAGGTAAGAAGATCAAATTAATAGGTAACTATTCAAGCAATAAATTTTAGTGTCAATCCATGACTCACCCACCCTAAAATGCTAACAGTAACTTAGGATGAATGAGACAAATATAAAGACATGGCTCAATGGTATAATGACCATTTAGACACTGGATGTATAAGAAGAAAATAGTAAACTGCATCCCTCTTTACTACACACCTTTAGCACCAGAACATATTTCTTAAAGATTGGAATGTTAGGGACATCCATATAATTAGGAGTGATTCCTAGTATTTAAAAGGCCAAATATATAAACAGTACTTTACCTTTGAACATAAGTTTGTTTTGAATTACTTGATGTTTGTTTATTTAAAAAAATCAAAGGAGGTGACTCTTTGCAAGTCCTAGACTATATCAATTTTAGTTGTTACATTAGTTCCAGAATTGCAAGAAGCAACAAATGAAGTTGTGATAAATGGTCTTAGATTTGCTTGCACATCATCTTTAAAGGGTCTCTTTGCTTCATCCCAGTTCAAAGGAGATCCAACCGGTCTGCACAAAAGGAATAAGTTATAAAGATTGTTGAGCATGATGCAATAAGACTATTTGCATAAGCTAAATAGACCTACAATAGTGAAATATGGTAAAATTTATGGCATGTTTTCATTGTAGGTTGAAAATAACAAATTTAATAATAGGAAACCGTAAAGGAATGAATCTACGGGATCTAGCAAATTGGTAATAATTGTTGAAACAGGAAAAGATTTTTTTAAAACTCAAAGGAGTTGCTTCCACTCTTTCTTGAGCTTCAAGGTTCCTTTTATCCAAAAAAGATTACTAGTTCTATTATAATGGGAGAGGGAAGCAACCAACATTTCTTCGAAAACATTTTCACAGAGTTTCGCATTGCATCATGAGTATTATACCCAAAAAAATGGATTACAGCTTTAAAAACTTCAAGTATCTTCTTACCTTGGAGTTAATAAGCTTGTTGGGGAACAGTAGCAAGATCAGAAGTTTGATGAGGTAAAAATGATGACTTCACCTTTTCGGTAACTCAATTAAATTAATTCAAATTTTGAATTAGGTTCAAATTAAATTATCATCTTTGATCGAATAAAAGATGATTAAAAAAATTATTAAAAAATTTAATAGTCTACCATTTTAAAAAACATATGATATTTTACATTTTACTGGAATAATTCATCAAATAACTACTAAATTCTAATTTTGAAAGGAGTTAAAGCACTTAGAACACTCTTGGGAACATCGTAACAAATTTGGTATCGAAACGATACGATACTAATATTGGTCAATATTGAATACTATTTTAGATAATTTTTTAAATTTATAAAATAATTTATAAATTTTATAAAATTGCAACAGAAAGAGCTAATACCAACTAGTATCAAAGTTCAGTACGATATCAATTTTTTTTCAGTACGGCCAATATATAGCACCCTACTTCCGTATGACCCGAACCCGACACTGACGGTGATGTCCTAGTCCGTGCCCGCGAAGGTAGCATACTAGAACAATCAAGCACTCACAAACCGATGTGTGTGTGTGTGTGTGTGCGTGTGTGTGTGTGTGTGTGTGTTAACATTAATATTCCAATATGGGCCATATAAATTTAACAATCGCGATAATTTTTTTTCTTCAAAACAGTACCATCAATACAATTTCAATAGTCAATTTGGGTCCATTTTCATTTTTAACCCTTTTTCAATTACCAAAACAATCCGCTTTGGGCCATTGGGGCCCATTTCAAAACGCAAAACACATACAATCACTTCCAGTTGACACAAAGCAAAATAAACAGCTATTTCAACAGTCAAAACAATCCCATTACTCAAATTCCCATACTTTGTCACTTATTACATACTGAAACATTCAATTATACACTGTACAGAATTCGATGAATACATGAGCTACAAAAAGAAGAAATATCCTAATGCAGACGCGAACTGATCCCGACCTCTAACTTTCCCCTGTGTGCAATAAGTCTA
>JANVCL010000006.1:21515384-21525734 GCA_026546855.1 Erythroxylum incrassatum
TGTAGGGATGTATATGCAAATGCATATGTGTTTACATTCTCATTTTTGTTTTGTTGTGATCAAGTGCTTATCAACTTAATTTACTATCCCGTATCTGTTGTGGATATTGAGAACATTTCTTGCCCATATCCATTGTGGATACCAAGTTTATGTTACCTGAGACGGAGGCTCTTTTTTATAATCCTGAGCTCAAAGCTCTTTTCTACACATCGATCACTTTGGTCACAACTCCTTTATCTGATCATGCATTTTAATGTGATAAGATGCATCATTTCATATGCTATGTTTTCATTTCCTTTCATTTTTGTGTACTCATACCATATGTATCAAACTCCTCGGATCTAAGTCCGGCATTTATCAATCAGTTGTAAACACGTTCCATATTAAACTTACAATTCATGCAGAATCACATATAAATGAGTTTACACATCTAAGTTAACTCACAATACGCTCCAAAAGAGCTATTGCCTCGATTTTCCAGCAATGTTTGGATGTTGACAATCACCTTGCGCATCTATCATCATGCAATACACAAATAGCTCACAAATCACTAATTTGTTTAGTCATATGAATATACAATCATTCACGTGTATATGTGTCATGTTTCAATATATGCTCAATTGACTTTTCGAGTATGTATTCTTATACAAATATCTTGACCATTCAAACATTATAACTTGTATACAACTAGTTTGCAATCAAGTTTATACCTTAAGTAAGCTTGATTTACTCCAAATTCAGCAATCATACATTCACCAAACTTTTGTAACATTATATATTCATACAATTACCTAATTCTCATTCATAATTACCTCATGTTCTTCAATGCTCATTCATTCATGCCTAATACACATTACTTATATCCTTAAGATCATGTTTGTATTCATAAGAACACCTTTATTCCTTTATCACATCATAATTTCTATATTGGGATACATTGACATCAAAACAGTATATTCTTTAAGTTATGACATCAATTAACAACCTAAACTTATCAAGCTCTTAACCAATCAATCAAACAACAATCTAGGTTCATTCCAAGTCTTAATCAAGTCCAAATACACCAATTTAGAGTGACTTTTCCACAGCTAGTTCAACATGTACACAAAGATAAAATGAACATTATAGGATTAGGCCCACGATCGTGGGGGACCATACCACGATCATGACAGAAGCTTGAACAACAGGCCACGGTCGTGCACTATCTTTCTTCCCTCAATTTTGCACGAATTTCACATACTTAAAGACATCACTACCACTTGAAATTTTCCAGAATTCGTATTTTTTAAAGCTACTTCATTTTATGCTAATCTAGCTTCCATATTGGTTACATTAAATCTCATAAAAATCTGCTCATTTGTTTCATTACCATTCACTTTATACCATCATACATGAAGTCCTAACTTTTCCAGATTTGAAAATACTTCAATCACACCTATCTTTACGATGAATTCATCATCAATTATACTTCAAATCCCAACTTAAATCATCCATATAACATCCCATAAACTACTATTGTCATGAATCCAAAAACAGAATAGAAAGTACCCCTTTCTAACATCATTTTCTAGCACAATTTCAACACCAATACCACATTCAATCTATCCCTAATTAGTCATCATAATTTCTGCTAACATATGCCACAATAGATCAGTACTTCATTTACTTGTTCAGCTCAAATGCCACCTCAGTGTATCAAGCTTGCTTTGCCTCACATGCTTGCAAGATCATCTCAGGAACAATGAGGGAGTAGGATGAGTTTTAGTAGAGACAAGAAGAAGACAGTATAATATAACTATCTTTCTGAAGAAATTAACAAAGGTTTTAAGGTGGTAATGGACAGAATTTAGAGCAGAAACTCAAGATGTGAGGGAGGAGTGAGTTTCAGCAGTGAGGGGGAGAAGAAGGAGAAAGTTACAGCAGACTACAGTGAAGATGATTACAGAAGTGTCTATGTCATATGGTGTAGGTGTAAGATGAGTTTAAGGACATTTGTCAAGTGTCTAAGCCATTTACATGTCCACTATTTAGGCTGCCAAATGTCACTTAGTTCTTCTTCCATTTGCCACTCAATTCTCTAAACCATTTGTTACTCAAGTCTACTACCATATGTCATTTATTTTATGGGCTTAGTTATCCTAAATTTCCATATGTCAATTTGTCTTGTCATATGAAAAATTTTTCCTATGCTAAATATACATATTAATTCATCAATCTCCCAATTGTAATAATTAACTCCAAATTACTAATTGTAATCCATCAATTCTTTTTATTGTAAATCAAAATACAAGAGATTATAAATGCACAATCATATCATAATCATTTTGAAACTTTCATACCCTGAAATATGTCAATTGAGTGTAATTTTTCTAAATCAAAATTCATGTGTGTAAGCTCATATTATGCATGTGAATAAAATCATAAAATCATATCCTAAATGCACCAAATTCTTTCTAATAGGATGTAATTCATGTGACTAAGTAATCTAACACTCAAACTCTCAGTAGTTTTAGAAACCGACTATTACATATTTTCCCTAAATTTAAGTTAATTAAAATTAAATTTCTCAATCTTTAGTTTCAATTGCTTATTTTGATTCTTTATTAATTTTAGTTAGTTAGTTAATTAATCATAAACCCCACTTTGTTTGGACAATTGAAATTAAGAAACAAGTTTTTAGTTCTTTTAGGATTCGACTTGGTTCTACGATAACTAAAAAAGTTTAGTAAATTAGAATTAATTTTGAGAGCTTCAATACTTAATCACTTCTATTTCCAATATCCTTTTTCTTGTTCCAAACTAAACTCATATATGATCTACTTTTATATATATTAGAGACCTTTTTCGATAATTCTTTAGATTGCGAAACATCCTTCATATCATTAACAGAAATAATCTCTCTACCATCTAATATGATATTAACAAAATTCTCATACGAACAGGAAAAGGCATATAAAGAGATTTTGAATTGATCCTTATCCTTAAATTTAATTTCAACACCTTGTCATTCCAAGATGATTTCGGTTTAAATTAGCAATGTGATCTTTCACTTATATACTTTATGTTATCCTCAAGGTATATAAGCATTACTTTTGATATAAATGATTTATAAGTGATTTTTTAATACTTATTTTCAAGTTATTTTTTTAACAATGTGGCAGTTGTTTCATCAACCAGCTCTCTCAAGACCTAATCACCTAAATTATAATTATTTACTATTTTTATGTATTTATTATTTTTTATTAATTTTAATATTTTTCTTGCCAGGATTTACTTATTTGCTCTTTTAATCTGCATCACTATTTTCTTGTTACATTTGCATGTGGCTCTACGGGAAACAACCTTTCTACTATGTAGGGGTAAGGCTGCGTATTATCAGACCTCCCTAGACCCCGCTTCATTACGGGACTTCAGACTGGGTGTGATAATGATGATGATGATGATGAGTTATGTGCACCTTTGACAGAATCTCTTCTTTCTCCGGTGCCCCAAAATTCTCTTGCAGATTTTCTCCTCTTTCCAATGCTCATGTGCATTCTTGTTAAACGAGAATCATATACTTATCTTCACCTTTCATAAAGTGAAATTATTTGTCTATTGAATTTCTCGATATCAAACTTATGAAAAGACATCTTGATAGCAAAAACTATGCTCCATCACCAATTATCGCTCAAACATAAGTAATATAAGAAGAAAATAAATAAAAAATAAAATAATTTTCTTAGTTTAACAATTTATGCAACCTACATCTATGGTAAGGAGATAGATTTCTTTTATATATATATATAACCTACGTTTACAAATAAGGAGATAAACTTCTTTTATTACTGCAAGAAAGATGATATAAGGAGAATAAATGTCAACAAGCTTTTCAATCTCTCAAAAAATTCTACCTTACAAAAACCTTATCAAGGTACTTATATCATAGGGTTACATGTAAAAATTTAAGTACAATAAAGAGTTATTTCCACATATTTTAAGGTCATTGAAATTCTATTTCCACAAATGTGTAACAACACTAAAACTCTATGTATTCTTAAAAATCACGTCATGAGCTTGGTGCCTATCTCACACTTGATACCATCATTAGTTTGCTTATAACTTAAAAATTCCTTCGATCAGTACGACACTAATGTTGGTCCCATACCCTTACCAACATTGATTAGATTATGAAATTTCACTATTTACTTAGAATTGAAGACATATCTCGCATTAATAAGTCTTTTAAAGACATTAATTTAAATAACATAACTCAGTTTTTAAAATAAAGGCTGCTTTATTAACAAATATTAATGTTTAAAGGTGAGTTTATGGACATTAAAATGTTAAAATATTATTTTAATCTTTATAAAAAAATTTAAAAGTGAAGATTAACTTTATCCTTTATAGTTCTATTTTAGCAAACATCGTAGCCATCACATGCATTATGTTTTTACATATTAATTAAAGTTTTAAATTGTGAATAATCTTATTTATAATTGTAATATTATAATTGAGAATGTGCCTGTATTATTTGCAATAGTTGTAATTATCCAATTGCAATTCATAATTTAAAACTATAATATCATTTTTGAGCTTAAATAAAAAAATGATTTGTACCCATAACCACTCACCAATAATAAAATGGAGAAAATAACAAGAACAATTTAAAGAAAATAAGAACAATAGAAGGGAGTATTGGGATAAATAATCATACTTGATTCTTTTAAATAAGAAAAGTGATAAAATACCAAATAATTAAAATAAAATCATAACGTTAACGCAAAATTCTTAATGAGAACTTCAAATGCAAACTTTAAAAAACGTAGGTTCAAATATCTGTTAACTTTGACATCACTGAGGTTTGGAATTTGGTATAGATGACTTACTTTTACACAAATTTGGGTAGAAATTAGTTGAGAATTAATCTAAGTATTTGATCTAACAAATTTAGAAGATTGATCTAATGTAGGTATTTATCTTGATAGAGTTTAAAAACTCTTTAGGTTTTGTTTGGTTACCACTTACCAGTAATAAAGAGGTGGGAATGAGAATGCAATCTTTATTCCCTAATTTTTAGTTGTTTGGTTACTTGTAATAGATAAAATAAGGAATGATTGGAATAAATTCTAAACAATCTTAGACTTTTATTCCTAAGAGGGTGTGGATATAACCTAGAATAAAAAAATCAGAAATAAGAGATAAAAAATATTATTAGAATATTATTAAGTTATTATCAAAATATTATCCATATATTGATTCTTATAAGAATATTTTCATCAAGATCACATATTACAATTTTTATATTAATTTCTTTAATAATTATTTTATTTTGTTTCATTGATACTTTTATTCTTATCATAAAAATCTTTCATATTATTTCAAAATTAACAATTTTATAAATCATTGAAATTTATTTGATTAATTATTTATAAAATATAAAATATTTTAATTAAATAAATTATATAATAACTAAATATGAGTAAAAGTTTCTCATTATCATTTTTAATATTTAATACCAAATATTAGCATAACTATTAGCTTTGTTTAATTCTATACAAAACATGTATAATTAGCGATTTTATTCTCATTCCGATTATCACTTTTTATTCTCATTTTTTAAATTATGATTCCTTCATTATTGATTATCAAACGGGATGTTACAACTCTCTTAAAGCTTGAAAATGTAGGAAGTGAACATTCAAAAAGATACTTGTTAATTATTTTCACACGGATGAATTATTAATGAGAATATTGTTATTAATTCTCAGGATTTATCCATAGTTTCCAACTAATAAATGTTTTTAAAAAATGGGTATTTACATGACACTTTTCAATGGTCAGATAATCTTTCGGATATAGCTTAATCATATTAGTAGCAGTTTATATTTGAGGTGTAGTTTCGTCTTTTAGTACAGGGATATTATTTTTAATGAACATAAACTGTATTTTTCATGTTTAAAGAGAGTCAAATTGCAATATATATTTATATATCGTGTGGTGTGAAGTGCATTTTTGTTGGGCAGTTACTTGGAGTTATCCATTTGTTATTTGTGAAAAGATAATCACTACCGATGCCTTTTTATCATTAACTTGGCTGAATTTTGTTCATTATCTAATTTTATTGAATGAATTTCTACAACGCTCGTGTGTGTTTTGATCAGAAAAAATAAACCATACGAATGTGAAATATTTTTTATTTGTCCCCCATAAGTAACATCTGTTTTTCTTTTTATCTGTGACATTTGATATTAATAAAACAGTATTATATATCATGTCACATTCAGAAAGTGCAATCGAGGTTTAGATCTTCTATTTAATATAATGATGTCTTATTGTGTCTAATAAATTTCAACCATTTATTTATGTAGAGCTCGCGTAATTATGGTGTCTTCTATCTAATATTATGGGCAATAGTTCATTGTGGTGCGGGTCATGACTAATGAAAAGTTTTAGATACCTATTAAAATATTATGAATATTCTACCGAATTTAATATCTGGTTTTGCTACAGTAGCGATCTGGATTTTTTTAAAATTATAAAATTACAAAATAAGATATTATCTCACTTTAAACATATCTCAAAAAATTACAATAAGATAAATTTGATATCATTTCTATTAATAATATTTTCACATACATCTTGTAAATTAAAATAAATTTAATTTCAAATAGTATCTTTACATATTTTAAAAGTTATTATAATATTTTTCATAATATAAAAATTGAAAAGATTAAATATTAAAGTAATATATTTAATTACGTAATATAAGCCTAATGACATAAATTCTTTTTTCGTTTAGAATCAATTTTTTATTGAAACGGTCTTAAAAGGAATAATTGTATTGACGTAACATTTACATTTAAAAAATTACTTCCCCTTATTGGAACTTGGTCTTCTACTAAATTTTCGAAAGAAAAAAAAGCATTCTTACTTCACTGTGTAATGTAATTAGCTCGAATTCAAGTATTTTATTTAATAATGAAATAAGTTAATGCCAAATGAATGATATTTTCAATAAAAACGCATGTTTAGTTGCCGGAAGTCTACATAATATCAGAATGCGCCATCTCTCTCCAATAATACATGATTCCTTCTGTCACGGGCACATGAGCGTACTGACACTAAATTGACTCGTAAACCAAAAAACTTGGCATCGAGAATCACTGTTATTGGCTCCACATAAGGTCCCAAAGCAGAGTTATCAAAACCAAATTTTATACTTTGGGGCCAATGTTGACCAAAACAAAGAGTTTGTAGGGTTCAAGATGAGATAAGAAAGAGTGGGATAGGTTGAGGTCCCCAATCAGATCATTACGATGCCCAGTTCCAACTTACACAAAAGGAAGTTGTGATGATTTACACCATGTCCTCGTTTATTGACATCTTGAAAGAATTGAGTTACTTGTAAACTGGCAAAAGGGAAAGTAAAAGGAATCAAAAGTCACAAAACTACACTGACGTACCTAATAAAGAGAGGGTGTTGGTTCCTAAGACGATGGGCAATTACCGCCCATCATCAAATTCTATAGATGACGATGAAGCTTACAGAAAGAGGTGGTATGAGATGCCATTGAAGGCCCCACCATATTGAGCTTTATGAGATGAAGCTAGTTGTTACGGTTTCGGTTGGAGCATGGCGACTGGAAGAATACAAGGCAGCGGCAGTCTAAGGTTATGCGGAGAAGAGGAAACGTGAAAAGCAGTTGTGAGAGATGTGAATAGTAACTTAGGATGAAAAACCTCCAACCTTATTTGTCAAATTAAGCTACAGTACGTTGATGGTGTAGACAAATTGTTTTATTAGGATTTTGATTTTTTAAAGACTTAATTCCAATTAAATGAGTTTAATTGAAGTTAAGTAATTTTAAATTGCTAATAAATTTAAAAAAGTGTTTTTAATTATTTGAAATTTTCCCCTTGTTAATTTTATTAGGAATGTTTTAGAAGTTAATTTAATTTTTTAATTTAATTATACCCTTATATTTTTTTAAAAATCATGTCCTTATAAGTCATTTATACATAAAAATTAATACTAAACAACTAATTTTACCAAACATTAAATGACAAACAACTAATGCAATCCGCTGGTTAAATCAGTTGGTATAATCAGCTATCAGCTAATAAATGATAGAATCAGCTAACAGCTAATGCAATCAGCTAATTGCCAAACAAGGTCTACATTTAAATTAAATCATACAAATCTCCCAAAACTTGTTTGACACATTATGGTTTATGCCTAAAACTTCAGTGAACTGAATGTTGTATAAAATAAACTTTTGACGACTTAATTTGCTTCATTAAACTCAATTTTTGATGTCACAATGAAATGTCTCATACTAAATAAAATTTACTTACTAATCTTTTCCTTAGTTTATAAGTATAAGATTGAAAAATTAAACAAAAAATAACTAAGAACACACGAGATGAATTCATTAATGCCAACACCATATGACATAACAATTTTTTAGTTAATGTTTGCTTCAAATATTTAAAATTTATTAAACCTATATAAACTCAAACTATATTGATTAATTGAATTTAAGCATTGATACTCTCACATGTTTAATAAAACTAAGATTCCTATTCAAATGCAGTTGGGTTAAAATTTCTTATGAAGAACATTTTGGTTTGGGTGTGCAATTATGGGCATGGTAGTAGCATTTAATAAATAGTATGAATAGTGTTTGTGGGTAAGAATGTAAAAGTCATATTTTATTGTCTTTTGAGATATAAAAATATAGTAATTAATGTGATAAATCTGCTATTATTCATTTCCAAAAAATTAAAACAAGTATTAATGCACCAGGCATAAGTTTAGATGCGAGGTCTTAAACGATAAATTAAAGGGATGAAGCAATTGTTTATGGAGAAAGTAAATTTTATGTTAATATTTTTATCTTAAAAGGAAATTTTATTTATCACATCAGTGCAATATTATATAATAATAATAGGCCTTATTATTATGTGATCATGTATAATAATGAACATATTGATTATTTTATAAAAGTTAATTAATTACTTATGAAGTTGCTTAAATATTATGAATTTAATTAAACCATTTAATAGACTAACAAAGAAACGTCATCATTTTTTTTATTGAATATGTTATTCCCTTAAACTAATTGCTGCTGACTCTATCCCTTTCAATTTATTCAGTCAAAGCGGCTATTCCTAAATTCACACCCAGAATCCTCTCTCTCATTGCTTTTCATTTTTCACAACTTTACCGCATATGGTCGTCTATTCCTCATGCTTTAGTCTCGCTCGTTGCTTCTCTACCTCTTTTGTTAATCCTAGAGCTCATCAACTATCAACTTGTTTATGAGCCAAATAGAAGGTGGTTCTTTGATTTTGACAATAAACCAGAGCTTGGAGATTATATGGTTAATATTAGGAGAAAAATCCATGAAAATCAGAGCTTGGTTTTGAGGAGTTCGAGATCAGTATGCTTATAAGAGCTGAACTTAATAACCTAGCCATTCATTGTAAGTACTAAGCTGTTGTGACTGGTGTTGTACGCTGCATTGGCAATGGTAGCCCTCCTTTCGTTGCCATTAGAGCATATATGGATGCTTTGACTATTGAGGTCTTGCTTTAGTATTCTTTTGAATGCTTTCTTTTTTCCAACTTTTTGCGCTTGCTTGCTGATAATAGGTTTCAGAACTTGGCAAACCCCTCTAAAAGGAAGATAATGGAAAGATAATACAGATGCCAGTTGTTTAGATACTATAGCTTTAAATAATATACACACACAAATGAAGAGGAAAAGAGCTTTAGATAGAGGGGATAGAAGCGTATATGACTGCATAAACGATTCATAGGTGATGACAATGAATAGTTTTGGTTGTTGTCAACGGGAGACAAAAACACACAATTCTCTAAAAGATAAATCAAAGAGCAACTACAGCACGCTCTTCAAGTTTAATCAACAAATATCAATTAGAAAATAAAAACTTAATAAAGAAGCAAATGTCAATATTTATGTGAGAACCATCTATTGTAGAGAGGAAAACTATAGGTCAAATCGACAAGAAAATTCACTAAACTCAAATAAGGATTTACAAAGTTTAATATCTCACCAACAACTACAAGTTGTCTCACAAAGTTTCAAGATTGAATGATTTTGATGTCATTAGAAAAGTGAGACAATGAGGAACATTTTTCTAGAAGGAAGTTCCAGCAAATTCCTTCAATTACATGATCAAAAAAAGGTCTTGATTTTCGGAAGGAGTTAAGCATGATTTAAATAAATTTGGAGGTCTTGATAGGTTAATTATTTTATTTTGTGAAGTTAATTAGCATGTTAATGTGAGTAAGATTATATGATATAGGTTAATTGAATTATAGTGTTAAGGTGGTAAGATTGCA
>JANVCL010000006.1:21525834-21543507 GCA_026546855.1 Erythroxylum incrassatum
TTTAACCCATTCAATTCCAATGGCTCTAATTACAAATCCAAAATAATGTATCCAATATTCTAGTGCCATTGGACAGATATTTTCGGTACCGAAAACCAGTCGGTTCGTCACTTGGCAATTTTTTCGGTCCGGAAATTTTCCTCGGAAAATTCCAGAAAAATTTCTAAAATTCTCCTAAAATGTGAAACACACAAGGAATCACTCACGTTAATTTTTCAAACACAAATACCACATTGTTCACAACAAAATTACATTTAGGCACAAATACCGGAAAATGTCATGCATGCATATATAGTTATTTTCATGTGCAAAAAAATTCACTGTTCACACGTAGACATACGCATGCATTTTTCACAACAATCCTAAACCCTCTGAGCCCTTTGTCAAATTACCATTCTACCCTTCCTATTGGAGGTGGAATGTTACATGTTAGTTCTTGAAATGAATGTAAATGAAGAAAAAAGGAAGAGTGGTTCAAAGAAAAGATGAAAACACCCTTTTGTCTTAGAGGGAGAAATGTAGTTGGGGATGGAGAAAATTTGCAAAGGGAACCGAGCAACAGAGGCATGAAGAAGGTATTTTGTGACAAGAGGAAGCTTTAGAGCATGTGTTAGTAGGTGAAGATTAGGGAAGAGGAAGAATAGGGAAGCTCTTTCTCACTCTTCTTTTGTTTAGTTATGAGATTAACTTATTCTAAACTTAGAATAACTTATATCTGGCAAAAAAATTAAAGTAATCTAAAATGGAATAAGTGGTACAAGGTTAGATTAAATAGAAAATGAAATATTTGACTCTCAAAAAATATATCCTAAATTTAGATTTAAATTAAGAATAATCCAAATAAGCCCACAATTAGGATTTATTATTATTTAATTTATATCTTAAATCAATTTTTAATTGAAAGAATTATAAATAATAAATCAATTCTAAACTATATTAATTAATTTTTAATTCGATTAACATCAATAATTATTTATAATTTTTAATTGAAATCAAACTAGGGACATGATGTATACAAGAATATATATTAATTACATTATTATATTGGTGAGCAGATATCATTTAAATTCAGGGCAAGCCCATTTAAAAGTATTAAAGAGAATATTAATATATCTAAAAAGCAGTATTGATTACACATTGTATTATCAAGGTAATGACCTATATATATAAGGTTATACATATAAATATTAGGGAGGAGACTTAGATGAGATAAAATCTATCTCTAGATTATTTTTTAGTTGACAATAGTGAGATTTTATTTAAAAAAAGTACAAAAATAATCATATGATGCTTTATCCTTGATAGAAGTTGAATTTATAACATTTTCAGTTGTAATATAAGAAAATGTTTGGCTTAAGCATATCTTGGTTCATTTGGGAGTCACTAAAAGTGAACGTAGTCAAGTAATAATCAACAGTGAGTTTATGATGGTCAAGTATAATCACTTATACAAAATATCTTAAATTTTATTGTAAAACCAATTATGTATATATCAAATATAAAGATATAGTTAAGCAAAATAAAATAAACATGAAGTATATATCTATATGTGACATAGTGATGAATCCAATGACAAAATCAATTACAAGAGATACATATGTTGGGTATGTGAAGTCATTGTAATTATGTAGATATTGATATATTGTTGATAAATAGTATCCAAATGTACATTCATTCCTTGTATTGTAATATCTTAAATGTGAAATACATATCGACATTGTTTATTTTTTGATAAGCATAATGCAACATTTGATTCTAAATTATGCTTCCTTTTTGTGAAATATTTAAATGTTAATCAAGAAATATTTCAGATCGATAAAAACAAATAGCCCTCATACACACCTCCAACATTTGTAATAAATGGAGATGAAACATGTTTAAGTCTATTATCTACGTGGTAATGAGAGCGACAAGTTTAAACCATAAATATCAACTAAAATAATAATAAAATGAAATGAAATTGGTTTGAAATGATTCGATGGTGATTATACATGTTTAATTGGCTAGATAAGAGTTCTAAAAATATAAATTGTGGAGTAAACTAGTGAACTCAAGTTAAACATTAAGTCTATTCAAACTAACATATGTACGACATTTCATGGATAAAAGAAATTCAGTCCAAATGAACAGGTGTTAATACAACCCTACCATTTTTGTAAAATCAGCCATATAGAGAAATTAATGTAATTCATGAGATCTCAATTTATATTGCAAGACCTTAGTGGTTAAATGAGTCTTATAATACACCTTTATAACTATTGCTTGTTTTTTCAAGAATTAACTTTAAGGATACTAAAAAAATCATATAATGTGATCTTATGGAATAATTTTAAGAAAGCAAATTAAATTAAATTCGAGATAATTTAGAAAAAAGGAAGCTCATTTTAATTTGTGATTCACATAAAAAAATATATTCAAAAGTGGCTATGGTCTATTAGTAAAATATTGAAAAGACAATCATATGACATGATGAAATTTGTGAGATAAAAAAAATACTAACGATACAATATACGACTTAGGGTCTAATATATAAAATCTACTTAATAATAATAAACTCTTAATGTTTGTTTGTAGCACTAATTAATAGACAAATATAAGAATTACAAAATTCTAATTGTTTAACTTATTATGTGAAAGTGAGAGAAACATGTACGCGTGCCATGGATCTGTTTGAATGATAATAAGTCCAGATTGTTAAATGCAGTTCGTGTATAAGTTTTCTTTTCCCAAAATTTGTTAAAGTAAGATAGCAGGTAAAAGAAGGGCTTCAACAGGTCTTTTAGCTTGTAAAATTAAACAAATTCCATAAGAGAAATTTATGTTAAAAGATTAATGATGCATGTTTTGATGCTATGCAAATTCCATAAGTAATTTATGTTAAAAGATCCATGATGTTGTGACTTCATTAAGGTTGTTTGGAACACAGTGAATTGAATTCAATTACATTAATGAGATTGAATTGAATTCAATATACATTGTTTGGAACAAATCTAGTAATATTATAATTGAATTCAATTACACTGTTTGGAACAAATCCAATAAGATTAGAATTGAATTCAATTATTTCAAATGACACATTTACCCCTGACTAAAAAATAATGCTATTAACTAACAAACATTCACACTTATATAGTGCAACTTATAAACATCAATTACATTATAAGTAATATCTTCAAAAAAGTTTATTATTAAAATGAAAAGAAAAAATTTATTGCAAATGATATCAGGCTAGACCGAATTAATTATTGAAATAAATAAATTTAATTATTGAAAAACAAATTTCTTAATTTTAAGAATTCTAATTAATTAATTTCAATCTAATTGAAACCAATTAATTCTTATTTTAACTTTTCTAAAATTAATTAGGAATCAATATATTATTAATCTTAATCATATTAAGAAAAATAATTGCCTTAAGTTTGGGATTGAATTGATAATTAATATAATTTAATAATTAAACTCTTAAAAAATTAAACTTAATTCCAAAACAATCCTGATAAAATCAACCTTTGAAAACAATTAGAAAACTCTTTTCTAAATTTATCAAGATTTAAAAGTTCTTAAATTTTAATTAAAATTTTTAATTAAAAAGGCTTATAACATTTTTAAAAGAAGAAAAAAAAGGTGTCTGGCGTATGGCGTGTGGCTTGTCTGGGGTTTATGAGTATTCAATTCATGTTGGAATAATGGGTATATTGGGTTTGTGCGTGAAAACAGAAGAGAGGTGCTGTTGGGGTTCAATTCACTTGACTTGGGACGTGAATTGAATTTGTTAAGAGGGTGGGTTTTAAACCCACAGCAGAATTGAATCCATGCTCTTTTGTTGGTTCCAAACAGATGAATTGAATTCAATCACAATTCATCCTCTTCCAAACCGCTTGTAAATTCTATGAGAGGAAAATGCAAACTCTCTGTTCAATTGTTTAACTTAGAAATTGTTGATCAAATAAGTCGAAATAGGGAGGTAAGAACACCTTTTTAATTATCAACATTCAAATCTTAGTAGAAACAAAAGGATGAAGGAGTTTATAATTATTTGTAGTTTTGATATTAACAAGATATCTTTTTTATACAGTTCATTGTAATGTACCTTGGTAATTAGATGAAGAAAGAGTTATATTTCACAAGTTGCTTGTAACACTTATAGCGATTATAGTTGGATGAGGGTAAGAACATAAAATATAATGGCAGCATCACTAATAGCATCTGATGAAAACTACCTATGATCAAATTATAAGCATAGCAAAAAAAAAATTAAAATTTTACAATTTCTGGTTAGATCCTGATAATAAATAAATTGAATAATTAAAACTTAAACTATAAAATATGAAATTGTACCTTATTTAATTTTCTTCTCTAAATTCTTTTGAAATTTTTTTGATGTGTCAACATGGAGTTGTTCACGGGTTCATCTTCTAATAGTATCTGCGGAGCAGTTTTTCTACTCTTAAAAGGAATTAAGCAAGAATTTTAGCTTCATTATGCTTATTCCTATTTATGAAAAAAAAACATTAGAGTTTTTAAGTTTCTATTAAAATTAAATACCTCAATTATAATTAAAGTTAAAGTGTAATTATAATTAATTTAATTTTAATAAAATCAAATATTTCATATTTGATCCTTAAAGTTTCTCAAACTTTATAATTAAGTCCAACTTAATTGTAATTGATTTTTCCTTTTTAAACTTATGTGCGACTAATTATGTTCTGATATATTAGCAATGATTATAAATTATAGTTCTAATTCATAATTAGAATTATATAGATTAAAACTCCTTTTAATTTATCTTTAATTTTTCAATTAAATAATTTATAATGATATATGAAGATTAACGTCTAACAGCATGTCATGACCACCCAAATACCAAGAATGTCAAAGTGGTTTGACTTAACATATCCATGCATAATTATGATGTATACTTAATCATTTCGATGTCCAATGTTCTAATTAGATAGAGTATGGATATAGTGTTAACTTTTTTGTATCCAATCATGTTCGTTCTAACAAGAGAATTCCATAAACCACAATTAATAAAAAATAGTAGAACATTATCTCTAATTACTTTAGAGTAACGAATCCTTTATTGACTTATTAAACTATTTCCATATGGTCCATATTGTATCCAAATACTACCGATTGAATTATCTTATGATAGTTTATAATGAGGATCAAAATATAGTAATTCCCACTTTAGATAACATGGTAATTTCAAATCTAAGGATCAATTATACAATCGTCATTATGAAAAAATCACATAAGTAATAGTTCATTTGGGACCTGCATAGTCAGGTCAGTTTAGTGACTTGTTATCTAATAAACACTTACATATTAGTTTAAGTATCTTTATACTTTAATTTATGAGATTAATTAAATATACTGTATGCTAGTTTTACGATTTCATCAATATTATGTCTTGATAAATTACAACTAGGAATATTTAAAAATAATACATCAATATAAATTGAATTTCATAATTATAATCTCATCATAATTTTAATTACACAATAATTATTTTGAAGAATTTACCTTTAGTATTAAAACATTAAATATAATTAACTTAATACTTAAAGATAAAGAATGCATTTATTAATTAAATAATAATGTTATATATCAAATTGTAACCAATCCATTAGTTGCAAAGACATAAACTAATAGCTTCACCTGTGCACTCCAATAAAGCATCAAATTAGCATTCAAGAGGACTCGCCAACCCCCAACGCAAAGCACAATTTGGTGGTTTTGATCTTCAACCCTTGGAACAAATTCCTCGTGGCTAGGGTCTTTATGAGACAGAAGTAAATGATTTGTTTGATCACAATCAGGACGTGGAGAGCTGTGGCAAGATGATCTTTAGGTTCGTCTCAAATTAAGGATATGGGAGCATAATCAGTTGTTTGTCATTCCATTTTGTATCCCCTCCATGCAATTGGGCATTTGAACATGGTGTATTCGACGATGACGTTTCTTGTAAAGTGTACTTGTAAGAATTGTTAGTGCTATTCTAATACGACATACATAGTAGAGTTCTACTTCTACATCGACCTAGCCAAAGCCTAGAATAGACGGTGAAGATGTCTTCCTATATCCAAGTCAAACCCATTTGGTTATCACGAAAAGGATAACCCAAGCCTTTTGGAAAGCCCAAACCTTTCGAAGAACTTTTGTGATTTTGGAGTTCATTTGCTGTTTCGCTCCTGGCACTGCAAGTCCAGTCCTAATAATTAACTTTGCATCCATCCTTAGCACGGCATTGTTTTCACATCTACAGTCTTTCTTAGACATTTGATACATTGACAGCGACCATAACCTAATGGTCAAACCTCAGCACATTCCCCGTCTTGGCTGAAAATCAAAATGGATTTCATCGATCCTTAGGGAATTTAGGTCCCTACTTTTCTTGAATAATCTGAATATATCACTGGATTAATAATTAATAATTTGAAACAAGTTTTTTTAGAAATTTGAAGGATATAAAATTTCATAACTTTGTTAATCTGATATTATTTTTAATAAAAATTTTCATTATATGTAGGATAATTGAATTCCGAATAATAAGCACTTTGTTTTATTATTGTTATTGCTAACTTACATATGATTTATGCTAACTACAGTATTATTAATTAAAAACAATGAATCCTAAATAATTGACATGACATATATAACAAATTATTCATTACAATTAAGTGTTGAATGTGAATTCTTTATTATCTCAAAATATCACTATTTCTTATCAAAAAGGTGGTTTCAGAAATGTTCAATATAATTTATCATATTAGTTCCAATCCTCTTTTAGATACTTCTATTTATCTTTGTTTCATGGCTTATAAGTAACAACACAACTTGATTAAACTTGGATGCATAAAAAGTGAAATTCAATTTTTCTGTAATTCCATCAATGTTCAAGCTTTAAATGGAAGTTAAATGTACTAATTAAGGCCACATATAATTGAGTAACTAAGAAAAACTTTTTAAACAGAGATAAAGGTATAATTAATTAACAAAATGTGGCGTCCAACCTAAAAATTGTCGGACTTAATAAGAAAGTTTGATCTTTTGATTTTTCTCGTAATATATACAAGGAGCTCAATTTAATTGACTCAGTTGCTCTACCGAGTAGTTTATGCTTTGGTTAGAAAATTCGAAGCCAATGCGGATTTACAATCCAAATCCCTAATCTCAACCCCTAGTAGGTTTGACCCCCTCGATAGTGGTGGTCCCTTGTACATCTAATCCTTAGTTATAATATGGGCTAAGAATTTTCTTCCTAACACATCGAATGGCTTAAAATTTCTTGCCCGTGACACATTAATAACCAATTAATCGACTCCTTACCTTGGAGTTTTTTTTTTCCCCTTTCATGCGAAAGTACGTTAGCTTCTATCGGCAATACAATGTTAGGGCATGGTGTCACGAGTTCCGTTTTAATTTCCATACCCTCACATGCATGGAATGGTTAAGTTCCAATTTATGCAAATCATGACATCGATGGTGGTCCTGAAGACCTTTCAAACAAGCTTTCGAATGCTATTGCTAACGGCCCCACGTCCCAAATAATCGTTAAGACCAGACGTACAATACATAAAAAAAACATAAACACAAATTATCTAATAATGAATGTTTTGACCCTTAAAACAGCTAGGTCCAAAGCACGACCAATGATACTTCGATAAAGAACACATTTTGCGACAATTCATAGACGATGCAAATTTCATGATCCAATTGCAGATAATGGTATGAAAAACTGTAGAATTAACGTACCATGGTCGGCTGGTTGAGGGCAAAGCAGCTAGCAACTAACGCACACGCCCACACCAGACCCACTATCCAGTTTTTGTCATTCCCAACCACGCGAATCATGCTCAAACAACCAGTCCAAGTCCCAAGTGCTGGTGCTGGTACAATCCTCGTGATCAGAAACTATTGCTGTTCTAGGCCCTTTTACTTTCTGTATCTTTCTTGGCCTTTAAATTCGGTATTACCCTTCTTATATTTCTCCATTGTTATACAGGGTACTAATCCCATGAAGAAGCCTTGCTGTGATAAGAAGGAGACAAACAGAGGAGCTTGGTCTCAGGAAGAAGATCAGAAGCTCATCGATTACATCAACAAACATGGTGAAGGCGGCTGGCGCTTTCTTCCTCAGGCAGCTGGTACTTTTTTGGATGGGAAAGGAAAATTAAATAGCTTTCATTGTACTTGTGTGTGGTGCGGACAATGGAAAGGAATGATATTTTAATCTTAGAGGAAGAATATTGACAAACCTTAGAATTCTTCTCTGATGATTCTTTGATGTTTTTAGATTGGTTTGGTGATAAATAAACTTTTCTAGCTGTTGTTGATGTGTTTAGGGTTGCTTCGCTGTGGAAAAAGTTGCAGGCTGAGATGGATAAATTACCTGAGGCCAAACCTGAAGAGGGGAAGCTTTGGAGAGGATGAAGAGGATTTGATCATTAGGCTTCATGCACTTCTTGGAAATCGGTAGTTAATGAGATGAATGTTTGCTATATGCCATATGCTTTTTTAATTTACTCTTCAGTACGTAATAATAAACCCGTCTCCATTACATGGCAGTTAACACCTTCTTTCAAAAGCCAAAAGGATAATACGCGAGAATATAGCACACAGAAGGACGCCATCATCCGTAGTTGGATACCAACATCAGTCGTTTTAAGTTGTACACACTCACACTTTTTTGTACACACTCAATTATGGTATCAAATGAAGAATCAACACACTCACTTATAGTATAAAATGAAGAATCATGTATTCACAATACATGATTCTTCACAGTACATGATTCTTCATTTGATACTATAAGTGAGTGTGTTGATTCTTCATTTGATACTATAAGTGAGTGTGTATGAGTGTCACCATGCATGATTCTTCATTTGATACTATAAATAAGTTCCAAGAAGTGAGCGAGGGAAACGTTGTATTTTTGTACTTAATTATTTGGCCTAACAACGGAAATATTCCAAAACGAACTGCAGATAACATTCCTTATTTATATGTACGGATTTTGAGTGATCGAAAGCAATATAGTACAATGAATTATGAGTTACAGTAGGCTATTAGAAATACAAAAAACATAATTGAAAAAAAAAACTCAGCTCTTCTTGTCCTAATCCTAACCATTTTGTTTTTGTTCAACTTCTCTATTCTGAATCTAACTTATGGTTGGAATTGTTAACGAAAAAGGTAAGGTCTTGTATTGGTTTAGGTGGTCCTTGATAGCCGGAAGATTGCCAGGACGCACAGACAATGAGGTGAAGAATTACTGGAATTCTCATATAAAGAAAAAGCTTTCACAGAAGGGCATCGATGTTAATAAACCAACTCATCTTCATAGAGGCACTAAATTTGATGCCGGAGAGTCGACTAGGTCACAAAACCAGGAAGTTTATCCCACCAACGTCTATAACTTTGATTCTGCCGGTGGCAATGGGCAGAACATGAACGGTTCGTTTGACTTAAATCTTGACCTAACTCTAAGCACTCCTTCACTTAATCACGACGCAAGTAAGCAAGGAAATGGTAAGAGAAGCCGTGAAAACTAATGCATGCTAGCTGCAAGCCCTCAAGTGCTTCTTCTTGTAGGTATACGTATACGTACTGAGGAATATTACTTGTGAGTCGTGTCCTATATATACATGTAAACTCCTATAACAAGATAGCTTGTGCATTAGCTTTGGGTTCCTAGCTTCGTATATAGAGAACCCAATAGTTTGGTAGTTATATCCTCTCAAGAAGAAGCAAAATTAGTTCCAACTTCCAATGTTTTCCAAGAAAACTAGGGCCGGGAGGATGATTATTTTTAATTCTCTCTAGCCTACCAAACGTACTTAGATTTGATTAAAGTAATGTAAATTTGAAATCCTTGTTTGTCATATGGCTTGAAAAGCAATTAATTAAGGACTAATTATTATTGTTATCAATGAATTACTTGAACCATACATAAGCTTATTGATTTATAATTGAAACAAAATAAATATTTAAAAATTAATTTTAAAAATCAACCTCTTTATAATTTTTAATCAAGTTTGTTTGCATTTATTAATATCATCACATTATATTTATATAATTGGTGCATATCACATTCTGATTCAATTTATTTTGGATTAGTATTATCATCAAACTAAATTGTTGTGATGTGCTATCTACTACGTGTATCTATTTTATAAATTCAAAGACAACGTAAAACGTAAATAAATTATATCATGAAAACATTTTTAAATTACTAAACTTTTTAAAGGATCTGTTGATTTTTACTGTTATAATATTTGTCAACGTTCTCAATCCAAATTATGAGCTCTCAATCCTTTTCTTTTCCCCCTAAACGTTCAAAATCGTTGAGTTCGTAGACAAAATTAAACTAAATGATAGAAGAGCACTTGTATTTTTATGGCAGTGTCTCCTTCATCATGATCGTCTAACACTAAGGAAACTAAATGATAGAAGAACACTTGTATTTTGACTGCGGTGTCTCCTTCATCATAATCTACACTAAGGAAGTGGAATGAGTCACCACAATGGTGCTGTTAGAATCAAAAGATTAAGGAAAGAGATTGAATTACTTTTGAAGTAACTTTAGCATGTACAATACATCGAATTTGGTTTAAGAAAACAAAAGAACGTTCAGGTCTAGAGCAACTGATTGAAGAGGAATTTTGCTCTCTACGGCTCAGTTCATAAGAGAGCAAATGTTGGCACATTAGCTTCAGCAGATTTGTAGTGTAGCATTAGTGGGAAAGTTGAGACTTGGATAAGGGATGGGGGTTGAAGTTGACTAAAGAAAAATGTTCTTTGATCGGTCTAAAACCTTCTCTGGATGTGTAATCTATAATCTATGAACAATGCAAAGAGGATATAAATGTACTCAGCCTCATTTAGTTATAGACTAGTTAAGGGATAGTTTAATCTACTCTATTACCTATAGGCTGGTGCATTGTATTTTACACTGCATTGCACTATTTCCATTACTTTATTAATTAATACATTTATATTTTTAACTTTTTTAAAAAACTAAACGATAGAAGGATCATAACATTAGCAAAGGTAACTAGGTAAGACATAAGCATATATTAGCAATCATCTCTCGTATACATCGTGAGAACACATTTAATATTTTTATATCTAACTCTGAAAATGTAAAATAAATTTATGTTGAAATTAAAAATTTCGTATTATAATGCTCAATATTTTCTCACTATTAAAAATATCATTTATCTAATAATAACTCTTCATTCAATTACGTAATTGATTCTAAAATGTTTTCTTAATTAATTAAAAATGCTATTTCCAAAATTGATGTTATAATCACAACACAATACAATACAACAACTAGATAATTACAAATGACCAAAATAATTATGCTAAAATTTATTATACAAAAATGGTTTTATTTAGTTAACATTGTTAAAATTTTAAAATTTGAACCATTATTTTTATTATGATAGGGATAAATTATATTAAAAATAATCAATTTTATTTCTATAACTAAATTTTTCATGACTAAAAAAATATTTTTATGTGGTTAAAATTGTAAAATAAAAACATATCAAGTTAATTATACTAGAACCTTACGTGGTTAAAACCTTTGTCATTTAATCCCTGATAATTTAAAGCTACCATTTCCCTTATACTTTTTTTTTTCCTCACCTACAACCCCTATCATTATTCCTTGTTTAAAACGTAAAAGGGAATGGTGAAACAACAACATTTGCCTGTTTAGGTACAACAGCTAACTTGGTTGTGCCAAGTTACACTGCATACACATGACGCCTAGTGAAAACTCCTCTTCCTCCCTTCTCTTTCCGAAGGTTTTGTGAAAACTGCTCTGAGCTTTGGGAGAACGTTTGGTCGTTAAGAAGTTGGCTCAACTATGCTAGTTGAAACAATGAGAAAAGCATCAAATTTTCTCTAATTTACTGTTGATCTTTAAACTTAAAGAAATTGTTTACGTGTGGACTAGGTTTAAAGAGCATAATATTCTTAAGTAAATGTGCTCAAATTTCAATGAGAGTTACTTTGACTGTAGTTTTACTATTATTTTAATGACTATTCAACATTTCCACTTTTTAGCTCTTCGAGTGTAAGCTATCAACTATTTATTTTTGTTCTTTTCATTTATTTCTCTTAAAAATTATATTGAAATGTAAAGTAGGAGATTGTGCTCCTTTTTTAGACTGGATAAAAAAGTGATATGTTATTTGAAGGGAAAAATATGCTATTTTCGGTCATAAGTATGCTTTGACATCATTTGGTCACTTATCCCTTTGTTACTCCACTTTGAAGGCAATGGAGGAAGCTACAGGCTTCCAAAAGGTGACTTCTAATTACTTGAAAGGCCTTTTAGTTGTACATAAATTGACTGATATCTATTCTTCATATTTGTTTAAGCTTAGCTTAGTCTTTAAAGTTTGTGAGGAAGAAAGTGACATTACTTTCTTAGTAGCAGTAGTCATATGCTTTGTTTTTTCAATTCAAAATTTTATTTCTTTATGCTTTACTATTCTTTTTAAACCTTCTGTAAAATTTGTAAGCATTAGTGTAACAATAAAAATCCCTAAAATTTATTGTTTTTTCTTTGCATATGTAGAATGTTGGTTTATGTATATGTTTTTAATGATTCTTTGTATTTAGTGACATTAGAACATAATGCATTTGGATTCCTTACAAAAAGGGATTGCATGATCTGTTATTTCCTACTTTTGATTTTTAGTTTTGGTTCAAGATTTGGGTTATTAGTGTTTTTTGGGGTCTGATTTCATATTGTTCACTTTTTGTTTCCACAGGAATTGGGTTAAGGAAAATCATATGGAGCTTTTTAATATTCTTGCTCTTGTTATTCTCTTTACTAGAAAAGATACTCATTGAGATTATTTTATGTTCAGGTTGATTATGTTTTTTTTCTTCTCAAATATGACTACTGGTTTACTTGGTGAGAGTTAAATTGCAAATATTTTTCAATTTTTTAGTTTTTTACTTGACATCTAAATTATTCATCAATACCTAAAATTAGCAGTCATGTGCTTTTTTAACCATTGTTGAGATTTAATAGTTCCAACGACTATATAACCTCTTAGGTACTATCACCTTCGGCATCTTATAACTTGTCTATGCTAAACCTTACAACTAACTTTATTGTTCATTCATTTTGCATTGTCTTTACTTTACAATTTAAAGTGAAACATAACTAATACATCCATCAAATGCATTTTTTTTGTTTCTTGGAACTATTAAATGTTGAAATTTTGATAAGTTTTTTATAATGTTATTACAGTTACCGGTTGAAGTATGAATTTTACTTTTGACTTTGGAAATAGGTTTCAGTGTTTTTATGGTGTATGTTCCAATTTCATACCATAAAAGATATTAAAAGTGAGAGAAACTATTTTGATATTGAAGTGGAAGAGATAACCTTGCTTAGTTTCATACTCAATGCTAAGAGGTTAGAGTATAAACAAGCATGGGAATTTATGAATAAATTCCCATTTAAATATGGCTAAACTCAATACGGTATAGGTGTATTTGGATGGGGAGTACCCTAAATTATAAACAATTAATGGCCTTAAATTAGATATACCTATTAAAGTAATTGAGGATAATATCGTTTGTATGCACTAAAGCAACCTTTGAGGCTCACAATGAAGGACCCATTAAAGGAAACAGATCACCTGTTTCATAATTAATGTGTCAGTGCTGTTCCATTGCATCTGATCATACATTTATATGAAACCCACAAAAATATATGGACCAGATGCAATAAAACAGCATTAGCATAACAATTATGAAACAGGTGATTTCATCGTCCCATTAAAGCACCATTGAACTAGGCACCAAAGCTTCCACTATTGTAGCCAATAAGGCAACCATTAAAATAACTATTAAAGTACCTGTCGATGTACTGACTAAGGCACCTGCCGAGATACCCATTATAGATGCCACTAAAGCTGACCTTAAAGCATCCAATGAAGCATCCAATAATTTAGAATACCTAACATATAAAAACAAGTTAAAAGATTTCAATAAGTTAGGGTATTTAAGTAAAAAAATATAAATGATATTTTTAAAAATGTTATAGAAGAAGAATTACCCTTTATAATTGTTTGGAATATTGATTTAACGAATAACAAGAATGATGTTGCTAACAAAGAATTTGGTAGCCTAAATAAAAGTTTAGATGATGAGAAGAACAAATCAAAATATCCTTACTTTAGTGCTACATCTTTAGATGATGGCAAAGTTGTTTTTGAAGTAGGGAATCATTTTTGTATATATAAAAACAAGGACTTTAAAGACCATGAGTAACGAAATAAGTTTTGACTATATGTATAAAAAAAAAAAGAAAGGTTAAGAGTTATTGTCAAGTGCAAAAGAAATTTGAGTGAGAATACATGTAGAACTTACACAATCCATGCTTATGTTGGAACATTTGATAGCAAGAAGTTTGATTACCGGTGAATTGCTAACAAGTATGTGACACTTTAAAGATGGTCCTACCTGATATGATTTAGGGTTAAAAGAGGTTATTTTATGAGATTACCAACAAGAGATTCTAGATATCAAATAATATAGAGTTAAAAGGCATGCATTGATTTTAGTGCTTGGAGATGAAGGAGAATAATATAAGAAATTGAGAGGAGACTTCTTGATGTAACATAAAGCAATAGGGTAGCTCATTTTATCAAATCTCCTAAAGTTATATTTGATTCGTGATATATTTGTCTCAAACAAATGAAGTAAATAAATGAAGTATGGATTTTTCAATGCTTACATACTTATTATATGCATTGATGAGTGTCATTTGAAAGCAATATACGGCGGGTAATTATTGAAAACCATTATATGATAGCATATATCCTTTTCTTATTGTTAAAGCAAAGAAAAAATAAAGCTAGAAAAGGTTTGTGGGTTAGCTACTTGACATTGGTAGTAGTAACTTATAAATGTTCATGAGTGATAAAAAAATATAAATTTAAAATAATAAAAGTAATTTTATATTCAAAATCACTTAATTTGATGCTAAATTTCTCTTATTTATATGTTGTAGGACTTACAATAATTGTTTGAACTTGAGATACACACTTTAATAACTATTTTTAAGGAATTTATGGGCCAACATATAAAGGCAATAAAAACTCTCATTAAAGATCAGATGTGGAGTATAATCTAATTATGCTCGATAAGGATATGAAAGGTAAATGAGTAAGTTGGAGAGTATGAACAAGGAGGCATATGACTAGTTGCAAAAATTATAGGAAAAAGATGGTGTCCACATGCTTTTAATAGAAGATGCAAGAGTGAATTGTTATCAAACAACACTCTATTGTATTTTAATGCATACTTAAGAAATGAAAGGGAGAAACTAATTTTGAATTGTTTAGAGATCATATGAAGTAGCAATGTATGGCTGAATATAATGGTAATATCATTCCTAACATTCTATTTGAGTTGGAGAAGAGAAAAAAGAGGTTACTAGTTATTTGATACATTTTATGGGAAATAGGAAATTTGAAGTTAAACACTACATGAATGAACATCATATAGTTGGAGTTAGAAAAAAGGATCACACTTTTAGAAAATGAGACTTGAATTTAATCCCTTGTAGTTATATGATTCATCAATTATTTTAGAGAGAGGAGATCTAGTTGTATATGTATATAAGTACTACACTAAACAGACATATATAAGGTGTTACTAGAAAAGCATATACTCACTAACATGTGAATAGTTTCAGCTAATTCCTAAGGAAGAACATGGACACAATATCAAATTTCCTACATATTAGAAACAATAGAAAGAACAAAAAAAAGAGACTAAGGAAAGTTTTTTTAAAAAAGAAAAAGGAAAAAATTAATAAATAATGAGACTTACATCCCCATAAAGAGATTCATGGGAGTACCCCTCAAAATAAATAAGCAAACATCGATTTTACCTGCAAAGTTTTTATTTTGTAAGTAGTACATAGATTAGATGTTCAAAGAGAAAAGGAAATTGGGTCTGTAATCTGGTGCAAAGTTGTTCAGTAAAGTAAGCTCTCTAGTCCCATTGATAACTTCATTGATAAGTGATTCGACTGTTTTGCATCTGTACTCAAACCTTCTAGCATTCCTTTCCTTCTAGAGTGTTTGCACATATTTTCTGACAACCAATAAGTAGATCTGCGTATCAATCTTAGGAAAAAAGACTTGTATAGCTATCCAATGAATATTGTTGGAGATAGAGTTATCTGAACCAATCTAGAAACATTTTTGTTTCACTTATTCCTTGATGAACTTATTTGCTGAGCACATGAAGAATAGATAATCTCTGGTTTCATATTGTGTTGAACGTAGAGAACAACTTCTATTTACGTCAAGGTAAGAAAGTCTATCAACAATGTTGAGCTTATTCCTAACAATAAGCTAAAGAAGAAAAGAAGCCTTCAGGGGGAGGACTTTGTGCCAAATGATTCTAATCCAATTGAATTTAGGATTCCTCAATCTAATCATATCCATAATAAGCTCGTTTAATAGTCTAGAAGTTGGATAATTGTTCCAATAAAAGGTATCTAATCTGGATGAATTTGGAGAATATTCTAGTTGTAGATGAATAAGGTTACTAGGGAACCTCAAAAAATTACCATTATTGAACGTTCTGAGCTTGGTATGAAGGGGAAAAAGAGAGATCATTGATGAGGCTAGATGGTGAATAAGAGAACCTGAACCTGACCACTTGTCAAACCATAGAGTGGTCCCATTGCTAACTTTGCAAGTAACATCATCTTGAACTAAGTTCCTGAAGTGTAGTAGCTAATTCAAGAAGTAAGAGTTTGAAGGACTTTTCTTCATCTTCCAAATACATCTATCTTTGAGAAAGTAGGAATGGGTCCACCTAATCTATAATGATCTTTTGTCTTCAAGCATCCACCAAAGCCTCTTAAGGATGAGAGCTTGGTTAAATAGTTTTACTAAGTAAATGTTTAACAACACCCCCCTCCCCCCCTCCCCCCCACTTAACCTTGGCTGCCACTTTGTTTCCATTGGAATGATTCCATAGGAGATTCATGAATACTCTTTCCACTGTCTTGATTACACCTTTGGATAAAAAGATATGCAAACTCTAGTAAATGTGTAATGAATTGAGCACTGGGTTAATAAGCTGTATCTTCCCCGCATAAGATAAGCAATTGTTCACTTATGAATTAATCTTTTTTTGGAAAATTTTCAATGAGTGGAATGCATTCAAGGTAGCTTAACCTCTTATTCAAAGCTGACTGTAACATTCCACCCCCGACGGGAAGGGTAAAATCGTAATTTAGCAAAGGATGAGAGTGATTGGGACTCATTAGGAATTTCCATGCATACTGGTATTTGTGAATAGTAAATTTTTTTGCACATGGAAAATAACTGTACATGCATACATGATATTCCCGGTATTTGTGCCTAATGACACTATCTTGTGAATAATGTGGAAATTGTGTTTAAAAAATTATTTTGAGTGATCCATTGTGTGTTTTATATTTATGGAAATTTTAGGAATTTTTCTAGATTTTTTTCCGGAGAAAATTTCCGGACCGAAAAAATCGCCAAGTGGCGAACTGATTGATTTTCGGTATCGAAAATTGTGATCCAATGGCCCTACAATATTTGGTATATGATTATGGATTTGTAATTAGGGCCATTGGAATTG
>JANVCL010000006.1:21543607-21559673 GCA_026546855.1 Erythroxylum incrassatum
GCAAAACTCACCCAAAATTTGCATCTATTTTTCAGGCCTTGAAGAGTACCCCGCTAGACACGGGAGTATGCCTACTGTAGGCAAAGGAAAGATAGAAGTCGGGATCAGTTCAAGTCTGCATTAGTGTTCCGTAAACAAATTGTTTTTTTGAAATCGCTGTAAAAGAATGCTCTGTATTTATAGTGAGCCCAATTTGGGTTATGGCTTTTTGCGCAGTAAATGGCTATTGTAAATTATTGTTGACTGTTTGTAATAACTGAAAATGCTTCTTTTTACCGTGGGCTCAAGTTATCTTCTGTTCTTCGTGTAAATGAATGTGTTAAAATTCAATATAAATATGTTTACTGAGTTTCGTCTGACTAACTGATGTAGCACGCCACCCTCGCGGGGCACGGACTCGGATATCACCAACGATGTCAGGTTCGGATCATGCGGGAGTGAGGTGTTACACTGACAATCCCAAATAAAGGAATGGTGGAGACTTCATTGACATACCAACGATAAAAGTAATTCATTATTCTATAGACAAAGAAACTTTGGAGATGAGAAAATGAATTTTGTTGAAGTTGACCTACAATCCATATAAACTTTTGAATCCATCTTTAGCCTTTATAAAGGTTTGTTTTGAATCAGGTTTGGCATTGTAGAAAAGAAGAAGATCATTTGCAAAAGATATATTTGTTAGTCCATTTTTCTTGTATCTTGCATGGAATTTGAATTTGAGATTAACCTCCACTTCAGGCTTGATGATGGAGTTTATAATTTCTATACAAAGTATAAACAAGTAGGGGGAGAGAGGGTCCCTTTGCCTATGTCCTTTGGCTACCAAGAAAAAAGTTGATGGGCTCCTATTGATTAATATTGAAAGGCTAGTAGTCGTTATGCATTCTTTCAGCCAATTGATGAATAAAATTAGGAATTCATAAGACTCCAGTACCTTTGAAAGGAAGCTTTAGCTAACACTATCAAATGCTTTGAAGAAATCAACTTTGATTGTACAATTAGGGGAAGCTTTTGATATAGAATAACTCTTTAACAGTTCTTATACAATGAGAAGGTTGTCACCAATTTGTCTATTGCATTTGAAAGCACTTTGGTTGTCACTGACGGGTGGAGTGAATACCTTCTTCAATCTAAAAGCAAGTATCTTAGAGATGATTTTGTATAAGAAATTGGTACAAGCAATGGGCATGAAATCATTGAAAGAAGAAGGATGCGTTCTTTTGGGAATTAAGCATAGGAATGTTCTCTTTCTTCCCTTGAGAAGTTTCCATCAATGGAAAGTTCATAAACAACCTGTTTAACATAATTCCCTATGATATTCCAAGATTTTTGGAAAAAGAATCCATTTAGCCCGTCTGGTCCAGAAGCTATCATAACGTCCATCTTGAAAACAATATCTTCAATTTCTTTTTCTTCTATAGGTTTAGTTAGCAGTATACAATCCTATGGAGTGATCTTCTTTATGATAATACCTGTAAGGTCAGTACAATGGCTATTTTTTGAACTGGGAGTGTGAAGTAAGGAGGAGAAGTACCTAATAGCTTCTAATTGGATATCATTCATATTTTGTAGCTAAGATCATATATGGTTGGTAATTGAGTTGATCCTGTTCTGATTTCTTCTAGCTAAGATGGTGTTAAAGAGAAATTTGGTACAATTGTCACCATCCTTGAGCCAATTGACTCTTGCTCTTTGTTGGAGTAGGGAGGAGTGATTGCTGACGGCCCTCATATAATTAGATAAAGCAAGTTGTTACCTAAAAAGAAGAATATAGTCTTGTGGAGAGATTGCATAAAGCTTTTGTATATCTGCTAGCTCATTGCTTGATTTCATTAAAGTATTTTCAATACTGGAGCCTATTGAATAATTGAGAAGCTTGAGTTATTTTATGATACGCTTCAGTTTTTAAACACAAGCAAATTGTTTATTACCCTTGTGTATATAATTAGTTCCTTTTCTGCTAGCATCTATAAAACCAGGCTTATTAACCAAAAAGTTATTGAATATAAAGGAAAAAATGGGAGACTTCTGAAATAGCTCTGTGATTATGATTGAAGTATGGTTCGAGAATAATGGATCTTTGAAATTTGCAATGTTATTAAGGAATTGAACTAACTAGCTAGCATTAACAAAAGCTCTATCTAATTTCTTCTTTATGAACTAGGTATAGCTTTTTTTGTTGGACTAGGAGAACTAATGTCCAATTTGCTTCATATTAGTAACTGATAGTTGCTCGACACATTCTTTGAGATCATCAGAAAAGTTTCAAAGTTTTGAATTACTTGAGCGTTTGATATGTGTATTGTTGAATTGAAATCACCATATGATAACCAAGGTGTATCAATGTTTTTGCTGAAATTGATTAGGTTATTCCATAAATCCTTCCTTTAAAAATTGAAGTTACCAGTATATATTAAGGAGATGAATATATCTATTTTCTCTTTCAAGAAATGTGGTTTGAAATGCATGACCTAATCTATTGTGTTGACGAAATCCACATGAGTAGCTTCCTCCTTGTAACAGATAACAATTCTCCCATAGTTATGGCGAGAATGGTTGGAGAGCATTTTCCAATAAGACCCTAAAATATTCAGTTTACAAAAATTTTCAAACTTTATTTTTATTTTAAGTAATCTTATGATTGTAGGCTTTTCCCTTAAGACAAAAACCCTTAAAGCAACTTGCCTAATAGGGTAATTTAATCCTCTAACATTCCAAACTATTATTGACATATTAATACTTACTTTTGGAGCCTTTACCCCTACTTTTTGGGATCTTTTTCTTTCCGTTGTAGTGAATTGTTCTTTTGTTTCTTCATAACTGGTTTCTTTATGATTTGAAATTATGAGTTTAGGAGGAGGGGTGTTATCACAATTTGGGGCTACAATACTAATATGACTTGCGGCATTGGCATTAACTAAGGAAAGTTGGTGGTGATAAAATAGTAATATATCAACAAGAACTGAGGACTTATCACTTGCAGAAAATATAAAAATATTAGACAAAATTTTAAAACATTTAAAATGCCATTCATTACATAACTTGTCATGTTTCACTCTCAATATTCAATGATGGTAAGCTTTCTCTTCTATTCTTCAGGAATCATATTATGTATATAAATGATAACATCTTTAGTCTTTCATAAAGGGTAAAATGAATATGTTTTGCAAGGAAAGTATAGTAGTCAATGGAACTCATAATAAGGTTAAGGCATCAATTCAATACACTGTAACAAAAAGAAAAATAACCAATAATCAAGTTAAAAGATCTAATTTCAACAAGGTAAATAACAAAAAAGGGAGTTGGACCAGCTAAAAAGATAAGAAATAAAGCCAAATTGAAAACTTTTGGACCTAAAGGCAGACCACCTAGTTAGTTTTATTAATATTTTTTTTGTATATAGCATAAAGTCAACGTACTCAGTGCACAAGGCTCCCTACTTTGTGGGAGTCTGGGGAGGGTCATAATGTACGTAACCTTTCGTTTGTATTTCTACAAAGAGGCTATTTTCGCGACTTAAACCTGTAACTTTATTGTTACAAAGGAGCAACTTTACCAATAGCATATGATCCCATATTCAATGTGTTTATAACCTTATAGATAGTCCTATGTATAATGTCTTTTGTAATTTTGACCTTATGGACAACCTTATTTATAATGTCTTTTATATTTATAACCTTATGTGTAAAATTTCTTTTGTATATAAGACCATATTGCAACATATGAAATTTCTTATATTTAGGCAATATCATTAATATTATAGTATAATGTTTCTTTTTTTGTGCAATATGTGGTTAGATCCATTTGCAATATTGCTTTTGTTTGGAATAAATTTTTTGAATCTATATTTGAAAAATTGCAATTATATGCTTTTACTGAATTTGAATAACTAATTACACATAACACATATGATCATTACACTATTATATACATATTCAAAAAATAATTGGTTCATTTTCATTAATTTGAAATAAGGTCCATACAATTACTATCTATTACAACTACTTATATAAATAATCCATACATCTTCATTTTCATTACCTATATATATATATAAATATATATTCAAATGCTTGCACTAGGTATGATCTAAGACAAGATCATCAATCCTCTTACCTAAATAAGGTTACTATCACGTCCTTTATGTTCTTTGCAAACCATTAACATATTCTTTTCCCTTAATTCATTTATGACATCTACACTAGAGTTTATCTTTTTTTATAACAATAAATAAAATTTAATATTATTTTCACTGTCATAAATAACAAAATAGTTGTCAGTTTACTAAAAAGGCTCTTTTATTAAAATTAATTGACCTATGTATATAGTTTTCCTCATAAATTCATAAAAGATTCTAGTCCACATTTATGATATTTATGGATACACTGCTGCACACTTCGAGATATGGATGTAGATGACTCTACAAAGCAATACTCAACAACCCAATATTCAGTACCTATGGTATAGTCTCCAAGGAAAAAACAAAATTAACTAATTCTTTTTATTGTTAAACAATACAAGAAGATAAAAGGTGCCATTAGAGTTATATTCTAATGGGATAAATTTCAATTTGAATTATATTCTCCATAAAGATTAAATTCAAATAATGCATTTAGAAATTTTAATTATATCTTAAATTGATGGAGTAAATTCAAGAAATACAAACACAAATTGGTACTTTTTTATATAATTAAATTTCTAAGTTACCTTTAAATATGGTTTGAGCTTAGCTAGATGGTGGAGTGGAAAACCAAACCTGTTGGGGACTTCTATAAACACATAATTATGCACTAATGATTAAGACTTCATATTGGCTTTGATTTGGCCTTATATTTTTTCATATAAATTGAGACATACAATTTTTCTTCCTCTTACTCACAAATAAGATTCCCTAAGCATTTTCCAACAAAGCTACTATAAGTTAATTTTTTCTCCTACCACTAATACTCCAAGAAAGTATTATAACATAATTAGATTTATGAAGATATAATATAACCAATCTATAGTCCTATAAGTTGGGCCTATTGTGAAAAGGAACATCATTTTGATACAATGATGCAAAATTAGTTAGTTATATTAATGTTTAAATACAAATCCCAAATGATCCTTTTAAGAAAATTATTTCTATATTAGAATCTATTATGTGGTTAGGTGTCCTATGTATAAAGAAATATATTTATTTACATATGTCCACATTTTATATCAAAAGAAAGAGTATGCTTTAAGGTTCATATAATGTTTGCCTTACATAGAATAAGAAGCTTAATGATATGTTATATTTAATAACTTTTTACGAAGAAACACTACTAAATAAATGGCAGAGAAATGTTAAAACTCATATACCACATTTGAATCTACAATTCAAACTAACCATTACTTCTTAATTAAAACTCAACCAACCCAAAACCTACACGATTTCCATCCAAGATAGTCAGAATAAAAGGATTTTAATAAAAAGAAGAATTTACAAGCTAAGAAGTAGTAAAAGGGTAGCAACAATTAAAACAACAAATCCAACATGGATTTTCTTCGAAAGTCACATGAAAAATCCCTAAATTGATACCCTACCACCCCAACAAACTGAAACTTTATTTTGTGTTCAATGTTCCTATTAGAAATGTTGGGCTAATGCCTCCATTACTAGATAATCTTCCAAAGCTAAGAGGACTACAAAGCCATTGAAAGTAGAACTGAAGTTGAGAGCTACTATAGGCATCCTCTTTATATGGTGTCATGTATATGTACACCAAGATGTCTAAAACCACACAATATTATGTGTTATTGTAAATATCATATGACACCATGTTTTATATGGTACCACTAAGATAGTTATTGTTCCACGTAACACAAATAACTCAGACACTATCATTTCACCATTTTTTTTGGTTTCCTAATAGAGAATTATGTCAGGGGTTACTAGTGATCCAAAAACATAAGTTTAATGGAGAAAATATTGATTTTAAAAAATCAAGGAATAAAATGAAGAAGATCTAAACCACAAGGTGGTCTACTATAACCAACATAAAATTATTTATTTCAATTTTAATTCTACTCAATTAAAAGTTATCTATTAACTTCACAAATCAAGGAGGATTTTAAAAGAAATAATTTGACAAGTCATTTATAATGTGATATATGGCATCTAAATTAATACCATGAAGTTTGAAGTACTCCCAATGCCTATAAATATAGTAGTTCAACTAATTTTAAAGGAAAGAAGTATATTCAAGCTAAGAAGGGTCTCATAACTCTGTTACAACTCTAGAAGCTCTTTCAAAGTTTAATATACCTTGAAGTTTTTCCAATTCTATAAAGAGAAATACCAAAGCTATAGAAAACATATTGATATTCATTTGAGAACTATTTAAGTAAACCTTACAAATATAAGCAAGATGAATGAAGCTTTTATGATGCCTATTATTCCCATATTAGTGTTTAGAACAATTAACTCTTTAGTTCATCTAATAAAGTTTCTTCTTTAGCTAAGTGTCTTTTAGTTTCACAGTAAGTGAAAATTTTTCATATATTTTAGTTCTTTTACATTATTCTTTTTAGATGTTTAAAATTTATTTGAGCTTGTTAGAAGTTATTTTATGAGTTTGGTGTACTAAAGAGGCTTTATAAATTAATTATAGAAGAATAATAAGAAATTATAGCATTTGATGTCTCAAACTTGCGTTGATTAAGGAATTGAATAAAACTTTCATTTTTTTGGTCCTAAAAACTCCTAGCCTTGCATCATTTCAATATGATAAACTAATAGCCTATAGTAACAAAATATACAAAATGATTTCAAACGTCTTAGATTCAAGACTGAAAGTTTTTCTAGGACATCATAAATCACTCTCAATGTAATTTCATTCCAGGAAGAAGTATTGGAGATAATTTCTTGATATCTTAAGAATTATTCAAGTCATATCATTTCAAAAACTCAATTTGAAGTAGCACATTATAGATTGACTTTTGCAATGTATTTGATACCATTAGTTAGAATTTCATCTATCATGCTATGAAGCTTTTAATTTAATAAGGTGTAGGCCGAGATTGCACTAAAGAACCAGACTCCTAACGAATTCACCACTTTCATCATTTTTGTATGTTTTCTTTAATTTGCTTTTGCTAGTTTAGTTTCATTTTATTTTCTTGTTTGATAAACTAACGAACCCTCCCATAACCTAAACACCGTTTAATTTTATTTCAAAAGCTTTACACACACTCTTTGTGTGATCGACCTAGACTCACTACTATAATAGTAGGTCTGGTTTATTTTGTGTAGTGTTACAACACACTACCAGTCATCCAAATGATTTTTTAAGTTGCAGTGGCCATGAGCTTCGATGGAGTAGAGGATTGAATTAAAGTCACCACATAATAACCGCAGGTTGTTATTGCTACTGCAAAAAATGTGTAGTCATTCCGTCTGCTTCTTCATTGAAAACCATAATTGCTTATGTAAATGAAGGATACAATTAGCTCAATGCTTGCCTATAAGAGAAGCAAGTGCTGGTGCATTACCTATTCGTTGGAACCCAATAAATTGACCTTAAGCTCATCTCTATTATAGCAGATAATGATTTTGCCAAAAGCATGGCTTGAATGGTTCGAAAGCAAACTCCTTTGAGGACCCAAAATGCTATGCTTGTAAAGGTTTTCAACTTTTATTTTAGTTTCAGTTAAGACAACAAGTAGACGATTTTTTAGAAGAACAAAATCATGTGAAGTTAAAAGTTTTGAAGGACAATTAATCCCTCTCACATTCCAATTAAGGATGGACATAATTAGGTGGATGGACCAGTGAGGCATTGCCCTTTACCTATTTTCGACCTTCTCCTATTCACTATTTGGAATAGTACATATTGGACTTCTTCTTGGAGGCAGGGACATCAGGTGAGGTGAAAACATTAGGAGATACAATGAGAGGTGGAACCACTGGGGTCCCAGGTTTAGTCATAGGGGAGGCAGGTACAGTTGTTTCAGGATCGATAAATTTAATAAAGGGAGTCTCTTGACAGCAAGTAGTAGAGTCTACTTCCATTTCCAAAGGAGTTGCAGAGATAACAGCTTAGAAATTATTCGTACCTTAGGTTAAAGAATGGACAAATTTAGGACTAGACATAGTAGGTGTTTCCAATTACTCAACTACAGTTGCAGTATCCTTAGGATCATTATGAGCAATCTTGGCCTGCTGCTTAGCTTCATCAAGTCCAATTAGTTCTAAATAATTCCTAGTTTTGAAGAATTTACTTGTGGCTTGCCAAACTTTCTCTTGTGGTTTGGATGGTGGTTTCCAGCAGTAGGATATAGTGATGGTGTCTTCCCATAACTTATTATCAGCTACTAGCCTTATAATAGGAATCTCATCAGGAAGCTCCTTGGATAACTCTATAATGACATAGATTCGGGCATAGCCGATTCACTTCTTCCTTGTAGTGTTTTCATCCATGCATAATAGTTTCCTATTGTAACTTGCTAGCGAGCCTAACCCCTTAGTGGTCCAATATTCAAGGGTAACATTATGAAAATTGATCCAAAGGGGAAACCTCTGAACTTTGATGGTTTCAAGCTTTAAACTAGGTTGCCAAAGTTGTAAGAATATCAGTTGGTTATCGAGGTGCCATGGACCATCCTTTAGGAGCTTATGAGCTTCAGTGATCGAAGAGAAAGTAAATAATATGAGGTTATCTTCATAAAGTAACACATCCAAAATACCTCTATTTTTCCATACCTTGGTGGCCTAATGTTGGATGAGAGGGAAAGTTGGTCTTTGGTCAAAGAAAAATCCGACTATGGTTAATTACCAATTCCTAGCTCCCTTTTAGAGAGTTTCTATCTTAGGACAGACAACAAGCTTTCCATCAAGCTCTTGCGGTGGTTGGTAGGTGAGAAACAAGGTAAGTTGGTCCTCGACTACTTATTTCCAAGTTTTTTGAAGTGGGGGTGCCAAAGATGGTGGAGGGGAAGATGCATGTGAAGGGGAGGTATTAGTGGTAGAGGGTAAAGGTGGTAAGTCAGAAGTATGGAGGGAAGGACTGGTTGATATATTGTTAGAAATAGCATGAATCAGGGGAACTGTAGAAAAAGCCAAAAGGACAGTTGGAAAAAACGGTAAGAGGGAGAGGTGGGAAAATAGAGATTGAGTGGGATGTACAAGAATGCCCTAGCAGCAAACCAGAAGCAATCCAGGAGAGGAGAGGAGGGGAAGACGGGAAATGGAGAGCTGGTGAAGAAAATATGCTGGTGATGGCTAAGGATGACTAGAAGAGACTAGTTAGGGGTTGAACATACTAATGAATGCTTCTCAGGTTAGAGAGAAGCTAGAGTTTTTGTCTCTAATATATAGTGGCTCGTATATGCTTTATTGTAGTGAGTAGGAACAATCTTTTTCAATCATATTTCAAATTCTTTAATTTTATTCATTCATTAGTCGATTTTATTACAAGTTAATATCGATTAAATCATTTAAATCTTAAATTTCTTATTTTATCGATTTAACTTCAAGTTTAATTTTTAAAACATTTGTCTAACTTAATATACTATCTCAAAATTTTTAAGTGGGCTGGAGAAGATCCTAAAAACTCTACGAAGAAACATATACACGTTAGGTCATTGGATGAAGCATAGTTAGAGGCTCAAAAGCAGTTATCCAGGTGAAACGAACAAGAGCAAATAAGTAAAGGATATGCAGTGTTGAAATGGATAGGAATTTTTTCGTCTGTCTGCTTTGTGAACGACATGTTTCATTCTTGGAACTCTTTCTTTTTTTTCCTAAATGGTGTACACAACATGCCATTCTATATGTCTTTTAAACTTATCGTTTAACTTTTATTTCTTCCACATTTGGATGCTCTTTCCTTCTCACGCATATTGAATTGTCTCCTATCTTGCAATGTTTGGTTCTCGATTTTTTTTAAACGCATATATATTTTATTTTATCCTAAATTATTTTGATTTAATCAGTTTTTGCTACAATTTTTAAATAATAAAGAAAATATTATCTTTTGGTGTGAGTAGGAACAAAATACTATAAATAAAATGTTTTTTTTGAATTGATTTTCATCATACACTATAAAAACCATTTTATAGGTAAATTACCTCTACATGATACACATGAAAGTACACAAGATATAGATGAATATTTTGTTAGGATTTTAAGTTAATTTTAATTTTAATACATGGGGTATGCAATAATATCGTAATAAAATAAATATCTTGTTAGGATTTTAAATTAACTTTAATTTTGACATATAGGGTATACAATAATAGCACTTCCTTCAAACTAAAGATGGAATAATAGATGCCAATTTGATTTTATTGAGTAAATTCTACAAACAATTTGGAAGATGAGCTTTGGTTGATTGAGGAGATAAGAATAAGATGTATAGTGCCTTGGGTAATATAATGGAGTACAAAGTAGCAATCAATTTCAAATGTGTTTTGTATGTTCATGAAAAATGTCATTTTGAAAAATTTGTATAGCACTTCTATGATGACAATAAAACTTAGTAATACAAGAGTGCTTGACATTCATATTAGTTAATAACCACCATAACCAAAGTAATTCATATGTAGCATTAACAATAGCATGATATTGAAATTTGGTGTTGGACTAAGTAATAATACTTTGCTTTTTATTATGCCAAGAGGTAAGAGAATCACCCAAGAAGAAATAATAACAAGTTGTGAAACGACGATTTATTGGATCACCAACCCAGTCAACATTAAAATAATTAGATCATACAAAGGAGAAGTTAGCTGAGAAGTGTAATCCATAGAAAAAAATTACTTTAATAAAACGAAGTATCTAAATAACAAAAAATGAGATAAGTGAAGAGAAAACATAAATTGACTGACCTAATGAACAATATAATATTTTAGGTCGAGTAATATTGAAATAGACAAGACTACCAACAAGCTATTGACATAAAGTAGGATCATCAAGAGGAGTACTATCTAAAGGGGTAAGCTTGAATTTTTGATCCAAGAGAGTAGATGTTGTCAGTGATGTTGGTGCGACGACGTTTCAAATACAATTCGGATTCTATGGAGATTGCTAGGCAATGGTTTCTGCACTGTAAACCATTACTTAGGGTAGTTGTTGTGGGCATTATCTGAGCAAATACATACCAATTACCAGGATTTGATGATACCATGATTGTCTATGTGATTGGTCTGTATTTGCTAGTGTATTTTGGGTATCTGCTGACATAAGGCGGTAGTAGTTAGTTTTTTTTAATTAATTAGAGTATAATTGGGAGTTTGTGGCATTTGGTTTGAGCTTGATCTTGTCACTTTCTATTCTGGTAGGCTTTGTTAAGCCCTGACTAGGTGAAATTGCTGGCAGGGCAGTTAGATGCATGTCATTTTGTTTTTGCGTGTTTTGAGCATACCTTTGTAGCTCTTGCTTGTACATAAACTTTTATTATTTATAAAGTTCTGATTTACCCAAAAAAAAAAGATAACTTTGAGAAGTATAAGAAACTTCAAAGTTCAAAAAATACCCGAGAGAAGTCAAATTCTTTATTTCAAAATGATGACTAAGGTAATATTGTAAATCTAAAATATGAGAAATATCAACGCATTTGATTATTATATCATCATCATAAATTAATAAAAGTACATTGCTCAAAACAGTTCATTGAATAAATAGTGCAACAATATACAAATTAGAAATGAAGTGACATTGAGTAAAGATGGAACTAAATTTTGCAAACTAAGTCTTAGGAGTTTGTTTTAATCCATATAAGGTTATTATTAGAACCTAGGAATTTTATAAGAAAATTATAACCTGAAGGAGGATGCATGTAAACCTTTTTCAACAAATAATTATAGAAAAGGACTAGGAATAAAGCTCTAATACCATGTGAGTAGAAACAAAATACTAGGAATGAAATGTTTTGTTTCAATTGATATTCATTGTATAGTATATAAACTATTCATATACATGATATACATGAATATCATGTTAAACTAACCTTAATTTTAAAACTTGAAATATATTATAATATCTTTTTAGGATTTCTCTAATCTGAACCTTATCATTTAGGATAAATAAAAGAACTAATCAACTTTCATATACAAACAATTCAGCAATTTATATTGTAGAACTGGTCAGCTACATATGTGAATTCCATAATTCATACTATTAAACATAAAGGGAGAAGGATAGAAAAGTACAGCAACTGGAGTAATTTTCTCAAAGAGTTTAATTTTGTGTGGGAACCTAACACTCGAAACTATACGTTAGTGTACCAAAAGTTGGTTTTCAGTTATTTGCAGTTGGAAGGTATTAGTTACACATGTTTTAACAACTTTGCACCTTATGGGTATTTAGTCTAACACTAACATTTGGCTTTGATTAAACCAAGTTGTGGTTACGAGTATTGGTCATTTTATCAGATGTTCAGTCTAAGAATCAAATGAGTGCTGTTTGGGTTGGGCTTTTAAGTAACTCAAATTTAATCTCAATATCTCCCTACTGGAGAATTTGAACTTAAATCCCAACAAAGCAAAAGATCAGGTTGGGTTATATGGATTTAGTGGATATAATGAATTAGTTCTCCTCTCCTTCTCAACCATCAAGTCGCATTCCTTACGGTGAAAGGGAAATGACTACCTTCATTAATAGACAATTAATAATGTGCAGTTGCAGATTTGTACCATTGCGGTTGAAACAATTTTGATACATAGATATCTTTTGATTTAAGGTTGTTGAAGTCAAAAACTGAAAGCGTTGGATAAGGATGAGAATGATTCAAATATTATTTTAACTTAAATAGTCAGAACCTACGGTTGTTTTCATCTGTCTAGGAATGTTAATTACCTTTTCATTAAACGAATGAAAGTCAAAGAGATGAATGTGTAATTGATACTATTCGGACTCAAAATTTGAGGAATATGTAGAGTATCATTTTTCACGTTAGCAGATTGTTTCGATGAATGATAATAAATATTATTTCAAAAATAAAAAGAAATGTGAAAACTTTCTTTCTTCATCACCAAAGGCAAAGTGGAAGTGAGCGTACTTGTCACCGACACAAGGGGCTTTGACACTTAAAGTTTCCATCCAATCCTGAAAGGCTTAAAGATCCTTCTTTGCCCCAGGTAATGTAAAACGCGTTTTAAGTTTTGGTTTGTCGAGAAAAATAAAAACAGAATCTGACGGTGTCCTGAAGCCGCTTCCTCTCTCTCTTCTTCGCTGAAGTTTTTCTGCTCACTTCGAGTCCTAGCCGTTGCTCCTTAGGCGGCAAAAAGGTTGTCACACTTCCCTAGAAGCCAGGCTCGCTAGTACAAACTTGAGAGTCAAAATTAAAGAGCGGCGTTGAAAGACTGAAACAGAGGACATGTGGAATTAGATAAAGTTGGGTGTAATGTTTGGAGATACACGTGGGATCCTTCGGGTGGCAATATAGGCACTTTCCTTCCCTTCCCTTCCCTTCATCAATCTAACGGTCAAAAACTTTAGGAACCTACCATGTATCGCCCTCGTGTGGATTGACAGGTTCAGTTATTCCTAAAAAAAAGGAATGTTACCCTCCCAAGGCTGTCAAACAAGAAAGGTGGTTCTTGCTATAAAATTAAAATTTTTAATCGTTTTTCTACATTGGAAAAAGTATACACTTTTTTATCAAATTTGCCTTATAGAACTCCTCTTTTTCTCCAATAAAACATAACATTACAATCATTAAATGTACGTGTTAAAAACCTTTTGCCAATCGAGCAAAGTATGTCTTTTTTTAAATATAAGTGTCCAACTTTTTTTTTATTTATCAAGATGAAATTTTATATGAATATAGACACACATAAAATTTATAAACCTTATTCAAATGAAGGATCAAGGTGGTTATTTTCTACAACATTCATAAACTTACTGGTCTAAATAAACACATCGATAGAGACATGCAACTACCTTAATGAAAGGTTTTTCAATGTTGAATTTACTCTTCTAACAATCTTCATCTTCATTAAGACGTGCAACTACAAAGGTGAACTGGCTTAGTTGTACACAGTACGCTAATAATACCTTATGCCAAAATGTCAACAACCCACCACCATGACTAATCTTCTTCTCCTCCTAACTGTAAGTCAATCGTCCATCACTATATACTTATCGTCAAATTCCTTTATATTTATTACTATATATCTCACTATTGCCCTCTTTGTTTTCTCGTGTTACTTCATTTACCCGCTCCTAAGGAACTTGGCTCTATATCTCTCTTTGTTCGACGGCCTGGAAAGTAAAGAAAAAATTTCCATGAGGAAGCCAGGCGGGTGCGAGATAAATAAAGGAGCTTGGAGTAAGCAAGAAGATCAGAAACTAATCGATTATGTTCGTGAACATGGCAAAGGTTGCTGGAGCTCACTTCCTCAGGCTGCAGGTATATTATAGACACATGATACCCGCGATTCGTCCATTGTATAAAAACTTCATTACCATGTAATTACCAGAAACATGTACTTATTTTTAACAACTCCGCTCTTCGCATTTGTGCGTATATATACAGGGCTGCTTCGATGTGGGAAAAGTTGCAGATTGAGATGGGTGAATTATTTACGGCCAAACCTTAAAAGGGGTAACTTTGATGAAGATGAAGAGGAACTTATCGTCAAACTACATGCACTTCTTGGAAACAGGTATATATGTTAAACTTCTCATTTTGCAGAAGCATTTATAACTGCATATAATAGCAAATGACAACGTTATCCAGGAATCCACTCAGAAAAATTCCAAATTCCCATTTTAGTTTTTCTCATGCCAATGCATGTAATATGGGATGTATTAATAACATAGTTTCTGTTCTCATCTTTATTTCCCACCTACTAATCTGTGCAGAACGGTAGCCTCAGGTACCATCGAGATTTTGTTCTTAATTTCATAGAAAAAATTGTAAGCGTGACACGTGAAGCACCCTACCTTTCATATAAAGTAGGATAAGCCACTAAGGTTGTGATTGTAACTAGGAAATCAATCTCAAATTTTTTTAACAGGTTTTATTGATCTATTTTAATTATTTGGCATTATATCTTCAACCATTCAATGCTAATTGAAATTGTAACAACGACTTAGGTGGTCACTCATAGCTGGAAGATTGCCAGGACGGACAGACAATGAAGTAAAGAATTATTGGAATACACATATGAGGAGAAAACTATTACAGATGGGCATAGACCCCAACAATCACCGCGTGCACCAATTTGGTGATAGAAAATGTCATATTGTTAGCTCCAGTGAAGAGAGTGTTTCGTGCCTGGAATCCACAAGTGGTTCTGAAAATAGTAAGATTTGCACTTTGCCTGATCTTAATCTTGATGTTACCACGGAGTTGCCAGTTATTGAACACAAGCAGCTACATGTTGATAGCCCACCAACTCGACTTCTATTTGGAAAATTGCTCTATTAGTTGACAGCTTGTTTCCTTGTAATTTCCTCGTTCTAAGACAAGTTAAACTATGAACACGTACAAAAAGCACAGTTTATGAATCATGTTTAACTTTTTTCCAAATTAGTTTCAAGTTATAGATTGGATAGGATTACACTTGTTATAGGAAAGATGGCCAATCTAGGGGAAAAACTAACAGGTTCAGTGATAAAAGTACATTCATGTCGAGAACTATTTCGTGTACAACATCCTATCCATGTAACGAAAGGATTAATTACCCAAAGTAGGACAAAGGAAAAAAGATAGTACTCGGCCTAAGTTATAAGAGTTGAGGAATGGATCTGCCCCTGATTGTATATAGTATGTATGTCTAAAATAGCATGGATGAGAACTTCTATGATCGAAATTCCAAAAGCAGTTAACCTTGTTGACGCCGCTCAAGTACAACAAATGCTGAGAATTGAAAAAAAAAGAGAGCACATAAGAGAAGTATTTATGACATTCACTTCGATGCTGCATGAATAAAGTTTTAGAAAAGAGAGCTTGTTAGAGAGTTTACACCCTGACATTAACTAAGCTAATATTCCCTCCGATTCATAATAAGTGTCGTTTTAGAGGGATTTTAATTATTTAAAATAAGTGTCGTTTGTGACTTTTTATGCATATTTATAATTTTACTTCCAAAA
>JANVCL010000006.1:21568824-21587927 GCA_026546855.1 Erythroxylum incrassatum
AGAGACATAGGGATACAAGTTTTATGAAGAAATGAAGTTTTAATTTAGTCTATAAAGATCTCAACTTTTGGGTATAAGTTGAGTATAGATTATTGTTTCAGTGAAAGGATAGTCCCAACATGTTTGGAGCATAAATTTTGGATTTCTGAACCAAATTGAATGAGTTTGGCTTCGTTAGAAACTTAACACAATGAAGAACATTTTTCTAGAAGGAAGCATTACCAAATGTCTTCATTTATCCAATCATAACGATTATGAAAAAGTCGAACCAAAAGTCTAGGTTTGAAAGGGGTATAGTTTAATCTTAGCACTTCGGATTATTGAAGCCTTATTAATTTCCTTTGAATATTGCTTGAATGTGAGCTTGGTTTGTTTTAGGAAACCAAGCAGACCTGATCCAAAAGCAAGAGGAGAGACAACATTGAATTCAGATTATCAAGAGAAATTAAGTGGGTGATGTATTTATAGTTATTGTGTGATTGGGCAATTCTTGCCTATATGTGAATATATGTTTTATGTTATGCATTGAGAGATGCATAACATTTTGATTGAATATGTGATTAATTGTTTGATAATGATTTGTTAAAAGATTATGATGATTCTGATTTCGTTATACCTTGAAAGAAGCATGGTAATTGATATAAGTAAATTATGATTTTGATCATGTTATGCCTTGACATCTGTTATGACATTCTATATAAATGAAAAGAAAGAAGAAAAAGCATGAAAGCATATCGTTTTGATAAAATGATTCTGATCATGATTATGTGCTTCTGTTTGGGGGAGAGTGGAACCATTCTATTCGTCACTTGCACATTGACAAGAGTCTTCTCCCGACTGCCCGCTTGTGGCATATGAGCTCCAAAATGGACTCATTCTGTTTATGGGGTAAACTTCGGTTTCCTCATTTTGTTTCATGGAATGCTTGAGCCGTTTGATGTGCATTGTATAATTGAATTGTTCATTATGAAGCATATTAAGTGTTATATGTTATGAGATGTTTTGTGAGTTGAGATAAATGTAATGAATGTGTAAATTGCTTGAATATAGTGTGAGTGCTGGAATTGCTGGATATATATGCATACATATGCTTGAATTTTTGCGTTAATTACTGATGGCTATAAATACCTTAGCCACTGAGCTGTGTAGCTCAACCCATTGTTTTTTTCTCCCCTCAGGTGTGACTCAAGATGACAGTTGATCCTTGCAAGGCATCAAAAACTCCATAATAGTTAGAGATCTTTGTACTAAGTTAGTAACTATTTTGGGATACCTTAGTAAGCATATCAACATTAAGCATCCTTATGTATTTTCTTTGAAGCTTTGGAATGTACGATGTTGTGTAAGCAAAGTTTGTTGAACTCATGGGATTTGTAATGATATGAAGGATTGGAGTTCTTTTATGTACGAGGCAAGAGGTCGTCGTTCGCCGCGGCGAACTTCCATTGGTTCGCTGCGACGGACCTATTTTTTGCCGCTGCAAGCCTCCCTTTTTGCGACTTTGCTGTGGCGAGGAATGGCTTATGCCACGGTGAACTCCTTTGCTGCCACGCCAAGATTGTTTTGCAATCCTTTCCTTTTTTATTTCATACGATTGTCCCGACGGGTCACCCCGGATTCATCCTTGGGGGTCGGAGCTCGGGCCTAACACTCTTCGGTATCTAAAAGCGATAGTTGGGCTCCATAAACGAGGTCCAACATAAAGACTAACGTGCTGATTAGCCCTCAATGCCATTATCAAACACAAAGTGCAAAACAACCTAAATTTTTGGTATCATACAAAATGAAAAAAAAAACATTGGCTTAGCTAACTTGTGCTTTGTAGACGATTTACTTTTATTTTGCAGGGAAAACATGGAATCCATCCCCACATTTAGGCAAGCTCTCGACACTTTCAAGTTATACTCAGGCTTGGAGATAGACCTACAAAAAAGGTCACTTCATTCTCTCCAAAAGTGCTAGCAACTTGTAGTCTCTCATTGTTGCAGTTACAGGTATGAAACATAAACATCCTCCCATCATATACATTGGTCTCCCTATATATATACTAGAGCTCCCAAAACATCATCAAATCGATTGAACAAATCCTTAAAAATTTCTTATGGAGCCATCCAAATGGTTCCCCAGGAATGGAAAAGGTTAAATGGTCAGAATTATGCCTTTTGAAAGAGGAAGGTGGTCTCAATCTATGCTCAATCAAAATGACAAACCAAGCATTACTTCTTAAATGGTTCTGGTGGATATTGATCGAAAAAACTTCCCTTCTGGATCAAATGGATACACTTTTATTTAATCCAAGGTAAAAGTATTCGGGGAATTTGAAAACATCCATCACATTCCCATTTTCTCAATCAGATTTTACAACTTTGAGATAACGTTCAGATGAGATATACTGCATAATAAGTGATGGTAGACTAATCATATAATAGGCCATTTTCCATACTATGGGTTAGAGCCTTGGATTATTGCATATAAGTCATATCATTTTAGAATTCATGAATTGCATTTCATTCATATGCATATTATTAACATGCACACATGAATTATGATTTCGTACAAATTGCAAATATAATATATGCACTCAATTGACATATTCCCAGGCATGGAAGGGTTAAAATGATCATGATGTGAGTTGCGTATTGTTTATGTCTTGAATTTTGGCTTGAATGGTTATAAGTAGTAAATTTGGAATTAATTGTTACAATTGGAAAATTAATGAATTAAAATGTACATTTAGACTAAGAAAAATGCCAAGTGGCAAGACAAGTTGACATAGAAAATTAGGATGACTAAGCCTATAATTGAGTGAGATTTGGAGTAGATAAATAGGTGAAATTTGGCATAGGTAATTAATTGACAAATGGACTAATAACTCGGTGATATTTGGTCGCTTATGAAGAGGGTAAGTGGCTAACATGCTAGAAAAGTTTTTGTTGTGTTTCTTCTTCACTCTTCACTCTCTCCACTGAAACCTGTATTCATCTCATAGCTATGCATTTTTGGTTTAAGTATTGCTAAATGGCTACACCAAAATTCATGCTTTTACCCTTATAAAGTTAGGTAAAGAATCAGAACATAGTTTTTCTTGTTATAGTCTTTGATCCTAGCCGAAAACCATCCAATTCCCACCTTGAATTTGTGATGGTTTTGCATGCATGGAGAGCTGAATTAGCTTGATCTTTAAGGTGAAAATTTAAGCTAGACAAGTAAGTAAAAGATTGATATTTATGGCATGTTACAATAGAAGGGTTATGATGATTGAATTGGGATGAATTGTATATGATGTTGATGTTGAAGATGTGCTGGAAAATAAAGAATGAATAGGTACTTTTCTGTTATGTTTTTACATGTAGGAAAATAGTAGTTATGGGATTTTTTATGGATAATTTAAGTTAGGATTTGAAGTATAAATGATGAGGAATTTATGCTAAAGATAGTGTTATTAAGGTGTTTTTAAATCCAGAAAATTAGAGTTGTAGTTGTATTTGTAAAAAAATGACTGTTAATGATATAAGTGAGCAGAATTTTGTAAGCCTTAGTGTAACCAATATGGACGTTAAATTAACACGAAATGAAGTAACCTTAAAGTGCATTAAATCTGGAAGATATCAGGTGTTATTTATGTCTCTAAGCTTGTAAAATTCATGAAGTATTGAAGGTAGTAAAGTTACACACATTAGTGATGTTGATGAAAAATTCTAGAATTTTAATTTCAACCTTGTGTACATGTTGAACCAGCTGAGAAATTTCACTCTAAATTTGTATATTTGGACTTATTTAAGGCTAGGAATGAGCCTAGATTTTTGCTTGATTAATTGGTTGAGAGCTTGATAAGTTTATGTAGTTAATTGATGTCATAATCTAAAGAATTGACTGTTTTGATGTTGTTGAGTTCAAATATAGAAATTAAGATTTGTTAAAGGAATAAATGAGTTCTTTGAATGCAAACATGATCTTAAGGACATGAGTAATATGTATCAGGTATGGATGAATAAGCATTGAAGAACATGGGGTAATTATGAATGAAAATTGGGTAAATGTATGAATATACATTGTTGGAAAAAGTTTGGTGAATGTAAATATCTAGCTTGCTAAAATTCCATATTTAAAGTAACAATTGTATGTGTGTTATAAGAGACCTTTGATCATGAAAATTTTCAAGGATAAGTGTAAATTATGGTTGATGAATTTGGAGTAAATCAAGCTAACTTAAAGGTACAAACCTGATTGCAAAATGGTAGTATAGAAAACATAATGTTTGAATGGTCAAGATTTATAAATAATTACATATTGGGAAAGATCAATTGAGCATGAATTAAACACAACACATGTTGGACCCTGTTTTTAGGGCCCAACATTGGAGACGTGGAACATAAGTCTCTGATACCACAACATGTTCTGGGCCCCATTTCTAGATGGTTCTTATACTAAAACATTGTTCTATAATCAAGTTCCATCTAGAAATTGAAATTCTTAAAGATTGAATTAGAACTTAATTTCTTAAAACTAATTGCATCCCTATGTCTCTAGTTTATTTAGAAACAAGAATCATCTTATTTGGAGCTCAACAGATCAAGATATGCTTAAAATACCAAAGTATGTTCAATAAAATGTCCGATTCATCCTCTTCCAACTGATACCCTTATTTTGATTCCATCAATCTCTTTCAAATCAATACCAAAAGCTATAAATTTTTATGGAGAGCTAGATAGATGTGTTAGGAATCCTTTGATTCAAAATTAGGTCATTTGGAGGTCAGATGACAAAGTTATGGCCAAAATATTCAAACATGTTCAGAGTTGGAAAACCCTTCGGGTGCGATCGCAAGGAACAAGGTTGCGATCGCAAGGAGCAAAGGTGTGATCGCGAGGTTGAGCGGTGCGATTGCAAGGGTGCCTGATGCGATCACAATAGAAGTTGTCCTACATATAACACATCCTATGCAACATCCTAAATTGTCATAGTTATATCTCTCAACTCCGACATCTAAAAATCGCATATTATCTACCGTTGGAAAGATAAGAAAATAAGCTACAACTTTCTAGAACACTCTCTTATCTAATTTAGCCTAGATCATTACAGCTTTTACCCCCAATTCAGAACACATAAATCTTTATCCCTATGGAAAACTTGAAAAAATGCAATGTACAAACTTGGAAAATCATGAACAAAATGGAACATATTTCATTAATATCAAATATAAGAGTTTTACAAAGCTTTAATGGCATTTCAAGCCATAATACATCAGTTGAGTTCATAAACCAAAATTACAAAATACATTTGAATTAGGAAAACTTGAAATGCGTCTAAAGCCTTACATTTACAAAATCTAGCTTGAAGTACAAAAAAATGCCTAATCGAAGTGATGCCTTGACCCTCTTTCACTCGATCTCTTGCTTTTCTCCTGAAGATGGAACGAAAAGGGAGCGGGTGAGGTTAAAGCTCGTGGGAAACATTTTTATAATCGGCGATAAGCAAAAACCATTGAAAAATTCACATTGTATCAACGAAACATATATTTCCCAATTCTCAATTTATCAAACAATTTATAAGCCACATGAATCATGCGTCCAACAAGCTTGTCAACACATTTAAGCACATAAGCACATCAAGATGGTTTGTGAGGTCTATAAACATAACGAATTAACATATTCCCATATAATGGTCCAGTGTAGTTGTGAACAGAATGAACTAACACAATCCCATATAGTGGTTTTGTGTAGCCGTAAACATGAGGGAGTCCACGAAGGAGCTCCATGCCACTAGTAGATAAGCAGGGGAAGCCTTTAGTCGAAATGAACTTGACATACAAAATGAACTAAACCAAACCCTCATAACATGTATTTCATAACTTGTAAACATGTTGCTCAAAATGACACTTTTCTGAAACTTGATTTCTTAAACTTGGTATCCTTTTAAAATTATTTTCCATTTTCCACTTCATAAATCAATAACATAATTCATATACAAAAGATGTAGCACAATCTCAAAGCATTCAAAGAGCAATAAATGCACATTTAAAAAGTAGTTGAAATCATTTATTTCCATTACTTGAAAGAGACATTAATGGCTTATTACTTAATTATAAAAATGTAACCCTCCTTATTTCCCCAATAGCTCCTTATCTGACTACTTGGAATGGTTAGCTGGCCTTACTAAGCAATATGCCAATGTGTCAGCCTTCCAATTATTGCGTACTCCTTTCCCCGTTGTCCCTTGGTACAAACTGATATGGTCCAAATACAGTAAACCTCGATGCTCCTTTACTTTATGGCTTGCTTTTCTGTAAAAGCTTCCAACCCGTGACAAACTTTCATTCCTTTATATTCCTAACCATTGTTCCCTGTGCCTTTCAGCAAATGAATCCATAGACCATTTATTTTTTGATTGCCCCTTCTCAAAAACTATTTGGGACCACTGCCTTTCCCATTTCAACTTGCCCACTTTCAACCACTTAAACCTTTCAACTATCCTTTCCTGGTTCTTAACTGTTTCTAGTACCAAAGTTTCAGTCATCATTTACTTCCCTCTTCTGCTCTCCACCATTTTTTATCACATATGGACTGAATGTAATGCTAGAACTTTCAAGAATGAAGCCTTGGCTGAAAATAGAGTGCTTTCTGGAGTAATCTCCCACGTTAAGGAACTTCTCAGCCTATACACCGAGAGGAGGTAATTTTAGTTTAGTACTTTCCTTATTTTTCAGGTTAATTGCCCAATCTATTCCAAGTCACAGCTTACAAGGTTCTCATTGGATAGACCGTGCTTGCTATGCCTATCCTGGGAAGTGCAACACAGTTATTTCTTGGTGGCAGTTTTCTTCTTGGCCATTCCGAGGTCATGGTTGTTCATTTCACTTCAGTTTCTCCTTGGCTTGCTTATAATGGGTTTGGAATTTCTTAGCTAGGCTCTCTACTTGGATTACGTATGCTTGGGTTTTATTTGGCTAAGTTTCTTAGTGTTTATGTTGTTGATTAGGTATCGGGTTGCTTCTTCTTTCGCTACTGTGTTCTTTATCTTGGACTGCCCTAAGGCTAGTTGCTAATTTTAGTTGGTTGTGCCTTCCGTGGCATAGTCTGTCAACTCTTTGTACATATTTTCTTCATTTATTTATTTTTCTGATTTACCAAAAAATGTACCCCACCTTGAATTCCTTGCTTATAACTTGCTCAAATGTGCATCTCCTCTTGCTCCTCTTGTCTTTCTTTATTCCCTTTTTATAGGCAAAAATCCCAACTTCAATAGGGTTACAAAATTGAAAACCCACAAGGCATATTTAAATTTATCCTAGAATACTGAAACTCATTTATTTTTTAGGGTTCATGAACCAAAACCCTTCCATAAATCGAAAGGATTAAAATCGCACTTACCTTAAATCTTCACCAAATGAAAAGATTGTTGGCTCAAATGGAAGCTCTTATCTTCCTCTACCTTTTTCCCTTCTTGCTCAACATCAAAATCTCTCTAGAAAACTTAGCAAAGATGAAACCCTAGCTCAACTCTCTTCTTTTCTTTCAAACCATAGAAACCTCACTTCTTCTCTTCTTTCTCCCTTATTTTCATTTCTTCTCCCTTCTTTCACTCTTCACTCACACTTTTCTCTTCTCAAGTGCAAGACAAAAATCCCTTCTTCCCATTTTTCCCTTCATTTAATTCTTATGTCTCTTAAAACTTAAGTGATCTTCCAAAAATGCCCGTTATGCATTCTTACCAGTTTAATTCAATTTAGACCATACTATACTCTACCTTAATTTAATTTCTCCTTATTGCAAAAATCATAGAATAAGTTCTCAGAAAATAAAATAAAATAAAATGAATAAACACATAAATAAAGAAATATTTTGGGGTCCAACAACACATATATATGCGCATGATTGAATATTCATATGATTGATCAACTTAGTAATATATGAACTATATGTGTGTATTGCATGACTAAAGTAGCACAAATCGATTGTTAGAATCCAGATATTGCCAGGTCATCATGGAAATAGCTTATCTGGAGCATACAGTGAGTTAACCTAGATGTTTCCTTACTATGACTGAATTTTTTTCAATTAACTTTTAAATATTGAATTGTTATTGATATGATTATGATAATTATAGACATTGATGGTCCGAGGAGTTTGATATTCGAGATTGTATTGGAAGTGCTTTCTAATTGTATGTGAATATTGAAAATGTGTACTCAATTGAATGATGAATGTCGGACTCAAATCCGATGAATGTGATAAATGACTGTGCACATTGAATAAAAGTTGTTGATAGTATATTATGTGAATTGATGCATTCCATCACATTTTTATGCATGATCAGATAAAAGAGTTGTAACTGTAGTGACTAGTGTGAAAAGGTGCTTTAAGTTCAGAAATGTGCACAAAGAGCACAGGCTTAGTTATTAATGACCTGGTATCCACAATGTTATAGGACAGAATATGAAATGAGCCCAATATCCACATTGGATACGAGATAGTAAATAGGCATTCAGTCACAACAAAGTAAAATTGAAAGTGGAGTCATATGTGCATTTGCATATATATATCTTTACACATATCATGTAAATGATATGAATGATTGGATTATTTTGAATGATGTGGTATACAAAATTGGATAATATGATATACTTGTGAATTTGGTTATATACTTGTGATATTTGTGTTCTAACTTGAGTGAGCTCATCGATGATGGTTCACTCACTGAGTTCACAAAATCATCAAAATTGCAACGTTGATTTTTAGGTATTGAGGAGACCTAGCTTCTAAGGCAAACTAATAGAAGTTTAGTTATATCAATTTTGGGAACAAGAATGGCTCAAAGGTCTTGTCATCTAATATCTGAGGAATCTATCTAGTTTACGTTTGTTTAGTTTCTCATTTCATATGAACCTTTTGTATAGAATAGTGAACTCATATATGTTTTGGTAATGTAAATATATGGATTGTGAAATGTAATGCGACAATGTAAGTTATATTTTGTTAATGAAATGGGAAAACTTGATCCTCAAAATACTTCTGTTTCTTTGATGCCATAATAAGTGAATATGATTGCTCTAACATGCTATTCTCATAGGGTATGTTCTCGGATGTCCTCTGGACGTTCGAACATATACTCTATGATAGTAGTGTGTTACAAATCACCTTTTGATATGACAATTGGTCCAACTAGGGACCATTAATCAACTCCTTACACCGTCTAAGAACCCACACACTTCCTCTACGCACCAAACTTCACTCCCTGATCCTAGATAATGCATGGCCCTGATCCTAGATAATGCATGGCACTTTCCATTTTGGTTAAGACATCTTCACCATAGCCAACCTCTTAACCTGAACGTACATGATATATTCTTTTGGAAGGACAAATCTGTTCATAATATCACAACCAAGGAGATCCAATAGCTATTACAGTTTTGAAGCCCCAGATTTGACTAGTTTAAAATAGTTTGGAGTAAGTCCTTTACCCCATAACTCTCTTTAATCCTCTAGTTAGCTATAAAAAAAACTAAGCACCACAGATCATATGCCATGCTTACAATTGGATACATCTTGTCCTATGTGCCTCTTACATGAGGAAACAAGGAACCATCTCTTTTTCGAATGCTCTTTTAACTAAGATATTTGGAGATATGTCATCATGCAATGCCAATAGTTCAACTTGGGGGAGTCACTTCCAAAAATATTCTTTATTCTATCCAATCTGAATGCGTATACGAAAGCTAACCAGATGTTCCACCACGTTGCTTTGGCTTTTTGTGTTTAATGGTCGGAGAGAAATCTAATATGTTTCTCTAATAAAAGCTCTTCTAAAAAAGCTTTGAAATCTATGCTTCTCAATGAAATTAGGGATCATATCCTACTGCAAAATCTACATTAACATAGTAGTCCGAGTATTTTAGCGTCACTGCAACTCTAGTAACTCAGACTAGCTTGGTTCTTCTTTCTTTCTTTCTTTGGAATGTTGTAACGGGTAATCCCCTATGATTTCTACCTCTTTTGTTAGACCTCTACTTCTTATTTTTTAATTCATCTTTCTTTTTCAAAAAAAAAAGAGTGGTAAAATATAATCAAATATCCATCCATCAAACATCTCCACACTTAAGTTTTTGCTTATTCTTAAGCAAACCATAATCAAAATTATAAATTTCACAACATCAATGCATCATCAATTTCAACCTGTCCATTCATACTATACATCGTCATATCCTATTGAATGAAATTAACATATAATTAGAGTTAAGTTGCCCTAAAATTAACTTCCTAAGCAATATTAATAGTAATTATATCAACAATCTCATTGAAATCAATAACATATCTCTTTATACCCTCACCAAGATTTCACTCAATATGCTCAACTGTTTAGGGTGAAAAGCATCAAAACTCTCAATCAATGCATTGTAGAATTCTTACCATATGCTTGCAATAAATTAACATCTCCACCATTTATGTATAAACTAAAAAAAAATCCAAAGGTTTGTCTAAAGCTTGTAATGGGGTTTAGGTACGGTATGAATGGGATAATAAAAGAGGTTTAAGTGAAGGAAATTTATTCAATGAAAAATTACAAGACTTGGTTACAAAACACACGGTCCTTTTAATGCAACTATAATGGTACCATAAACTTATTTATTTATCTTCTCTTTTTTCTCTTTTGCTTTCTTTCTTTTTTATGCTTTTTTATTTCACAATAAACATTCAGTGCCACAATTCAAGAAATATTGGACATTTCACAAATTTCAAGTCTTAGTAAGTAAATAATGTAAATAACCTTCAAGGTTCATCACAATAAAAAGTCTTCAAAGAAAAATAGGATAAAGGTTTATAATTTGAGTTTAAACAATGAAAAAGGCTAAGGCTTAACCTGGTTATTCCCAAAGGTAAATTTTAGTTATGGTAATTTCAAAGAAAAAAGCTAGAGCAAATTAGTAAATCTAAGTGCCTTTATCATATTAATGCTTCTAATTTAACAAATATGGTCTCAACATGCATAATAAAAGCAAGTTCTAGAATTATCCTAATATGCATAGATAACATACATGAAAGAATAACAAGAGCTTTATTTTTTTTAATTTGCTCTTTAGGCTTAAAATCTCACCAAAAATAGGTATATGTGTGTGTGTAAATGATATGCAATTTTATTCAACATGCAATTTTCAATGATAATGAAAAATATGTCTTAGAAAACTAATTTAATTTTAACGATCATCATTTTGCACACTAATTCAAATCAATATTAAAAAATAACAAGATGTAACAAGATGGACATATTTCAACCAATTCAAGATGTAAGTTCATAAAATATTATAATCAAGATTATAATAAGCTTAAATAAATCATGTTAAGATTCATTAAACTTATCCCCACACTTAAAGTTGTACATTGTCCTCAATGTACACAATATAAGCATTTATTAAAAAGTGAGAGGGTTTATTGGTACTTTCCTGACTATTACTATTTCTCTAATTCTGATCCATCCAATATGAAACTAACATCCTTACAAAATATAAAAGAAAAGCATAAAAAGAAACAAAAGAAATAATATAATAGAAAATAAAATCATATACTAATATGAAAGCAAACAAAACATAATATCAATATTGAAATAAAACTAAAATTAACTCATGGGTCGCCTTATATATAACGCATCGTTAACATCAGTAGCTTGACATAACCTTTATGCTTAACTTCTTCCTGTATCAATAATCAGTGGGTTGTTTCCACTATTTTCTCCACATAGCAGGTTCATATCCTGTAAACAAGTTAGATGTTATAGGATGATCAAAAGGAAATTATTTATCAAATTAATAAATCCAATTTCAAAAAAATGCCCATTTTAATGACAAATAGTTGATAAAAAGACGGAATAAGAAAACTCCATGAATCATCGATCAGCTCAAACAATTTGTCTTTAAGGAAGTGGGAACGATCCGTACTTAAGGTCACTATCAATACCTCATCAGTAGTTTCCTTTCTTGGTTCCTCTGCGAGTTCTTCCTCAACCACCTTTATCTATTCTTCTTCTTCCTCTTCCTGGACAGAGGTTTTTGATTCGTCCTTTTTAGTTATCTTTTTCCACTCCTCTACTTTCTCTTCTTAGATGGAGTTTTCTTCATCATCTTCTTCTTTAAGAAGCTCTTCTTCACTACTAATGGTGATTGCCTGTTAATTGATAGTATCAGTATTAGTAGAATTGGACAAACTCCCTTGCATCTCATTAAATAATATATCCACTAGCTGATTGATTTGATTCACCATATTATGTATACAAGTCTCTATTTTTTGACGCCTTATGTTTGATTCTTAAATAGACTCAATCAGCATATCTCTCATAGCAGTAATTACCTCCTCGCCTTCTTTTAATGTATCTTCATTCATGAAATTGATTATTATCTCTTTTGTACTCTAAGGTGACTGGAAACTTAAATTATACTCATTATATGAAAGTGGAGGAAGTCTTTTATCGAATTCACATTGACTAGTTACTTTTTTGGCAAGGCATTTCATTACTCTATCTATAATACTTTCATTTCACTATTCTTGTTGTACATATTCAGTTGGAGCATAATCATTAAATCCATTTATTTAAGAGCTGCTCCACCCTGAATTATACGTATTCTCATATGATGGGCCTTGAGGTCAGTATTAATTATTTAGTTGCTCCCATATATACATCAGTTGCGCTTCTAAAAACATGTGAGGAAACAACTACTTCCAATGTGGTGATGTTTCATATTGGAAAGACACATCTTAGCTCCCATAATAATATTGTTTGCTTGATCCTTTCATTGTAAGTTGTGGCTATTAAGTTAAATATCAATTCCTAAATTAAACCACCATACACTATCAATGTAAAGAAATTCAAAAGACAATTAAATAAGGAAGCCAAAAATACAAAAAGATAAAATAAAATAAATACAAAAGCAAAAGCAAAAGAAAAATAAAATAAAAGATAAAACAAAATAAAATGAAAATGACTAAAGTAATATCATTCAGGCTTTCCTAATATCAAAGTCCCTAGCAATGATGCCAAAAACTTAATTGACCTATTTTATGACAGTCAATATTGTAATAAACCACAAGTGCACAACATAGTTGTAATTAGTACCGACAAGTATAGGTTGATCCTCCTAGGACTATAAATACTAGTAAGTACCCTTTCCCTATTATCTAGCCTAATGATTGATTTTAGATTTTTAATAAAAAATAAAAAATTAAAGAAATAAGAAACAATAATGAACAAAGAGATAGTGGAATTCACTATAAAACTATCATTATCATAAATTAGTATCTAGGCTCAAATCCCACTAAAGCCTTAACAGGTTGATCTTTTATCATGCAATTATTTATTGATTAATTAGATCATGGAAACTCCTATGGTATACTAGTAGCTGACCTTGAGTCTACTAACAATTAATCTTAAGGTCTTTATAGGATTGTGATAGCGATTTATGAGTCTCTCTATCAGGTTTGAACCAAATTAAGAGGATTTATGTCATCCTAAGTAGAGGGTTACAATATAATCCTTTTAATTATGGTAGATATATTCAACCTAGGATTTCCTAATCTCTACGTACGAAATTAGATTATCAATAATACACGTAATTAGATCACAATATATCAGCCAACTAACTACTTTAACAAAAGATTCAAATCATATCAAATTATTACATAAGGTTCATCTAACCTAAATACTAAGTGGATATTTAGTTAAACATTATCAAATATGAAACCAAACATACATTGAAAAGGAAAAGAAGTGAAAACAATGGATTCATAATTTTACATCTTCCTAATTGTTTTCTATTGAATGTTCTTGCGAAGTAGAGGCTTGATCTTGTATTTTGATGGATCATTCGATGATTTCTTCATGTTGTACACTTCCTTGGAGCAAAACCATCCTTTTGGACATTCTCCACATCTGGAAATCGCCTCCTAAAGTCTCATCCTTTTGATTTTCCTCTGAAACATCAAATTTTTATCAAAATTCTAGATTTTTGGGTTATGCACAGTTTCGTGCACGATCGTGCATCGAACTGTGCATAATTAGAATTCGTCGAGTATCACAAAAGAGCACAGGATCGTGCACGAAACTGTGCATAATTAGAATTCGTCGAGTATCACAAAAGAGCACAGGCATGCAAAAGTTTGTAACCCTGCACTCCTTCCAGATTGTTGATGTTTTATTTTACATTGCATTTTCGCCCAAATTCTTCTCCTTTAATTCCATGAAGGAAATTATCACCTGTAAACATACTTGGAGCAAATTAAGTACTAAATATATGATAAAAGTATAAAATATCAAGAAAAATACATCATATATGGATGGTAAAATATATTTAAATATTCATTTATCATCCATGTTAGCTAGCTGGGATGAAGCCTCTATTATGATCGTGTATAAAATGGTGATGCACGATCATACATCTTGAATGAAAGAGCATGAATGGTTAATTTCTAGCTTACAAAATTTTTGTATTCTTGATGTTTTGGGGCTATTTTTGGAACCATAACAAGTGGAAAAATCCTATAAAGAACCCTAGAAGTCTCAAAAAGTAATTAAGGAATTTCTAGATCAAGACTTAAAGTTTTTTTCTTTCTTTTCTCTTCTTATATTTCATTATCTTGAATGTTAAATTTTATTAGTGATATGTTGAACATGATTATGAGTTTCTAAATCCATGTTAGGGATTATTCTCGAATTGTTTTGTTAAACTTTATTCTTGGTGAATTTAATATAGTAAGGCTTCGTGGTATTTTTTATACATATACTTGATAAGAAATTGAGAGATGAATCACAGTTATATATGTTAAGTTGTCCAACAAGAGTTGGTACCTTAATAGACATACAAATATTATATTACTAAACAATTAAAGAGAGATCTCAATTTTGAGATACTTATCCTTATGATTACTTCAAATCTAATTGAATAGCTATGACTAGTTTTGTAAATCGAAAAGTTGCTATTCAATTGGGATTACTTGATTAGATCTTGAGAAAGGATAATCAAAATGATAGGATATATAGGATCAAGCATAATTGAATTAACAAGATAAAGGAAGGACAAAACAAGGATAGAATTGCCATTAAGTTTCCATTATTGATTAACTTTGTTCTTATTAATAGCTCCTTTTATTCAATTGTTTTTTTAATTTAAATTAATTTATTTTAATCCAATTAATTTAATCTTTTATTACCTTAGGAAAAGTATATTCAAGTTGTTACGTGACTAATCCAATCCTCATAAAAACGATATCTTTTATACTATAAGTTACAATCTATATACTTATAGTATAAGAGCTTTTTTTATATAAAACTATTAATAAGTTTTTGGATCCTTTGTTAGGGATTGGTTTGGCATCTTGTTAAATTTGAATTCCTTTTATTTATGGATTTTGATACCTATTTCTTGTGTAATTACAGTTGCATGAATAAGATCCATAAGGAGTTTGAGTAAGTAAAAGAACTAAGAAGTTTTAGACATCTAAAGTAAGAAAGAGATTCAAAAAGCTAAATGCCAAGAAGTAATAGAAAGAACAATGACAGAGGAAAGAAACCAGGGAGAGCAACAAGGGACCCTTATGGACTCATGAGTCTAGGGTTTAATGCGAATAAATAACGGATTATAAGACCACTAGTGCAAACTAATACATTTGAAATCAAACCAGTACTGCTAAACATGTTGTAGACCAATGTGCAATATTATGGACTAGCCAATAAGGACTCCAATGGTCATCTGTCCAATTTCATGGACACTTTTGATACGTTCAGGCAAAATGGGTTATTAGAAGAGGTAGCCAAGATGAGGCTCTTTCCTTTTACACTTAAGGATTGAACTAAGACATGGTTAAATTCACTCAACCCAGTGAATATCGCAACATAGGAGCAGTTTCTTCAAGCCTTTGGGATAGGTACTTCCCTTTGACAAAGTCTATAAGGCTCATAAAGTAAATTACAAATTTCTAGCAAAACAAATGGGAGTCTTCATATGAATCGTGGGAGCAATTCAAGAAATTGTAAGGGAGCAACCCACATCATAACTTGCCAATCTTTCTGCAAATGTTCTACAATGGAGTGAATTCACCCATGTGAGGCATCATTGATGCAACAATTGGTGGCTTGTTAGTGAGGAAAACATTTAAGGCAAAACATAATCTATTAGAAAAGATGACAAATAGTTATCTTTGGACATCGAAAAGAAGTAGACAACAATCAACCATTCGACACGAAAAGGGAATGCTTATTGTAGATTTAGCAACAACATTGTAGGCTAAGGCGGAAAACCCAACCAAAAAAATTAAATAGCCCGAAAGCCATGTCTTCTAGCCCAGTTAAGGCAATTTAACATAGATGTGAGCTTTACAGACAAGAGATTCATATCACAACTGATTTCTTCTTAGTATAAATAACAATGTGGCGTAGCTCAACTTTATGGGAGCACAATATGGTCAGTGAGGTAATAATCCCTTCTCAAAGAATTATAATACTAGGTGTTTGAACCACCTAAATTTCACTTAGTCTAAAAATGAAGGAACTCAAATGAGAGCTCAAGGCCTATCAAGATATAAAAAAACAAGTTTGGCTCATTAGAATAAAAATGGATAATTTAATGGATGGGTTAAATGATGTGGAAGTAAAATTTGATCAAATTGTGAAAAATCATTCATCTTTCATTCATAATTTGCAGGCTCAAGTGGGACAATTAACTAATACACTGTGCACACGAAGTGTGGGTAGTATCTTAAGTAACACAGAAGCAAATCCAAGGGAGCAACTAAAGACCATCACACTTAGGAGCAAGAAGGAGTTGGAAGAATCACTTAAAAAACAAGTTGAATCGCATAATGTGAAGAGTAAGAGAAAAAGGGAAAGGATGATGAGAAGAAATAGGATATTCCTTGTGTTCCTCCTCCCCCATATACATCGAAGATTCCATTCGCATATAGGCTGGGAAAGAACAAATTAGATGTACAATTTGCAAAGTTCATGGAAAAGCTAAAGAAATTGCAAATCAACTTGTCTTTTATTGATGCTTTGGAACACATGCTTAAGTATGCAAAGTTCCTTAAGGATATACTATCAAATAGGTGAACTTGGGAGGATAGCCAAACGTTTTCTTTAACTAAAAGTTATAACTCCATCATCACCAACCGTATGCCTTCAAATCTAAAGGACTTAGAGGGTTTCACTATACCTTGTGTTGTTGGCGATTTAGAATTTATTAAATGTTTATGTGACTTAGATGCAAGTATCAATCTTATTCCTTTATAGATTTTGAGGAAATTAAGGCTAGGCGATGTGAAGCCAACTTTGATGCTTATTCAGTTAGTGGATCAATCAATAAACAATCCATTTGGTGTGGTGGAGGAAATCATCATCAAAGTGGAAAATTCATTATTCCAGTGGACTTTGTAGTGTTAGACTTTGAAGAGGATAGGAATTTCCCACTTATTCTTAATATAAAATTTATGAATATAGGAAGAGCTTTAGTTGATGTCCATAAAGGGAAACTTATCCTTTAAATTAGTGAAAATCATGTAGAATTTAATATGAACAAAATATTGAAGAATTTGAAGGAAGGTGGCTCTTACAAAAAGATAGAAATATTGGAAGAGTGTATAAAAGAGCAAGAGGAGAGCTACAATGAGGAAATGATTTTTAAAGAATTGAAACTAATAGAGATAGAGAGAAAGCAAAGTCGGGTGTTCAATTAAATCAAGAGATTATAATAAGAACAGATGCAATTATGCCACCCTCTATTATAAAACCACCAACTCTTGAGTTAAAGCCCTTATTATATACACATCTTAGGTATACATTTCTAGGCAAAGGTCAAACTTTAACCATCATCATTTGAAATCAGCTGGATAGGGAACAAAAGAATAGAGTGGTGGAGATGATTAGGAAGAGGATGAAGGTTATAGATTGACAAATATCAAATATAAGAGGAATAATTCATAATGTGATGATGCATAGGATTAATCTCAAAGAAAGAAGTAAAGCATTAAGGGAAAGACAAAAGAGGTTAAACCCTTATATGAAAGAATTGGTCAAGAAGGAGGTAGTGAATCTATTAGATGTAGGTATCATTTAACCAATTTTAGATAGTGAATAGGTCAACCCAGTATAATGTGTACCTAAGAAAAAAGGTATGATAGTGATAGAGATTGAAAATGAAGAGATGATCTTTACTTGCATAGTCACAGGTTGGAGAGTGTATATTGATTATAGGAAGTTCAACACGATAACAAAAAAGGATCACTTTCCTTTTCCATTCATAGATCAAATGATCAAAAGGGTAGTTTCTCATGTGTTGTATTATTTCCTTGACAGGTACTTTGGATACAACCAGATTTTTATCTATAAAAAGATTAAGAGAAGAACAATTTCTCATGTCTTTATGGAACATTTGTCTATAGATGGATGGCTTTTAGGTTACATAATGCACCAAAGACTTTTCATAGGTATATGATGTCTATTTTTGTAGATATGAGTGAGGACATAGTGGAGATCGTTATGGATGGTTTTTCAATCATTGGAAACTCTTTTGATCATTCATTAAAATTTTTTGATAGAGTTATTCAAATATGTGAAGATTCATGTTTGGTTCCAAACTGGGAGAAATGCCACTTCATGGTGCATAATGGCATTAATTTTATACCTTAGACAAAGTGAGGTTCACTTAGTTTTATCTATTTCCTTATGGAATTGATATCTTTAATATAAAAATATGAATTGAATGAAAGTGAATAATAAGAACCGAAATCAATCAATAAAATTAAGCACTTAACTAACTAACAATTAAGCTGACATAATAAAACAAGGATGGTTAAGTATGGAAGTATAGGATTCATTATATCGTTATTTTTCTCCTTTAACCACTTTTGACTTAATCAGGTGTCGATCTTAGATTTTTAAAGGGTTGATTGGTCTCTCTCAAGATGTTAGGCCCCGAACTTTTCGTGGAAGCTAGAACTGTTAAATGGGAAATTATTGGCGATTATTCATGTATAAAGAAAGGAAGAATTTTTGAATTTGAAATGAAACAGATAAGATGGTTTAGATACAAGATGGGTTATATGTGAAATGTTGGAAGTTAAAAGCTGGAA
>JANVCL010000006.1:21588027-21598788 GCA_026546855.1 Erythroxylum incrassatum
AATGAGAAGCATTCAATAATGCATATGTATGGCATGAATTATGTACAATGCATGTTCATGATAATCCCGAGAAATTTTCCATCTGAAACTTTAAAATTTAAGAGACTGATTTAAATTCCAATTTCTCTATACCATTTGTAGTCCTAAGTCTCTAGTTTACCACAAAACAAACATCATCTCATTTGGGTCAATAGAACTCTAGGAATCATCAAAATACTAAAATATGTTCAGTGGAATAATACCAGTTCATATCCTTTAAGAGTACACTCATTGTACCCATCCCAGTCTCTTCACTCAATCTTTATCCATTGATTTCAGATGTCTATGATTCTTGGAGGATATATAGATCAATTTCTTACGAATCTAATGGTTTAAGAACCAATTCATTTGGATGTCTAGAGAAGTAGTTATGGCGAGAAGAATCTAACATGTTCATCTCTTTACTTATATTACACATACCTTGGTGCAATTGCCATAACTCTCACTACAGATGTTGAATTAACTTCATTTTTAGACTATTGGAAAGAAAACTTATAGATCTACAACTTTCATAAAGACCTCAAAGGTCAACTCTGTCATCTAACTTCTGTATCATCTCACTTTTTGCATCATCTACCTTCTATCGTCTACTTTTTATCGTCTGTTTTTCTTCCGTATAATTTTCTTCCGTCTACTTTCTATCGTCTGATTTCTATCGTCTTCTTTCTATTGCTTACTTTCTTTTCGTCTGCTTTTCTTCCGTCTACTTTCTATCATCTACTTTCTATCGTCTGCTTTCTATCGTCTACTTTCTATCGTCTGCTTTTCTTCCGTCTACTTTCTATCGTTTACTTTCTATCGTCTGCCTTTAAGAATCATAACTTTTGACTTCGAAGTCCAAATTTCTCATATAATATACCGTTGGAAAGATAAAAGAGAGATCTACAACTCTTCAAAAGGCAACTTCTCCAGAGTCTATCTAAATTTGGTCTAGATTTCCTCCCGAAGTTGGAACACAAATTTTCACTCAACTCTCAACGTCCTGCACCCAGTTCTCAACTTCATGACATCTTTTGAGATTCTTAGGGACCGAACTGAAATTCGATGTCTTTATAAGAAATGTAGCTGTACGTTCCTAGTTTACTCCGAATCAAGAATCATCTTGCTTGGATCACTAGATAAAAAGTTATGGCTAACAGACCGAAGCATACTCAACGAATATTTTCTAGATTTTCAACCTTTCAAAGTTTTACGACACCCCAAATACTCCTGATCTTTCAACACACTAAATTTACACATAACCAAATTTCTCATTCCCCAATAGCATAGTACTTAAGAAAGAAAAACATGTAAATGTTATTTCTCATGCAGGAGACAGTAACTTACCTGCTGAAAACTCCGAACTCTTCAAATCTTAAACTCCACACAAATTATGCACTTCATAGAAAAAAATGACTAGCTTCTAGTTTTTTTTCTTAGGGTAGAGGACACAAATAACAAGGTAGGTTTGGTGAAGGAGAGAAGAAAGTAGAGAAATCTTTTAGGAGGTATTTTAGAGAAAACTTTGTGTTTCAAAAGAAAGTTTGAAAAAAGGTGATAACGAAGAAGGAACTTAGACAAGACGTAACCTGTCAACTCCCAAAGAACATTAACCATCTTCTAGCACGAGTACAAAAGCCTAGGTGACACTTGTCACTTTCTTAATTAGTAAACTCTAACTTAGTTTCTTTTGAAACTAACTCCATTTATCTCTCCTCTTTCCAATACAACTGTCATCTTTACAATCTAACTTTATTCCTAAATTCACCAAATTCAGAAATATCACAATTCCACTAACCCATAACACTTCCAAAGTGAAAACATTCAAAATTCTCAACATTTCACAAATCAATTCAATTATACCCAGAATTATTTCATGAATGCATGTACAATTATTTTCATGTGCAATAACATTCACTATTCATATATATAAGTGTATGGCATAATATGCATGAACATGAAAATGCATCTCTACCCTCACTAATCACTCACAATTACCAATCTAACCCTCCCACAAGTAATGGGATGTTACAGTACTAGTAAGTATGGTTCGATCCCACGAATACTATGAATAGTAATACTTACCTTTCCCTTATTAAAGTAGCCTAAGGATTAATTTTAGTTTTTTTAATGAAAATAAAATAAAACTAAAACTAATAAAATAAAATAGGAAACAATATTGAACACAGAGATAGTGGAATTCACTTAGAAAGCTATCATTATCATAAATTAGTATCTAGGCTTGAATTCCACTAAAACCTTAACAAACTAAACTTTTATCAAGTAATTGTTTGTTTATTAATTGGACCGTGGAGACTCCTATGGTTTGCCAGTAGCTAACCTTAAGTCTACTAACAATTAATCCTAATGTTTCTAACCGAATGACTCAGGTTAAATATTATAGGATTGTGTTACTGATTAATGAATCCTACTATTGGGTTTGACCCTAATATGGAGGATTTATGTCATCCTATCTCTAGGATTGCAATCAACTCCTTCTAATTACGATAGATCTATTCATACTAGAATTTGTTGATCTCCGCATATGGAATTAGATTATCAATAAAACACGTAATCAACTCACAATAATCAATCAAACCAATTGCATTAATAAAGGAATCTACATGTGTCAAAGTATTAACACAAGTTTCATCTAACCTAAATACTAACTAAATATTTTTTTACACATTATCAAACACAAAATCAAACATACAATGGAAGAAAAAAGAATAAAAAACAATGGAATCATATTTCTAAATCTCCCTGATTGTCTTCTATCGAATGTTGTAAAGATTTTGAGGCTTGATCTTGTATTCTAATGGATCTTTTGATGAAATCTTTGTGTTTTCCAGTTCTATGGACCAAAATCGTCCCTTTTGGACATTCTCCATACTTGGAAATTGCCTCAAAGAGTATCCTCTTTTCAATAGCCGCCAAAAATGTCTTTTTATATTAAAAATTAGGGTTTCTAGGACTTACACTATCTAGTACGTGACAGTGTATCAAACCATGCATATCACAAAAGTTCACGGGCATGCAAAAGTGGACGACTGTTTACTTTTTCTAAGTTGCTAATTTTTTATTTTACGCCACGTCTTTACCCAAAATCTTCTCCTTTAAGTCCATAAACACAATTATCACCAGTAAACACACTTGGAACAAATTAAGTACCAAATATATGGTAAAAGTATAAAATATCAAGCAAAATACATCAAATATGGGTGTTAAAATATAGCCAAATATCCATCTATCAACCATTAACTAAATGGAGAGTGCAACTTGTATTGGAATTCCTTTTTTTCAATATTGTATTGAAGAAGAATTGTGAATTTTATCACTATCCTTCAACTACTTAGCATTTTCTCGTTGTTCGAGGAGAAAGTAATGATTGTCAAAAGCCTAATTATTATTATAAAGAGCCAATCTCTCCCTTTTCCTTAGTACCATATTTTCTTTTTAGAGAATTAATAAATTGTGGATGTTATTAAAAATGTCCCTGGCCTTATCAACTACTGAATTAGTATTTTTAACTTTGAGAGTGTAGAGCTTATTCAATTCTTCATTTATCATCTTAAGCTTCCTAACACATTTATAGGATTCAAATACTTCCACATTTTTGTCCAATCCTTACAACTGCATCTTTAAATCCATCCACATTGGTGAAAAACTTATTAAATTTGAAGGTATGTGAACTTTACCAATATTGGTTTCATCCTAACTTTGATAAGGGAGTGATATGTGCGTCAAGGATTATGGAAATAGGCTAAATTGTTAGGAAAATTTAAGAGCAAATAGTGATTAACCAATGCATGATCTAGTTTCTTCTTGATGAATCAACTACCAGCTTATTTATTGCTTTAAGTAAATAGAGCTCCTTCAAATCTCAAATATACTAGTCTAACTCCTGATAAGAAGTCTTTAGGATTCTCATTTTTATTCCTTGGGTTAGTCCTATTCCTCTTTACTTCTTATGTAAATAGCGTATTGTTAAAATCATCTAATACCAGCCAAGGGTAGTTTATATAGAGCTCAAATTAAGTAAGTCACCTTGTAGTGCATTCCTTTGGAACTCAATGGTTAGCAACATGAGTAAAGGTTATCCCAATTAGGATAGGTTTCCTAATGAAGGTTATAACTAGATGACAAATTGATAAAAAAAGAGGCCTGGTTAACAATCACTTTAGTTGGGAAAAATCAATTCACTATTCTTCCATAGGGATAGTAATTATGATTGGATATGATCTTCCAATTTTTTCCAAACACCCAACAAATGGATTATAGTTTATTTTCCCCTTATTTTAGTTTTTAACAAACTAGCTAAACACTGTTTATTTGAGAGCAGATAATCATGAGTCATTTGCTTATTTTTGGGATAATGCATACCCCTCACGTTTTATAATAAGATAATAGGGATATGGGGGGATGAATTCCCTTTCTTTTTAGAGTTCTTACCTATTTTTATTGTTGTAGGAGCTATCAATACCATAGTTGTGGTTGCATCTCCAAATTCTTTATCTTTAGGGAGAGGATTGACATGGGTAGGTGGGTTTTGAAGAACGACTTTATCTTTCTACTTATAATAGTTTATTCATCCTTTCTTCTATCTTGATTAGCTTCTATCTTAGAGTGATATTCTATTTCAATAGCTTGAGAAATAGACATGCTTGTTGCTGGAGCTTCCTTTTGATTAGCTAATGTAATATTTAAAATTGCAGCTACTTTTGGCTGATCTTCATATTAGGGCCTTTACTTGATAACTCTCTTGTGCAAGAAATTAAAGTTTCAAACGTTGAGCTTGTTCTACATTCTGATACATATCGTCTTGAATTTTATTAGGTATTATATCTTAGCTTTGGAGTTCGTTATAAAAGTTTGATTGGAATTTCTTTCTAGTTTCTCTCTACATGTGTTCTCACCCATAAGGGGAGGCTTTCATTAATAACTCAACATTATACGGTCTTTCATGAGCTCCTCATTTTCATTATATCTCATTATAGGAAGTTGGTTTGGAATTAGAGCTTACGAACCAACCTTAATACATATCCTTATAGATCTGACCCTCTTTAACTTGGTATTACTTTCATTAAAACACAAAAGTTCCTTAAGAGAGCTAAAAATATAATTAATCATTGGGTTGACCAATAATTAAATGAAAGATTGTGAAATCTTACCCATATTGGTAAGTGCTTCATCTTGACTCCTTTTAAATACAATTTAGTTCTCCATTTGACTAAAAATAATTTTTTTATAAATAATTTATGAAGATCCCTTTTCAATGATTTTCTAGACAAAGTGCTTACCTGAAAGCTTAAAGAAAAAACCCAATCCTTATTGATTAACACATCTTTTAAACCATATTTTCCCAATTTATTTAAGGTATGAAGGTTTATATCTTATTTATCATTCCATATCTACTTTTAGTTTACATTTTTTTTGAAGTTGTTTATGTATATTTTTTAAGTTCATCCATTGTGGATCAATTGGTAATGGGTTTTAGACTCCAAAAACTATATAGGTGACTTCCAAAAAATATTTAAGGTAAAGGACGATTTTCCTATATTCTTAGGTAATTTTTTTATAGGATATAGGTTTATCCCTTTTCAATTTCTGTACCTTTTAAGTTTTGTTCATTCTTTGTTTTCATTTTTCATCATAGGAAACATTGATTAATGTGGTTGAATTATTGAAGGATTCAATTTTACCTTGAATTAATGTTACTATTTTTATTTTGGTGCTTCAAATTTAGGGTTTTACTCTTAAAATATTTCATGTTCTTAATATTTCATCCTAAAATTTTTCTTTTAAATTACAGAATGTCTTGTTTCAAATAGATCTTCTAAATTGTGTTTTCATGGATTTCATCTTTTTTTTGTTCAAAATTATTTTCAACATTTGACAATTATTTTTTCTTTCATTTTTTTCTATGGTTAAACCATGTCTATAAAACTTCTAATTTTCATAAAGTAAAACATTTATACCTAAAAATTGGAATAAAATTGAGTGGTTTAAGGTTTAACAATACCCTTTAACTTCTCATTAAGGTTTCTATTTAATTGTATTATAATAGGCATAGGCAATTAATCTTTCTTGGATTATGTAAAACTGTTTCTTTAGGTGTTTCATGATGAAACCTTTGGTTATAGAAGAAAAACATTTTTTTAAGGATCATGATTTATCTATCTTTATTATTTGAGGATTCATAACATGTTAATTATTGTCTTTGCATGTGCTTAAAATTTTCTAATATTGTTTAAAAGGAAATTAACCATATCATCTTTGTAATGATTTCATTATTAGTTATAGTTTGAAATAAGGCTCTGTGTTATGAACTTTTTGTTGTTTTACTTTCCAAAAAAAAACTTTATGATGTTCACCTTAAATACTGATAAATGATTATTGACATTAAACTTTGGGCACATCTTATTGATTTTTTGGTTTACAAAATAAGTTTAACATTTTCATTTTTCTCAAAGAAAGTTATTCAAATTTAGTGTGATCCTTTAAGGTTTATGTTTGATGTTTAAGCAATTGTGCAGTTCCCTATCCTTTTTCATATGCAACATGTTGGGATTTAGACTTAAATTAGACAAATAGATTTTTAATGTAATTTGGTCTATTTCATTAGTAAAATGTTTTCCAGTTTGATGTTATTAGAAGTAACTTACAATTTCTTCGAAAGATCCGAAGTTAGATTCACCATTTAGTTTAAAGATGGCCTATCTTAGGGTTTTTAAATCCCTAATTTCATGAATGTTTGAAATTTTAGTTATTGATCACTTAACTCCTTTCTCTTTTTTTTAACCTTTCATGTCGGTGGATTGGGTTTACTACATTGATAGGCTAAAAAAGAAATCTCAAGAAAACAATAAAATATTTAAGAAGAAAGAGCAAGGTCAAAAGGGCATACCCAAGTTTGGGTATTGATTATGTAATGATTTGTGTTATAATACGTTGTTTATCTTTTTCTTTTTCAATATGGACTTAGGTAAGTAACACCACTACTTTTAATAATTAAAAAAGGCTTAAGCCTCAACTTCTAAAACCCCAAAATTAAGCTTTGATTTTCATAAAATTAGGGTAATGGACCCAACTTTTGAAGAACCTAATCCAAAACCCTATACTTAAGTTATATTTTTTTTTTGAAGAAATTGATATAATTAAATGATAACTAAAATCATTGCGATGCATAGTTTTGATTTTGATACTTAAATGCCTCATATGCATTTGATGTCTTACCTATTGCAATAGAGAGGAGAAAAGATATGATATTTTAGAAGCCCACAAAATCTTAATAATAATGGTAAGTATGTAAAATAGGGGCTTGTATTAATTAACGAATTAGGGATCCGTTTGGTTCTATTTATATTTTTTGCTGTAATTTTTAGCTTTATTTTTGTTAAAAAACAACCTATATGGTGGAGAATTGTAATAAAAAATCTAAAAACAAAAGCATATTTTGTTTTATTGTTATGTTTCTTTTTTCAATTATACTATTATATGTTAATATTAAAATTTAATTTAATTATTTTTTATTATATCAAATCGTATTCTTAAATTAATTAATTATCATTATGATTAGAAGCAAAATGTATGAATATTTATATAATTAAAGAAATTTACATATCAATTTTATATAATAAAATTCTATAAAATATAAAAATTATATTAGGTCATTCTAATTAATAAAATATGTACATTATACTATAATGCTTCAAAATATAATAGTAATATTACTTACAAAAAGAAACGTAAATCAATTGGAACTAATATAATCATTCCACGTTTGTGTAACAATTTCATCTCACTTTCGAGATATAAATCCAAGTTATGTTGGAATAATATTATACTCCACTTGAGAACTTGCATCTTTATTTAGACTTTTCCTAATTTGCTCTTCATTTTCAACATAACTGTCTGATTACTCATTACTTTGTCCATGTATTCTAATATAATTATGCATATCACAACATGCAATAACGGTGTATTTTTTTCTTCATATCATAACTTGACATGTTTAAAAGTATAAGGAATCTTACTTTTAGAAAACCATAACATCTTTCAATATCATTTCTTAGTGAAGAATGCCTATATTTAAACAATTATGTGGACCTTGAGGTCTTCCTCGTCCTCTATAATTTTGCAAATGATATTTCTCATCTCGATATGGTGACATAAATTAATGCATATTGGTATAGCCTAAATCTAACCAAATAAAACTTACCTAACACATAAAGAATATAATATTAACGAAAAGTTATTACAAATTAATCGTAATTATAATATTTATTTAAAATAGTGTAATGCCTTATGGAGGCATAAGAAATTGGTTCGCTAGATTTATTACTATTTTTGAAAGAACTCGAGAATTCTTATCCAACCATTACATATGTATAACATTTTGGGTTGGATAAGTTATTTTACCCATATATGATATTTATTCATTGGCTAGAATATATGCATCAATATGTACCAACTATTGCTCCTATGCAATCCTAAAAAATAAAATTACACTATTGAAATAAATTATTAATGATAAAGCATATTGAACATAATAATTAAGTATATGAATATACCTTAATTTTAAATTACGTTAAATCTTAAGACATGTATTGGTAAAGGATTGTGAAGTAACGACTCTTTTCTAAAGATAATCAACAATATATAGGACTTTGCGAAAGTACTTTAAAATTGTCCAAGTTGAATGTTGAAAGCATTCTGTATTAACTTTAGTCAGCTTCCTATGCCCTATAATCATTAAAAAATTGCTACTTGTTCCTCTACAGTTAAATGATTTGTTGGCTTTAAGCTTCATAAACTTTTTAACTCATCACATAAGCTCAAGAAGATTTTCTTGCTCATTTTTAAGTTCTCATAAATCCTTATAAGATTCTCAGTCAAAAGTTTCAATATCTAATCATGACTTGATAGAGTAGAAGTTCTGCATAATTGCTTAAAAGTTCTACATAATTGCTTACACAAATAAAAATATTCATTGTCTTCCCCAGCTAAAGAAATAACAAATACCTTCATCAGCTCATCATTGAAATCTAATGAGGAAGCCATGTGTCTAAAATACCATCATTAAATAATGAATAAAAATATTTAAATATAAATGTTAAAAAGATTATAAAAACATGATGGCATTCAACATAAATTTAAAAAGTTTATATCAAATATTTAGTCAAATCAAATATTTATATAAAAAATACATTTAAAATATTCAAAACATGGAATAGTTCTTAATATAAAATTGTTTAATCCAATAAGAGTTCAATATGCAATAACTTTAAAATATAACAAAAGAGACATAATCCAATCTAGCTTCCTTGCATTTTTCATCTTCATAAAAATCTCCCTATAAAGTGAAGAATCATGTAGAGCTTCACTATTCTTCCATATATCCTTAATACCTAATTCATCTAAAGAATCTAAACATTCCATCATTAAATTAATCTTTTGATTAAATAATAAAGCTCCAATCTATTCTTTGCAATGAATGATGTTTCAACCAGTTTTTTCTTAAGTAAATCGTTCTTTCTTTTCAATTGTCCAACAATTATAATCAGGACCTCTTCCAAAACGTTAGAGTGCATCTTCTTATCCTTTTTCTTCTTCTCATTCTTAGAAGATTTATTTATCTTAGAAGGAGAACTTGTAACTTGATATCCTATTTTTTTACTATATGATCAATCTTCATCAACATCAATTATGTGTTCTTGTTTTGCATTATTCGATGGAGATTTAATTGATTGATATGTATATGCAAGCCAATTGTAGTAGTATATCCAAAAAATGAAATAAATATGAAAACTCCTTACATAATTTTTTCTTGAACATGTGAGTTATTTTATGCACCTAGAATGGTGAAAAGGAAACATAAGAACAAAAATTATATAATATGATATATTAATAAACAAAGACATGTTTTTTTACCTTAAATAGATTTTTACAAGAAAAAATTATGGCCAAAACACATTCTGCTGTTATGGCCAAAACACATTATGCTCTTACTAATCCGAGACTAAACACTAAACCCAACTTCACTTCAAAAATTGAAAGTCTTGGGGCCTAAATTGAAAATTGATTCCTTCCGATAAGTTGTAGCTCCATGTCTCTAGTTTAATTTGAAACAAAAATCAACTCAATCGGAGCTCTACTAATCAATATATCGCCAAAATACTGAAGCATGTTCAGAAACATATCCAACTCATATTCTTTTAATCGGTCCTCTCACTTTGATTCAATCCACCTTTTCAAATTAATATCAAAAGCTATAAATTTGTATGGAGAGGTAGAGAGAGTAGAGAGAGGTTGAATCGGCCAAAAATTTGAAAATCGGCTGCGTACGCGCTCGCCGGGCCGCAGGCAAGTGCGCACGCGAACGCCCTTCTCCTCTTTCAACATACTAACTTCTAAAATTCATAAATTTTGACTCAGAACTCCAAAATTTTCAAATTTTGTATCAATGGAAAGCTAAAATAAAGCTCTAAAACTTCCATGAAGGACTTAAAAAACAATTTCGGTCTCTAAAGGGGTAAAAAATCCACGCAAAAGTGACTGGTCGACAAGCTATCTTGAACAGCATCATAACTTCTAAACATCATATCTTTCTACTATATTGCTAAAAAATTCCATACTTTATATCAACGGAAAGATAAAAAGATAACCTACAACTTTCATGAAAATATTAAGAGCAATTTCTGCCTCTATAAGGGTCAAAACTTCAATCAAAGTGACTGTCCC
>JANVCL010000006.1:21598888-21616320 GCA_026546855.1 Erythroxylum incrassatum
AAAGTAATAAATGGAAAGTGGGTCTCATGTACATGTGCATAATATGATTGATTTAATTGTATCGAATGTGAAGTGTGTCAGTGACTGTGAAATGTAACATGATGAAAATGAAATTATGTGTTATGTGATTGGGTGAACCATCAATGATGGTCACTCACTAAGTTCACAAAACTCACCCAAAATTTGCAATTATTTTTCAGGATTCAGAAGAATACCCCGTTATCTAACGGGAGTATACTTACTGCATGCAAGGGAAAGTTAGAGGTTGGGATCAGTTCGCTTCTGCATTAGAAGTTTCCTATTTTTGTATACTTTGTATTCCGCAATTTCTGTAATATATGTATTTTAATATTTCTGTATGCAATAAGCGGTGACATATGGGAATCTTTGTAAATAGGATTGATTAAATGCGGACATTTCTGTTTATATCAAGATAAGACAACAATTTGTGTATTGAAATGGGACCAAACGGCCCAAAATGGATTGGTTTGTAACTGAAAAGGGTTATGACTTAATTTGGGCCCTAAATGACCATTGAAACTGTCATGATTGTAATGTATTGAAAACAATATTCTTTCGACTTTTAAATTTATTTGGCCCATATTGGAAACAGACTTCTGCATAGTTTAGCGTTGTCAAAAAAAATTTATACCGACTTGTGATTGATTGAGTTCCCTATCATGCCACTTTTGCAGACACGGACTCGGATATCACCATCGATATCGGGTTTGGGTCTTACGGGAGTGGGATGCTACACTACTATTTCACTTCAGCTGGCAGATAGGTCCATTACTTGTCCGAGGGGAATCATTGAGGATGTAATGGTCAAAGTCGAGAAGTTCATCTTCCTAGTGAATTTCTTAGTCCTTGATATGGAGGAAGATATAGACATCCATAGCATTCTTGGGAGACCTTTCATGGCCATTGCACGGACCATCATCGATGTGCAACGTGGAAAGCTCATCTTGAGACTTCAAGATGAAGAACTAGTGTTTGATGTATTCAATGCTATGAAACATCCTTCTCCTCTTAACTCTTGCCATTTTATTGATATTTATTCTTCTGATACTGATGATTCTTCTATTGTTTATGCAGATTTGTTAGAAGGGGAAGCGCAAGGAATGATCAAAAAATTAGGGGAAGAATTGCAAGAAGAGTTGGAGGAAATTGCAGTTGAGTTAGAGCAGGCATATTGGACACATTATAGAGCATACGAGCCTCTCCAACGTTCAGCCAAGCTATTTCCGAAGCCTTCAATTGAAGAGCCTCCTTCTCTTGACCTTAAACCTCTTCCGAGTCATTTGAAGTATGTTTATCTTAACCCACATGGACAACGAGCTAAATTGTGTATGCCAAGGTTTATGGATAATTTTTAGGAGCGATTGTCTCTTTATGACACTTTGCCTCCTTGATCGCAGTGCATGCATTTTAGTAGGACTATAATTTTCTTTCTTTTATTTTCTCGTTGTTTCCTTTGCATTTCCTTTTAGTTTAATGCATTTATTTTAGTTGTTTTGAGTTTTCTTTAAGGTTTGCATGGTTGGTAACAAAGAGCTCTTGGTTGATTCTTTTTCAGGGAAGTTTCTTCTTTCTCTTTCCCCTCTTTATGTTTGATTGTTGAGTACTTGAACATTAGGGATAATGTTCATATTAAGTTTGGGGGGATTGAGTTTATATGCATGATGATGATATTGATGTTGATGTTGATGTTGAGAGATACACACTGGAATGGTTGCGACTCTTTTGGTAACTAACTTGGGTCCCAGTTGTGATGGATTTGACTATACTATTCTGTCAAAGTAGTTGGATGGAAAATTGGGTTATTTGTATGAACTTGGATTAGGTAGCTTGAGAGGATAGTGAACCATTTGGATTGATTGAAGTAGTTGATTGCATAAACTTAGCCAATAACTGAGGTTGAGTGATGAGGCACTGTATAAAATTTTGATGGATTTTTGATTAAACATATATGAGATCTTAAGCTATATGACTGCACCTTATAGTCATTTATTTTCTTTGTTGTATGTATTGCTTTTCTATGTGGATTACCTTCAGAACTTGCTCTGAACCTGTTTGATACTGCTAGTTATATGCTTTATGGATATAATAAAGGCTTTCTTTGTTTTGAACCTTTAGTTTAAATAACTCATCAAGTCAATTTTCCCTTATTACCCCCTTTGAGCTTTTAACCTTGTTGTTTTTGTATTAATCGCATTACAATGAAACTTGAAAACTTTTAGCCTTACCCTTTCACAAGTTGAATGAAGTACTAAGTATTTGATGTCTTTGACTTAGGGACTTTTGTTTTATACGCTATTCTGAGATGTTTTAGAGGTACATTTATGCAATTGTTGTTGATTTGTATTACTACTATCTTCTTTATGTTTATTGTTACAAAAAAAAACAAAATCTTTTATGTTTATTGTTACAAAAAAACAAAAAAAAGAAAAGAAAAAAGAAAAATAAGATCAAAATAGTAGCGTTTAATAGTGATGAGTAGTTGTAGTCCCGTATTTCTGTATATACATTTCAGAAGTTTTTTTTATTGTCCCATGTCATTTAGTACTTTGTGAATACTTGTGAGTAGCCTTTGTTCTTTTTTACCTCACCTTAACCTAAACCCATTATAACCCTGAATAAAAGCCTTTTTGATCCATGATGGCATGTACTCTATGTAGTGAAAATGGATGAATTTGCAAGGCTATGGTAGTGTAATCTCTTACAGGAAGTTTTGAGTGAAACACAATCCTTATACACTTGAGCAATATGAGTGAATATCATGAGGAAAGTTCATTTTAATTTTGTGCTTGCTTTTGATCCAAGATTTCTACCTTTGATTTTGTTTACGCGCATTGATGAAAATATTATGATACATGAAGTAGCTTGATACTTGAGTTCGTCAAATTTTAAGGGATTGCAAGCACTTGATTTTTGTTGAAAATAAAATGATAGAATACGTTGGTTGTGATCTAAGTAAGATGCTTGAGGACAAGCAAAAATTCAAGTGTGGGGGTATTATTAATAGACATTTTTATATTAATTTTAGATACATAATTTATTAAACTCTTGTCCATTTATGTTTAAATTGTACTAATTAAGAGCTGTTTGTTTTAATTTTAGGTACATATTAAATTTGGAACATCTAATACCATAAATTAAGAAAAGCTTTTAAAGAAAGCAAGGGGTATTTAAAAGAAATTAGACTTCAAAAATATTAAGACAGCAGTCCATTACAAAAAGAAGAAAACACAATATTCCAGTCCAAAACGCAAACATCAAACAAGAAGGAAACGACAACTTGGAGGGCAATAAGGAGAGGCGTGCATGAGTTTTGCAAGGTTTTGGAGTGCACACTGCACAGTAACGATGGACTAAAACTAAGCATTTAATTTGTCACATGAAATAGAAGAAGAATGAGACAATCAGCGTGAGATTTCGTGGCTTAAACGTTTTTCTTTGAATGTAGCTGGCGGTAGAAGGCATGTGTGAAGATGTGGGCTGGTAATACGTGGGTCTATGAAGAAGACAGCAAAAACAGGAGGAGACAAAGAGAGTGCGGCATTGGTGAACCAAGAATTAGGAAAATAAATTGTCACATCTAAGATAAAAACATAAACAAAAAGCAACGGAGGCTGCATGGTCCTAGGTGTGCTGCATGGGTTGGAAAAATACAAAAGAAAAATGTTGGGTTCTACGTAATTGGCGTGAGCTAGTTGGAGGTGTGGATATTGAATAGGGAGAGAACAACGTTGCTGGAGGGGGAGATGAAAAACAAATCATGCAAGCAGCTGGTGGAAAAACGTGGAAGACAATTGGTGGAGATAAAGACAAAAAAATGAAAATAACGGGAGTTCTCAGGCCAGATCAATCACTCACATATACTCTCTCCACTAACAAATGAAGTAGTTGGTGCTGTGAGTTGAAGAAGACTACGTTAGCTGGTGAGCTGAAGAAGACATGTTGAAGTTGGTGGTTGGAAAGGGAGGAAAACGTTATTAGCTGGTGGAAAAAGATGTTGATATAAAAATCCTTAAAGCAACTGGACTAGGAGACTCACGTTACACCAAGAGAGGGGTTATGCGTGAGAAGCTGGAGAGTAAAAGAGACTGCGTAAATAGCTGATGAAAAGAAAAGAGAAGACACGTTGATAGCTAGTGGAGTGGAAGGCAGCTGATGGAGAGAACAACGAAGTCAGGGTGAAAGGAGCACCTAACCATAATTTTTATTGGTCACACGAAGACAAAGCAAGGAAGGAAGCGTCAATGTGACAGCTGGTGGAGTTAGGGCAACATTGGCAGCTGTGGAGAAAAACGTAGCTGCTGGTGAAGAGAACAAAATAAAGGAGAAAGCAGGAGGTGGCTCAACATTGGCAACTATTGAAACACGTTAGAGGCTAGTGGCTTGACACCTAGCTACTGGTGGAAAGAAGACACCTAGCTGCAATTTTGGGAGACAGAAAAACAAGCTATTGGTGGAGATAAATTTATGATAGTTATTGGAGAGGAGTTGAAGAAGCCAATCCATCATTGACGCATAGCCCCACAAAACTATTATTCTCCACTCACATTGCACCATCAATTAACACTCTCCAAATTCACGTTGCAGCTGGTGGTATAACTTGGAGCTGGTGGCAAGGAACGTGGCAGCTTGTGGAGATAAAAAGACGTTGGCAGCTAGGAGACTCTCTGTTGGACCCCGTTTCCAAGACTTAACTCTTGAACCATAAAACATGAGTTTTGATACCATAAATGTTGGGTCCGAACTTCGGAATCTAACCTCTTCCGAAAACGGGATCCAACACTCTCCACTCCATACACAACGTTGCAGCTGTGGCAAAAGAATGTTTTTAATTTGTTTTCTTGTTTTTATTATTCCTTATTTATTTTAATCTTGTGGATTTGATCAATGCAAACATATATTATGACCATGATTTATGTTACATTGATAAATATGTGTGAGTAAGTTTTTATTTTCGGTTAAGGTTATGATTGATATTAGATTAGGATAATTTTTGTGATACTGATTTTTTCTTGATTGAGTGTATATTTAGTCTTAATTTAGCTTGATCAGCTAAATTAAGACTTTAGATGATTGAATGCCACATCCAATGGGATTTAATTTGTCAGAAAATTAATCAAGCGACATACTTGAGACTAAAGAGTAGACCAACTTTAGGATCTTGTGTGAGGATACCTAGGATTAACGAACTTAATTTTAGGCTTCTTGTATTTAATGCCTTTTATTCCGAATTATCTATGAACTAAGTGGGTGACTCAGATTTAAAAGCGAAGGGAACATCCATGAACATTGGGTTCCACTTACTTAAGTGAAGTAATTCCTAGATCAATCCACCATTACAATTTTTAGTTTCCAATCCAATTGAAATCTAATACCTTAACCGATTTTTATCATTTGATTAAATCTAGTCGTTTTAATTCATACCTTGCAATTTTCATAATTCCTTGATTTTCTTACTTTATTTTATTTTAATTTTAAATCAATCAATTCTTGATCGTCTGAGTATTTTTTTATCGTTTAATTTAATTTTCTTGCATGTTGGAATTCCCTTAGGTACGATATCCGATTCTTACCGTTTTATATTACTTGTCGACGAGGTGCACTTGCCTCTAATTGGTTAGATAGAATTTAATTGTTTTGTTTAGACCACAACAAGTGTTTAAGCTTAACCAAGTAAGATCAAGTATCGTTTGAGCTTCAGTTAGCTTTGATGGACTATAGGACGTTGTTTGGCTTGGCTAGAGTGAGTTGGACTTGCCTAAAATTTCTTTGGTGGGACTACAGACAAAATTATGCTCAAATGATATGAAAATATGTGAATTGGCTCAGAAGTTGGCTAACTTTCACCTTTAGATGAAGATCATTGGTGATGTGGCAAAGTTAGTGGGATTAATCATCACAGGAGTGGGAGGACATGGCAAAGAACATGGATGAGGTGTCTTGTAACCATTTTAAACATGTTTTTTTACTTAAAAATGGGATAGTGGTAAGTTATATAAACCACCCACTAAAGTAGTGCCTAAAATGGTTAGGGATGTTAACCACCAACTAAGTTACTAACTTAGTGTCCTTGAGGCTACTTTCTTTATTCTTTTCCAACTAGTCTCCAAAAGCCTATAAATAGCTCATTTGAGTTAGAGAGAGTTAGAGCTTTTATATCCTTTGTATCAGTTGAGAGTAAAATAAATGTTGGCTATTTTGTCGTAAAGTTTGGTATATCTTTCTCTTCTCACTTTTGTCTTTCCTACTATGTTGGCTTAGTAAAATTTATGGGTTTACTTTGCCTTTTTATGAAATACCTTAAAGAAGAGAAATTTGGTAAGGTTGAGTTGAATTGCCAGAGTTCAACTACCATATTTAGACTTTGGCTCATTTTGTATGTGAACTTAGAGTTCTTAGCAAAGTCTTTGTAATAGTTGGTATCAAATTTGTGTTGGTGATTCAATAGTGGGTGGCAATAATCTGAACGACTGTGTTACAAGGGTGGAAGAACTCATCGACTCTTTACGTACAGGTGAAGAAGAAGTCTCTTTATATGTAACATATTTTGAAGCTTTGGAGAGGCAGATCCAAGCATTGCAAGATCAAGTGGCTGAATTGATTAAAGCATGAGAGGACACCACTTTTGAGATAATCATCCTCAAACGTTCTATTGTAACTTAATATGTGGGACATGCTGAAAGCATCATGTTAAATGTGTGCGAACCAAAGGTTTTGAGGGCATTCAAAATGCTAAGGAACTTGAGAAATTTTTGTGAGAAATGGAGCAGTATTTTACAGCTGGTAAGTTGTTAGACATACAAAAAGGTGAACGTTTCAACAATGTATCTTTATGGTGAACACGAATCTCCACCAATATCAGTACAGGTAGACCTTTTATTGACACTTTGGAAAAAATGAAGAAGGAGCTAACAGACTAATTCCTCCCTAACAATACTTCACGATTCTCGAGAGAAGCTTTGAACTATTTGAAGAAAGAGACTCAATGTGAGAGTATGTAACGAAATTCACATATTTGATATTGGACATATAGAACATGTCTAAGGAAGACAAGTTATTCAATTTCATAAGCTGCTTGTAAGGTTGGACATAAATGGAGTTTTAGAGGCAAAATGTGAATGACCTCCTTAGCGTGATAGTGGCTATGAATGACTTGTTGGATCTCCAAATGCCACCCCCAATTTGAACTAGAAATGAGGGAAAGAAGAATGGTGGGACATGGAATGGCTCTGAAAAGGGAAAAGAGAAGGTATGTGAATCTTCTCAATGCATGTCCAAGAAGCAAACAAAACTGCAGATTGCTTGTTTCATTTATAAAGGGCCACACTTTACTCGTGAACGCACAAAACGAAAGGCAGGTAAGGAGTAAATAAATTCTATGGTAGCAAAGGATTAGAAAGAAGGAGAGAATGTCTCGACAAAAGAAGTCTACCTCAATAATTATTCTTTATTGGGCACAATGAGCCTTAAAAGGGAGTGTTCAAGTAAAAGTAAGGAAAAATCTAATAGAGAAGGAAAATGGTACGTGGGAGAGGTGCCAATGACTGATGACTTTTTTAGGGAATCATGTTCAGAGGACTACCTACGGATTATTTCAACTAGGGTGTCGAGTTCTTCTATTAGGGGTGGTTTGTTAAAACCTTAAGTCTAACTTATAGAATTGTGCAACCATTAGCGAGCATTAGCCAATGTTTGATACTCAAGATGATGAAACAAGGCAAAGACTTGTGAGTAGGCAAGAAAATTGGGACTTTGAAGACCAGTTGACATGCATTGGTATACATTAGCAAAAATCTTGAATGTGACGAAAGATTCAGATGCGAGTCCAAAAATAACTAGAAACAGGCCTTAACTCAAATATTGGCTAGATCACATGCATAACGGTGACATACGAAAGCTCAAGGTAACTTAATCAAGTACGATCAAGCATGATTCGAGCTTCAGCTAGCTTTAATGGACTATGGGGCATTGATTGGCTTCGTTATGGTGAGTTGGACTTGCCTAAATTGTCCTTAGTGAGACTGTGAACCAAATTATGATGAAATGGTGAGCTATGGATAGATAGACTAGACCATAGGTGCACATTAGTTTGACCATATGCGAATTTGATCAAAATTTGACTAACTTTCACCTTTGGATGAAGATCATAAGTGATGTGGCAAAGTTAGTGGGATAAATCATCAAAGAAGTGGGAGGATATGGCAAAGAACATGGAGGAGGTGCCTTGTAAGCGTTTTACACACGTTTCTTTTACTTAAAAGTGCGATGGTGGTAAGTTATGTAAACCACTAACTAAAGTAGTGCCTAAAATGGTTGGGGATGTCAACCACCAACTAAGTTAGTGACTTATTGGCCTTGAGACTACTTTCTTGTATTCTTGCCCAAGTCTTTAAAAACCTATAAATAGCTCATTTGAGCAAACACTTCATTCATTAAAGAGAGTTGTAGCTTTTATATCTTTTTCCTTAGTTAAGAATAATATAAAGGTTGGCTATTTTATTGTAAAGCTTGGTGCATCTTTCTCTTCTCATCTCATTGTTGTCTATTCGATTATTGGCTTAGTAAAATTCATGAGGAAGTTGGTAAAGTTGAGTTGAATTGTGAGAGTTTAACTACCATATTTATACTTTGTCTCATTTTGTTTGCGAACTTGGAGTTCATGGTAAAGTCTTTGTAACAATTATCATAGCTTACTCATGTCCGAAAATCTGATAAATATGGTGCTCAAGGTCTGATAAGTTTCTCAATACTTTAAATTGCTACCCATTTCAAAATGGAGAGTTATTGAAATAATTAAAATATGAACATGAGATTTGAAATTTTAATTCAAATTATAAAATTTTAATTTTGTAAATTATTCCTTTTGACTTCAGATTAAAATATACCACATGAATTTATATAAGGTGGAAAGGAAAAACAAAAAGGAATGTAAACTTAACCTGTATCTAGCTTTCTACTCAATGATCTATCATTTCCTTTCCAAGTTCAAGGATTTCTTTTCCCTTTTCTTTAAGCTAAGTAATATGATAAGGAATGAGAATATTTTACATTTTGTTGAGAAAATAAATAATACCTTTTATAACATCACTTACATTTTTTATACAATGTGGATGTATTAATATTGAATTCTTATATTCATTTAACCAAGTCATTTTTAACTCTAAAAGCTATATGTGTGTGTGTATATCCTTGCCTTATAATCCAAGTACTTTTAAGATGCAGAATATACGGTGTTCTTTAAGAAATGTCTAACTTAGCAATATCATGGTGTGTTAATGATTGACCTATTTCGTGAGTTGGTTAGTTATGTAATAACTGCAAATGTATGATGTAGCTGTAGTTAGTACATGTAAATATAGGTTGATCCCACGAAGATGATGAATACTAGTAATTACCCTTCCCCTATTATCTATCTTAAGGATTGATTTGAGTTTTTAATAAAGAAAATAAAACAAAGCAAATAAAATAAAATAAGTAATGAAATTGAATAGAGAAGTCATGAAACATTAGGACATTATCGATATCGAGTAATTAGTATCTAGGTTTTGAATCTCCCTAAACCCTTAACAGATTGACCTTTTATCATGGAATTGGTTGATGACTTATTGGACCGTGGAGACTTGTATGGTACGCTAGTAACTGACATTGAGTCTATTAACAACTAATCCTAAGGTTTCTAATTGAATTACTCAGGTTAAATTTTATATGATTGCATTGTCGATTTATGAGTTCCTCTATTAGGTTTGACCCTAATTTGAAAGATTTATGTCATCCAATCTTTAGCGTTGCAATCAACTCTTTCTAATTATGGTAGATCTATTCAACTTAGGATATCTCAATCTCTACGAATGAAATCAGATTATAAATAAAACACTTAATTGGATCCAATATAACAATCAAACCAATTGGATTAATAAAAGAATTAATCATGTCAAAGTATTAACATAAGGTTCATCTAACCTAAATATTAATTGGATGTTCAATTGTATATTATCGAGTATGAAATCAAATATACATAAACAAAAATGTGAATCGAAAATAATGAGTTCATAATTCTAAATCTCCCTAATTATTTTCTGTCGTGATAAAGAACAAAATGATTGCGAGAATAAAGAATAAAGAAAGAATAAAGAGCTATGAACAAAGTAAAATGATTGCGAGAGACAGAGAAGAGAGAAATAGATCTATAAAGAGAGAGAAATTCATTCAAAATAGAACATCAAGAGGGAAAGGGTACAGTGCTACAAGGTCTTGAAGCCTTAGAAATTAAACAAAGAATTATTTATCTGAAAATTTTGGAAATAGGATTTCTTATTTGTCTAGATATGAAAACTTGTTCCAAAAACTTACAAAATGTCAAATCTGTGTTTTTGTAATTTCTATTCCTATAACTGTAAAATAGGGTGTAGACGACCTTTTCCGTTCTACAATTAATTCAATGATTGACTTGGCTACTTAAGACTAATTTTTTTAAAGGTTTCGTATCTTTGTCTTTGTAACCAGTAGCAACTTCATGATAATCACATTTAGCAACGTTCACTAACTTTGTAGAGGGAAAAGATTTAATGAAATGTAGCAGTGGTATATGATTTTGCGTGAAAAAAGTAAAAAAAAAGTTCGTTGAAGAAATAAAAAATGGATGAGAAAAGCTGGTCATATTCTTAGGAAGAAAATGAAATATAAACCTTGGGTATTGATCTAAACATTTACATAATATGTAGCATGTGGACAGACTGTAATTCACTAAAGAATTAACAAACAAACAGAAACCTGACGGACCTGGTATCTGATTCGGTCGTAGTTCTCTGATACCACTAATAAATGTATGGCACTAGCAGGTCCAAACAATAAAAGAAACATGTCATCTTTTTTTTTGTTTTGTAATTCAGTAGGTATATAAATAATTAAAAGTTATGTACAGCTTGAGATTGTCCATACTCCAATCTCTGATACTTAAAGAAACATGTCATCTTTAGGTAGTTTTTTGGGCATACAACCAGCTATTGCACCTGAGACTCAAGTTAGTAACAAGGGACTTTTCCATAATAGTAAGCAATATTCACATCCAAAAGCAGCGTTAATGAATGAAGCTAGTCAAGATAAATTTCTCCAATAGTTAAGATAAACCTTAACATGCAAACTACTGCAACTTACTTTAAAAATTTTAAGTACAGATAAGGAAACTACATATTAACAAGACTTCCCACATGCTGATTCATATAACCAACACTACTGTCACCCGTTCGAGAAAGACGATACTAAAAGACGTTAGATAAGGGACCACAGTATACTCAATAGAAACCAAGGGAACCCATGGGTTTATAACACATGCAATAAGCTTCTTTCACTTAGCAGCAAAGTTGATATGTATATGATGAGTTCAGCGTCTCCTATGTGCAGGCTCTTTTTGGGCATTGAAGTAGACGGTAGCAACTGGCAGACCCAAGTCCAAATGTCCAGCGAAATAGCGGGTGTTGAAATTAGCACGTGTCTGTGGCTCCTCCAACAGCCCCATTGGCCCCTTTTGCCTGAACAGCACCAGTATATACCGGTGGATTCCCACCGGTGGTCGAGGCCCAACATACGACAACACCTCTCTTCCTGCAACCTTACATAAACAAGTCTTTAGCCTTGCTTGAACTGAGGTTTTAATTTTTTTCCTTTAGTTATTCCCACCACCATTTTATCGGAGAAAAGAGAAGAGCAAACACTAAATCAACATAAACTAAGTTATGAGTACCATCCAAAAAAGAAAAAAGAAAATGCTACAATACGAATATGTACTAAGAAACAATGACTATGCAGCAATAAGCACAGCTCATTAACTCGTACTCGCCAATTGGCAATACTCTACGCAAGCCACTTGTAGGAAGAGGACTAAAACAGCCCCAAGTTCAAGATGTCAGTTTTACAAGTGTCGTAAGACATGTTAACTTGAACTCTGGCACTCTCTACTTGTAGCTGCCACAATTAGCCAAGCGTCAATAAAGAGGCGCATGCAGAGGAAAAAGAGAACTGATACGTTACGAGAACTCAAAAAAGCATGAATAAAAAGAGATGAACTAAACTCAACAGTCAAAAAGAGTCTAAATTCTCTATCTATGTTGTGTTTTATTGTGTTTAATAAATTTTAATTATTTATTTATATAAGTTTTGTATAAATTTCACATACAGCTTGCAAAATAAATAATTAAAATTTTATAAAATAGAATATAATAAAATAAAACCGGACAAAAAAATTTGTACTCGTTAAAAAGTATCTACGCCTTTCCTGCGCTACTTCTATATCTTGCAAAAAACTAGGGAATACGTTTTATACGTGGCAAGATTGTGTGAATATGCTGAACGCGTGTTAGCAAATTAAACAAGTTTGGGCCATTTTGGTCAATTGGGAAGTTTTGCGGCAAAAGCACAGGTGTTATGATGTGATTTGGTTTAGGGCTAAGTATTTTTTAGGAACTGGGGCTGATCGTGATGTGATGTAACCTGCGACATAAACAAATTCTGTGATCGACTGCGGCAAAGGAATAAATTAATGATGCAATGTATATAAATAGAACGAAATAATGGTGTGCATGAAAGTTGACTTGCTACGACTAAAGGTGTGATGTGTCCAGATGCTTTTTCTTAAAACTCAACTTCATACAGCTCACAACTTTATTTCGTTAGTAGAAATTAGAAAGAATCATTGCATAGAATTTACATAAAGAATCATTGCGTAGAATTTACATCTTTATACTTGCACAATAGGAAAATAGCAAACAATAAGGAAGAAAGCCCGTTTGAAAAGATTCATTATTTTGGGAACACAGCCATTTGAACATAGCTAAGTGTCCATCATGAGTTAAAAAATGTCCTTATAATCATAAAGCTATTCAAGTTTGATCACTTACAATGGTATTAAGAAGCCAAATGATACAATTTCCTATAAATTCTACAAGTAAACAAGAAGGGTAGGTGTCATGTACTTTTTACCTCGAGTAGGATTCGTGCCCCCTGGGATATCAACCACGATCCTGAAATCACATGGAAGATCTATAAACCAAACAGAAGTAATTGTAACTCAAAACAAAACAAAAAAAAGGCACAGTTTTAATTTCTGTACTTGTTAGAGACAGCAATTCACTGAAAACTAATGTGAACATTTATAGTAGTGGTAACTTACCAATGAACCCACTCTCGCAAGCAGGGTTCGCTAGGACTGGGTGCGTCCGGATCGGTCATCACCTAGATAAGCCATTACACATATATCAACTACAATTCCAACCTCTTTCTACCATAACATTCCTTTGAACTAAGGTGCTGGCTTCAAATTTTCTGTTCCATTTTTGCTATGCCCATGTGTTTTAAATAACTTCCAACCATACAAATTTTCTCTCTCCTAATTATTGTATGGTTGGATGTTGTTTGGAAGACATGGGCACGGCAAAAACGGAACAGGGGATTTAAAGCTGTAAAGTGCTACACATAGTTAAGTAAATCAAAGTAATGTATTAAAAAAACGATTAATAAAAAATAGCTCAGCACATGCATGCAAGTATCCAAAATGTTATATATATATATAAAAGAGGGATTCGAAACATGCAAAAAAGAAGCAGTTGGAGAACCACGCCTACCAGGGTATAGAGCTCATCAGACTGGCCGGAGATCTTCACTTTGGGTGGGTAGACGGCAATTGACGGCTTAATATCACAGCCGTTGGTGACATGTTTGGACCCATAGTGGACAGACATAGTAAGAGTAGGTACAAACATGTCAAGCACATCTCCAATAACACGACCAACAACAAGAGGATCAACAGAAGCAGTCATGGTAAGAGAAGATAAGGAAAGTAGAGAGCTCTTTTGATGTTGTCGGAACGCAAGAGGAGTGAAAGCTAGCGTTACATGATAGGATTTATCTAGAGGAGTGAGAAGGTGAATTGGCCTCTTGGATTAATGTAACCTATAGAACATGCATAGGGCATTATAAAGTTGATTTAACCAGAGACTGCCACGCGGACTCTCGATCATGCCATAAACCACCACAGATTTGTTTCTTTGCTGAGCAGGTGGTTTGATCAGCGCCGTTGGTTTCGGGGACCAACATCTTCCTCATGTGTATCACAAGTAGTAAATCCTGTATTACGTGGGTTCATACTTAACGAGCAAGCATATAAAAGGGTAAAAATTAAAGATACTAGAGGAAAATCATTTCTGTCAAATTATTCATTTTTGAATTTAATACTTACCATCTTTGTGCAGGGCTCTTAGGGGATGGTCGAGTTGGTGGAGTGAGGGAGCATAAAGTTAAAAGGTCATGTGTTTGAATTCCCCTACTTACGCTCTCTAGATCGACCCTATTATATAGGGCTTGATTAATGTGAAGTACCCGCTTATTGTAATTTGCAGGCTATTACGTCAATATAAAGATTTATTTAATACGCATACAAAAAATAGCGGTTGCGGATTCCTTTGGTTAAAAAAAACGGCGTCATGGTTTATGCTTCCAACAACTTATTAGGAAAACCTTTTAGAAAGATTTAATTTCACTTAACTGCTAATGTTGTAACCCATCAATGATTTTTAGATACTTTAATCTTCAATTGTCAATTGATGAATTAGAAAGAAGATTGAATATATAAGATTAAAATATAAATAATTTTAATAGTTATATCACCAGTCTATTTATAAATAATTTTGTGAGGGAGGTGATCGAGAAAAATTTCCATTGTTGGGTTATGACTTGTGTTAGTACTCCTAAATTCTATGTGTTGACCAATAATAGTCTTAAGGAATATTTTAACCATGGGAAGGGGCAGGTAGATCCCATTTCTCCATCTCCTTTTGTTCTTGTGACAAAATATTTTTGCAGGTTGATGATGAGTGTTTATAAGATTAAGATTAATGACTTTAGATATCATCCCAAATGCAAAGGATAAATCACACATATCCACTACAACAAAGTTGAGTTTTTGTTACTTTATTTTGGCAACGATTTTGAAATTATCGCTAAAAGTCAATTTTTTGCGATGATTTTTTAAAGCAAAGCCTTTACGTTTTACGATGTTTTACAAAAGCTTCGCTAATTATAAGCCTTTGGTGACGCTTTCGTGGAATCATCACAAAGGGCTCATCCTTTTGTGACAGTTTGCTGTGATGATTTTTTAAATCGTTGAAATCGTCGCCAGAAGTTTAAATAACAAAATAACTCTCTTATTTATAATTATAAATTGACTAACTTTGACTTGATCATTTTGTGACTAAATATTATATTGAGAAAAATCAAAATTAATATTATTGACAATAATTGTAAGTGTAAAAATAAATTTCGTTACAAAAAATGTCAAATCATTTCAATAATGTACGAAACTATAATATCAAAATTAATTAATATTACATTGATTTATACTTTTTATTATTCTCTTTTAAATTATATGATTTGATAATTTTATATGGTGTCACAAATTTTCAAATAGTATTAACATGAAGTTTGTAATATAATGATATATGGTTCTTAAAAAAAATAAATATTGATACATGGTAAGTAATATAATATATTGATATATGGTAAGTAATATAATTTAATGATATATGGTAAGTACTATAAGATTCTAATTAGAAGTTTAGTAATTCTTACAAACAACCAATAAATAAATTTTCACCACTATTCCTTCAAAAAGAAAAAGAAATAATTAATTTTCATTCCAAGTGACGTGAAATTTGGTAGATGAGGCAAAGAAGTTTCCTATGTCTAGATTCCCAAGAAGGCTCCTTGCACATTTGAAGGCATTAGTTGAAACAGCTAGAGATCTTCCCCCAGGAGTTGATTTATTGACACCCTCTTTCAACAACTTCTTAGCTTTAACTAAACTAGTAGAAGATATAGTGAATGATTTCCTAGATGCAGTATGAATAACTAAATTAGATGAATTGCACGTACCATGCATTTCACCTAAGGAACAATCAGTATAGAAATTAAAAAGCTAAATCAAAAGGTATAAGGAACCTAAATTTGAACACATGCATACTTGATTCAATAACTCCATCATCGTCCCAATGAACAGACATAATTTTTGCAATTGACGGCTGTTCTAAATAAACCATTTTCCCTAATCTTGTAAGAATCTTCTAGACATCTCCACCACCTCCATTTTCATATATGTTCTCTTTAAGATTTGAGGGAGCTATACACAACACATAATATGTTCAATTAGACGTGCATCTAATGGCTTCCTAACAAAAAATAAGATGCAAATGATAAAGAAAGAGAGGTAATTCAAATGATACTAAAAACCTTGGAGAAGAAAATCGATCATTAAAAGCAGACAGTGATTAGATTTTGATGAGTAGATTTGTTGTTCATTGATTTGTTCTTCATCAGGGAGAATTTTGCCACATCCTCCCATCGGAGCTCATTTCTGCCATCAAAAACTAATCGCTAGGGCGACATTTTGCGATAAATTTATGTTAACAGTTTTATTGTGAAAAGACAATAGAAACAAAAACAAGCAATCTTCTACAATCCATATAGAAGTAGAGTGCACAATTTAATAAGGGAACAATAAATTATGTAAATTTATATACAATTAAAAAAATATTCATAGAAGAAGCAAAGATCATCGAAACTTAATTTTTGAACCATTAAAAAATCCCTACAGAAGCACATTTTATATTTGCCACCAGGGGCGGATGCACAATTTTTTCAGAAATATATATATATATAAATATTATTATTTTAAATTTTTTATTCAATAAAATAAAATTTGCCCCCACTCAAAAAAACTATATCTCTATTAAAATTTTACCCTCATTAAAAATAAAATTTTGCCCCCACTCAAAAAAATTTCTAGATCTGCCCCTGTTTGCCACTCATCGTTAATAAGTCAATATAACTAGTTGAAGTTGATTTTATAACCTATTGAACATCATATTTCTCTAGATTTATGAATATCATATTTCTAAAATTGTTACTAAAAATAATCAAAGTTTATATATATCATATTGTTAGCTCCCCTTACCCTTACCTTTGTTTCTTTTAAAATTCAAGTTTAAATTTAGGTTAGCTTCTTCAAATGAAAATAATGATGTTTTTACTTCAATAACCTCACCAAAAATGTGTAATTTATTACTATTATAAGATAATAATAATAAATATAGCTTAAAGTTCTCAGTGTAAAAAATTGAATGATGGTGATGATCCTTTAATTGAGAAGTTCATATGTAGAGTTCCTCAATGACATGACCCGCCTTTTTGGGCCGTGTTGGCACTAGGGAATGGGTAGGCTTAATGCCACCAAAACCTGTAGTAAGCTCAACTTCTCTATATTCTACTAAAAATCTGCCATAACCTATTCGCTTGTCTGATTAACCCTTATACCTGCTTAATTGGTTGTAAGAAGTAAGGATCCAATTCTGCAATTCTCACATACATTA
>JANVCL010000006.1:21674188-21685010 GCA_026546855.1 Erythroxylum incrassatum
CATTTCAATCAACTCATTCACTTTACTCTCATAACCCATACAAATCTACTCAAATATCAAAGTCATCAAAACTAATCGATTCTTTTCTCATTAATTTCCTTAAGGCACAATAACTTCTATAACACAATTCATATACAAAAATACTCATTTAATATTTCTAAATTCCACTAAAAATTCGGGGTCCAACATTGTAGGTTACTAATCAGGTTCTAATTCTTGTCAGAAATTGAGAGACCCCAAACAAATTTTTGGATTTTATTTTAGTCTTAAGTAGACCAACTATAAAAGCTTTCTTTGAGTAGAAAAAACCTAATAATTTGTTATTTGGAGAGATAATCCATCCCTTTCACATTCTAATATGAACCTTAGGTTGAAAACTACCTAAAATTCGAATCACGAGGAATTATAATCCCATGATTGTATTCAAATCAAGTCTTACTCATTCTTAAGTAAAACTATTGATTATAATCAAAGGTATAGGAATTTTGATTATCAAATGTTTCCTTGATAAGATAAGATTAAGTTTGTATTAAATAACAAAGATAAAATTCTCACAAAATAAAGAGAACTCTTAATTTGATTTATAATTTGATGACTATCTTGAATTATCGCAATAATGTGCCTTTTATAAGCATAAAAGGCCTAAGAACTAGATTCTAAAAAGGAAAGAGCATTCATATCATAATCTAATTAAAAACATCTAATTAACTTTGAAAATTCAAGCTTTATTTAAAAAATCTAGAGTTTAACAAAACCAAAACATTTAATCCTATATATTTGGCACCTGTCCAAGATGCACTCCAGGACTGATTAGCTTTTAAAACATTACAGATGCTCATAAAGATGATTTTGATGTCAATTATAAGTTTTAATTACCATACTAGCACCAATCTAATTTTTTTTCTCAAATATCCTAAATCCAATGCAAAATCGATGCCATATATTAACATAATACCTATATTGATTACATTTTGTTTTTTCCCCTCTAATTTCTTCCTAGCCTTATTCTTTATATGTTAAGCATATTTCATCCTTAATGATATGTAGAAAAGTGATTAATCTTAGCAATGTATTTGGTTCATCTTAAACAACCTCCTTTTCTTAGATCTCCATTATTAATCCTTACAGTACTACCTTTATCCACTTAGTTTTTTCCCTAGCCACTGGACCTCCAATTCCTTACAGAGGATCGTAAGAATGGTTAGAAATAGATGCAGATGTAAGTTGATCTCCATCATTCTGCCCTTCTCGAAAGAATATATCCTCGAATCACCTATATTATACAAAGATAAATCAGCAACGTTAAGAGTAGCACTTACATTACCATGGTTGCTTGGAAAATTTAATTGTAAGCGTTTTTATTGATCTTCTCTAACACCTAAATAGGTCTTTCTCCTTCAAGTTATAACTTAGACTTCATTTGTGTAAAACACCTTTCCTTATGCATATAAACCCAAACCCAATCTCTAAGCTCAATATCAACCTTTATGCCTTCTTATTAGCTTTCTTTACAGATTGCTTACTCTTTCTCTTTATGATAACATGAACCTTGACATGTAAGTCCCTAAAAATTCTCATAAAGGAAGTAAACCATTTGGTTTTTTCTTTAAAAATATATTTATAAATTCCTAAAATTAAGAAATAATCTTACTAGGTAAAGTAGTGTTAAGATCATTTATTAAAAAATTAGTATCTTTATACCAAGGTATAAAAAAGTTGCTACCTTGCTAATATCGCACTCTTAGTCTCATTATTACTAGAAAAAAAAACACTAACTGTCTTTCTTTTCTCTCTATTTTATGCTCCATTTTTTGAATTATATTTCTCATTGTGCACTACTATGCTTCTTTCACTTTTTTGCACACACTCATTTTTCTTATCACTTTTTTCTTTCGCTTAAGTGCGCACTTATTTTTCTCTCACCTTATACTCTTTATCTATCCTAATTAAATCCTCATATACTTCCTACTGTTTGAGAGATATTAATAGAATATTTTGGTTATTTATTACAAATGAATATCTATTTTAATGCCAATCAAAATTGACCATATTAAACTACCTTAGATGCCCTAAGAGTGTATGTCTTATATAGTTGCTAATAGAGAATGCCTCTAACACCTTAATTTGTTACCTTAACTTCTTTACATTAATTTAACAATTATAACGTATACAATTTAGGATGCTTCAATATAGCCAAGTTAACCTTTAAACTAACAAAATACAAGTAACATTAATATCTTATTAGGTTTTATATTAAGAGCATGTTAAGTAACCAACATATCTTTAAGAATGGGTCCCTTAATATTGACATCACTATAATCCTTTAATGGTGGCATCTCATCATCACTTGAACTAACATTCTCTATATCACTATTATCCATAATAATCATAATTGTTTTACTAGAAAATTGAGAAGTAATGTACCTAAATCCTTGTCTCCTAAAATACTTAATATTATATAACTTATAAGAAGATGTAGTTTTGATTTTTACCTTTAGAAATGATAATTAAATGCTTTGCCTGGACATCAATCTTAGGTTTTGAGATAGTTTTGTTGTTTTTCCAATTTGACCAAACCATATTTAGGAGCATTCTTAAACTTTAACTACCTTTTAACCTTGCTAGCTTTATACAAGAAATCTTGTATCTCCATATAATGTTTCAATTCCACTATATCATCTATCACTTTATTCAAACTACTAATGAATCTAGTCAAAATCACCTTATGGTAATCCTCCATAGTAGCCTAATCATGGCTATCTCTATCTCCTTTTAGTAATCCTCTAAACTTATAAAATCTTAAGTTAAACCTTACAACTTTCTACATAATCTCTTGTAATAACGACTACATATGAACCTCTTATACATCATTGTCTTCATCTTTTTCCTATGACCGAATAGGTCTCTCATCATTCTTATTCCTATTAACCATAAATTGATCATAGTAAATGTTAGTATAATCCTTAAATTCATCCACTACTATTAACCTTCTTTTCATTAGAATTATTATGATAATGAAATATATGTTCTACCTTCCTCTCCTACTAAATATAATTAAAAATCATTCTTCCTTTGAAAGATAGGGATCTTTTTGTTAATATTACCAAATTATTTTCTTATTATGAGATAACCCTTCCTATAACTAGTCTCATCATAATCAGAATCCTCCTCTTCCTCCTCCTTAAACATGTGTTTCTTAGAAGATTCAAATCTAGTTAGGGACTATAAATGATCCAACCTATGTTTAGAACCTTGTATTGGTCTTGAATATCCTTCATAAACATTTCCTGATCAATTTTTGCATTATCTCCACCACTACTCATATTTAAACATGTCAAGAAAATGTTAGTGATAAACATATTGGTTTTTTTTCCTCACACAATCCCTTACATGTTTACACTCAAGATTAGGTTACTAAATCACTTATATTTTACTCAATTTTAGTTTTTCTCAATGATAACTCTTGCCTTTTACCACTCAACTTTCCCTTATAAGTCCTTTAAGAAGAACTTTATCAATGGTCCTACCAGAACAATAAATGATAACTTTAGGTTAATGAAATCAATAAGGAAGACTTATGGAACTGGGCAAAATCAATAGAAAGAACAAAGGAGGTGAACAAAATCATCAATAAAGAACAAATGAAGTGAACAAAATTTATAAGAAAAAACAAATAAAGGAAATAAAATCAGTAAGAAAGAATAAAGGAAGTGAAATCAACAAGAAATATTGAAGGAAGAAAAATTAATGAGAAGGTATTAAAAGATTAAACAAAAATAAGAATACTTTTATGATAGGAAAAAGATTAGAGCAATTTATAGCAAACTAAAACAATTTATAACCAGATTGTATAATATATGATATTTAGGTTTTTAATGCACTTTTCATTTTGAATTGATTTCTTTTCTTTACTTTATGTATATATGATGTGCACTAACTCAACATAAGAGAAAAATGAATGAAAGAACTTTGATTGAAGAATAATGGATAAATGAATATTGAATTAAAAGGAATTACTAAAAGATAGAATTGAATAGGATAGATGATGAACAACACAATCACAATAAGAAGAAAAAAGACAAATACTTAAAAGATATATAACACCTGATTTTAAAAGTCAAAATTCTGATACTAAATATTATGAATATTAGGCTTAAAATCACCTAAACCTTGAATCACAAGGAATTAGAACCCTAAGATCATCTTTAAATCAAGTAAGAGATCTCAATCCTAACCAAACCTACTAATGAAAACAAAAATATATAAGAATTTTTATTGTCATAAGTTGCATTGATAAGATCATATTTAGTTCTTATTAAAGAACAAAGAGGAAATTCTGACAAAATGAAGAAAACTCTCAGTTTGATTTATATTACGATGATTTTCCTAAATTACATCAATAATACAATTATAGTCAAAAAAAGAAATAATATAAGTATCATAATATAATTAGGAAACAATTAATTAATTTTGAAAAGTTAATCCTTATCTAAACAAAAATTTAGAGTTTAATAAAACTAAAATACTTAACTCCACATGTTCAGTGCTTGTCTAGGAAGCACTACGATGTCGATTAACTTTTGAAAACTTATAGATACTTAATAAAAATGAGTATGAGGCAAATTACAAGTACCAAACTAACATATGGCTGATTTTGTTTCAAACCTCTTGAATCCAATGTAAAATTAGCACCAAACACTAACATGACATCAACAACATTATGTTTCCTTATTATCCAATTTCCTTTAAGCTTATTCTTCATATGTTAAAGCATATCCCATCTTTAATAACATGTAGAAAAGTGATCAATCTTAGAATAAATCTTATTCAACTTAAATGGCCTCCTTTTCTTACATCTCCATTATTACTCCTTGCAAAGCCACTTTTCATGTGTTTGGTCTTTTCCCTATTTATTGGACTTCCACGTCATTGAAAAGGATCACTAGAATATTTGGAAATAAATGATGGTACAAGCTTATCCCCGTCATATTTTAAGCTATAATAAGCATAAGCATGATTAATAGTGTGAGAGGGAGCTATTTGGGACCTACTTTTTAGGCTTTCTTTCATCTTTCTTTTTAAACATCATGGTTGAAAATTTTGCAATAAGTATAGATTCAAAAGGTAGAGCCACATTAATATGGATCTAAAGCGGCTAATCTTAGTGACAACACTAGAATTTGGTGTCATGGATTATTGCCACAATAAGGCTTATAGAGGATAAATTTGAGAGATTTCGAGGAGAGAAGGAGCTTGACTTCTTCCCTACCTGCTTAAAATGGGGTTCACAATTGCAAGCTTGAGGTAAGGAAGTCTTCTTATTATCAACTGTTGGGCAGTAATAACCGTCTATTTCTAGTATTAAGTTTGACTGGGAAATTGGTGAGATGTTGCCAATGAACTGATTATATTCATACCTTACTTTGATTAACTTTAGTCAATATTGATTAACTTTATTCAATCTCACCTTAAATTTGTTATTATAATGTCTTCTTTTTTATTACTTTTGATCTTTGATATGACACTAATTGATTAACTGAAACCTCTTTCTAGTTAAAACCCCTAAGATTGAATTATTTAATTTGTGAATTTTGCTATTAGATCTAAACCTAATCCACAGGATTTATGTCAACCTTTCTCTAAGTTTATATGCAATTCCTTCCAATTATGGTAGGTTTTGCCACATATTTGACTCACACTTAACAAGTTATGCTTCACTCCATCCACTAAGAGTACCTTATCAATAATTGTATGGTCCTTTTTACCAATTTTGTCAATGCCAATTATCTTACTCTTGGCATTATCTCTAAAGGAAATGAATCCTCTATGTTTTTCTCTAATATTTAAAAATTAGGATGCATCACTGATCATATGCTTTGAGCATCTACTATCCATATACCATTTATTCATATACAAATTAATGTATTTTAGGTTCCCAAATGAGCTTGGATCCTTGATTGTTAATCTCCTCTTCTTTTTGACTCATTTTTAAAAGGTTTATTTATCATCCTTTGTTTTGAAAAGCATAAATTATCAATATATCCATATTTACCACAAAATAACATGTCATGTCCTATGATTTGATAGTAAGATGATGACCATTATAACTTTGATGCACGAATGCATTCCTTATTCTTATATTTACATATGAGTCATGAAAACTTCTTCTTTTTATCAGTTATTGGATTGTTTTCTTTGGAAAATTTATAACATAATTTTATGTATGAAACAAATTTCTTTCATTATAATGATGCTTGTGTGGAGTGTGAATATGTGTCATATAATTATGCCTGGTGTAAGGCCTAGTATGGTATGAGTGTGATTGTATGTTATCATGTGTTTTTTTTAGAATTTTTACCTTTTTTTCTTAAGAGTGTTGAATTCTTTGTCTAGATCGAGAATGATACAAGAAAGCATGATGTTTGCTCTTAATGTGAGTTCTAGTGGTTGTGTTGTGTGTGCTTAGATGTAGATGCTTCTTGTTCATTTGTCATCCTATGCATCGATTCTTCGCTATATAAATGCTTTCCATGCTTATTACTAAAACTTTTATAGGCTCTTAACATGTTTTCTAATTTCTCACTTGCTTTAGTAGACTTATGAGCAATAAGTCCTTAAGAAAATCAACTTCCTTCTTCAATTTTTCATTCTTATGCTTTAAAGTGTCTAAATCATGATTATCCATTTTTTATCTTTTCATTTTCACTCATGCATGCATCTACATTCTTTTAAACTTCTTTGAGTTTGAAAATTAACTTTTTCTTTTTTATGCTTATAATTTTAAAGCTCTCAAAAAGTTCATCATATATCAAATCAATCTCACTATTATCATTACCATATGATTTAGAGTTAGAGAGCACCTCATCATCATATTTTACCATGATACATCTCCTTCCAAATGTTCACTTTCAAAGCCACTTATAGCATCCCAAGTGAAGTCTTGAGTGCCTTCTTTTTTCCTTTTTCCCTCTTATTCTTTTTCTCATTTCTTTCATATTATTTTGCTTTCTTTAAGGAGAGGACATTGAGACTTCAAATGTCCATGTTTCCTACATTCAAAGCAAATAATATTGTTTTATTTTCATTTTGAATCCATCTTACCACCATTCCTTTCTTCTTGATAAGTTTTCTTCAAGAATTTCTTAAATTTTCTAATGATTAGAGCAATATCTTCTTCATCACTTTCACTAGATGATATCTCTTCCTTATTACTTGATTTGACTTTGAATGTGAAGTTCTTTTTCAATGAAACTGTCTTGCGTCTCCTAATGCCTCATTTTATCTATAAGAAGAGATCCAATAAGCTCCTCTAATGGTATAGTTGTTAGGTCCTTAGCTTCTTATATGTCCATTACTTTATCTTCCCGTGTTTTTGGTAATTACCTAAGCAACTTCCTTACCATTTCAATGTTAGTGTAGGTCTTACCAAGACCCTTGAGCACATTGATAATATCAATAATTCTAGTATACATGCTAGAAATGCTTTCATCATGTTTAATATGGAGCAATCCATACGGATGAGAGCATGCTAACTTTGCTTTCCTTAACTTGATTTATTCCTTCATAAGTAACTTCTTATGTATGACAAACTTCATGAGCTACTTCACGCATATATACTTTATTGAATTCATTTCTTCCTAACAAAATAAAATGTGGATGGCTGTACTATTTAGGGTGATTAATCTTTTCTTAGAGATCCCATTCCACTTTCAACTTTGGAACATTGCTATCATCTATAATTTTAGTAGGAATGTATGGCCTATTTGAAACAATTTCTAGTAGATCTACATTTTCAGCTTTAGTTTAGGGATATTGGTTCAATTTCTAAATGTGCATCAACTAGAATAGTCGCTCTTCTTCCTTTGGTTAAGTGAGATTGAGCTTCTTCACTTGATTGAGTATCATTGGATTGTCTTTTCCCTTAATCTTGCTTGCTTAGAACCTTTTATCTCCACTTAAAGATATCCAAAACTAAAGGCGATAAACATAACTTGCTTGCTTATTTGAAACAATTTCTCATAAATCTACATTTTCAGCTATAAACAAGATTTTCATTCCTATTTTCCAACAAAGATAGTCATTTTCATTAAACAAAAGGGCTCTACTAATATTTTGACCTCTTGGTTAAAGGATAAAGATGTTCCCAAGTATGTCATTATGACTTTTATAATAAGATTTTGTATGGAATTCTAGCCATATAAACCCGATATAGTACCACTTGATTCTCTAATAGCACCTAAAAGGACGGTGAATTGGATAAATTCAAGATTTTAACTAAATTTTTCTAAATTAAGAATAATGTCTCCAAATTATCAAAAATGCAAAAAAAATAAAATAAAATGAATTATATTATATTATATTTGTAAATAATAAAATAAAGAGTAAGTAATCGATTTTTAGTGGTTTAGTAAACAATCCTATATCCACTCCTAAGACTCATCTTGGATTTCCACTATAGTTCTTCTTTTAAGGTGAAAAATATCCTTTATACAATTTTTTTATTTTGGCAAAGCAAAACCTCATTTTCAATCTTTCTTCAAAGTAAAAAGAAACTTCTAATCAGTTTTGACAAACCTAATACAATGATCTCAAATCCAAAAAAGCTTACACCTTATAACTCACTTGGATGCTTTGATAATCAAATAAAGCTCACACACTCAAAATGAGACAATGAATGCTTAAATTATTCAAAAATACTTAGAAACATGTGTATAGTATACTCAAAATCTTCTTTCTACAAAAACAAATGAGAAAACATCTATTTATAGTGTTTTATGACCCAAAAAACCCATTAGAGCTAAGAACTAGTCGTTATAACAACTGCATTCAATGCACTGGTCTACTAATATGCATTAAAAGCTCCAAATTCACTAGTCATTGGAACATTGGTCAACCAGTGTACATATTGGTCAAACACTAATCTATATAACTCACATGACTTTAAAAACTTTAAACGCTCTAAACAAATTTGTTTAGTCAAAATATGATTAAAACAATTCTCAAAATGTTCCTTAAAGATTATTTGAAAGATCAAGACAATTTTAAATTAAAATTAAAAGCTTCAATGCCTCTTAATGAATGTAAATACTCATATTATGAAAAGAAATAAAATGTTTGTGGAAGGTGAGTAAGGGACGAAAGGCTAAAATTCCTTGATTTCTAGAAGGCACTGTTTATCTTTAACTTTTTCTTAACTCCTGTTGTCACTCTTTTCCTTACTTTGGGTATTGTTCTCCACTTGCAACTCTTTTCCACTCTTAAGAGTGATTACCATCACACATTCTTTAAGGTTTGTGTCAGTAGTACTAGGCAAACTCCCTTGTTGTGTTTATTTAATAAGGTTTTAGTAGCTTGAAATCTTACCTTTGAAGTTTGAATAAATTTGATCATGAGGTCTTCCGAATTAGTAATTCTTTTCTTATGGTGGGTTTTGTTGAAATCATAGTATAGGATTGTTCCTTCGGTGCCCTTAGTTTCTTCAAGAGAAATTTGAATGATTCCCCTATCTTGGATTGTAAGTATTGCTATAGGGATTATTATGGGATCTAGGAGCATTCCCTATATAATCCACATGCTAGGGCTTTACTATAGCGTGTAGTGCTTGACATTCTTGACTTGGATGTCCTAGCCCACACAACTCACACTATAATACTTGAAGCATTTAAGATTCATTGTCAACCCATCTATTTTCTTATTTAGAGCTTCAACATATCTTACCAACGTTGTAACCACATTTACGTCATATACTCTTGTTGCCTTGCTAGTTTTCACTATAGATAAACATCACTAATAGTTATTCATGGCCATATCTCTGATGAGGTCATGCTTGGCTTCTATTGTTCTATTATTCAATGTTCCCTCAGTTGCTACATTGACCATCTATCGAATTATTTGTTTGAGCCTATCATAAAAGGTTTGAATATGCATCCATGATGGTAAACCGTAATGTTGGCACATCCTTATCATCTCTTTAAATCTCTCTCATATATCGTATAAAGTTTCGGAATTGATCTGAGCATAAAAAGAGATGTTGCTCTTTAGTAGGTAGTATTAACTAATACGAAGTACTTTAGAAAAAAATTCTCTATCATCTAGTTCTATGTGGTGATAAATCCCCTAAGAAAAAAACTTAGCCATTGCTTCACTCAATTCCTCAATGAGAATTGAGATAACCTCAGTCTGATTGCATTATTAGTGGCACCATTAACCTTAAATGTGTCACAAATTTCCAGAAAATCAATGATGTGTGTATTGAGGTCCTCATCATGTATTCAATCAAAACGAACATATTGTTGTACCATCAAAATAATTGTTAGGTTTAATCTTAAAATTATTAACAGTGACATTTGGCCTCATAATGCTAGGCCTTGCCCCTATCAAATATGATTTAGCATAGTCAAATATGATCCTTGATTAGTCAGTCATGATTTTTGATCCTTTAGTCTCAATGTGACATTTTATGTCCTTTATCTGTTGATTTAACTCGAACTCATTAGGTATGGTCCTTCAAAGATTTCTACGATAATTTTTTGATCTTTCTCAACTACGTATGATGGATTTCCTTTCATAAACTAACCCAAAGAATAGTAGAAGTGACAAAACTAAAGAAATAATAAAATAATTTAATAAATTAAAAAGAAAAAGTAAAAATAAATAAAATGAGAAATAATGGATAGATTAATACAAATCAAGTGTTCCTAATATTCTAATCCTTGGCAATGATGCCAAAAACTTGATATGACGTTGATCTCTACCTTATAGATCTTTTAGGCGAGTGCACCTATCGAAACATAGATAATATCAGTGAATATTTAGAGATCGG
>JANVCL010000006.1:21690599-21703749 GCA_026546855.1 Erythroxylum incrassatum
TCCCCGCCTTAAAGAAGAACAAGGAATCATCCGCAAATAGCAAATGGGTAACCCGAGGACCTCCTCGACTCGCCCGACACCCATGAATCCATCCCCTCGCCTGTGCCTATTGAAATAAAGCTGTTAAGCCCTCCGCATACAAGATAAACAAATATGGTGACAATGGGTCTCCCTGTATAAATCCCCTCCGACTCACAATAGGACCCACCTCTGTGCCATTGAACAGAACCTTATAAGTCACTCCTGTTGTACACATCATCATCCATTTTACCCATTTATTAGAAAAGCCCAACCTGCCCAGTTTTGGCTTCAAAAAACCGCCAATAAACTCGATCATAAGCCTTACTGATATCAATTTTAAGTGCCGCCCACCCGATTTTACCCCTAGTTACCCGCTTCAAACCATGCACTAACTCAAAGGCAATAAGTACATTATTCGTAATCAGTCTCCCCGAAACAAAAGCTGATTGCTGTGCTGATACAATATCAGGTAAGATGCTCTTTAACCTATTAGCAAGAACTTTGGATACAATCTTGTAAAGCACGTTACACAAAGAGATAGGACGATAATCCTGCAGAGTTGCAGGAGATGAAATCTTGGGAAGTAACACAATATGAGTATCAATAAGTGTGTCTGGAAAAGTGCCTTGCTCAAGCCATACCGTACATTTGTCGAATACATCGCGCCCCACGACATGCCAAAATTTTTGATAAAAAGCAGGATTAAGCCCATCCGGGCATAGTGATTTATCCGGATGCATCTGTGATACTGCCTGTTTGAACTCCTCCATGTTAAACGGCCCAGTTAGCTTCTCATTCTCCACCTCCCCCACCTTTCGTGGAATTAAACCTACCACTTCCCCTAAAGCCTCACCCGACGTCACACTCTCCCTAAATACAAATGTAAAATAATCAACCACCATTGTCCCCATGCCTGCCTCATCCCTAACCCATTCTCCCATTTCATTCTGCAATCCTGATATACAGTTCCGCCATTTCCCCTCACTAGCCATCGCATGAAAAAAGCGAGAATTTCGATCGCCATGTTCTAACCAAAATTTTTTTGCTCGCTGTCACCAATGGATTTCCTCCTGGTCCATAATCCTGCTAAGTTCAAGTTTGGCCTGAGCATATAAGTCACAGCCCCCTCCATCCGTAGTACCTCGATAATTATGAAGTTGATGATTAATCTCTTTTTTACGTGAGACCATTTCACAATTGCGCTCCCTAGCCCACCTTGCAAGAGCCAAACAACAAGTAGCCCTTTTATCAAGAATATCATGCCCAACGCCACTCTGCCAACTTCGTTCAACCACCTCAGGCAAACTCTGGTCCCGCAGCCACATATTATTAAATCTAAACTTCCACCGTCTAGCCGCCAATTGCACATCCAAACAATAAACAAAAATCAGCTCATGATCTGAAATCGATGTGGCTAACGTCGACACCACCCCTTTAGGAAACAAAGCAGACCAAGCCAACGAGGCAACGACTCTATCCAACCTCTCCCTCGTCCACCCATCCGAATTCCTCTCCGTCTCCCATGTAAACATATACCCCACACATCCCAAATCATGCAGCGCGCAATCCTCAAGAGCCCCACGAAAACCATTGAACAAAGATTGGGGGTGGTCAGTGCCACCCTCCTTCTCCTCTGCTGACAATAAATCATTAAAGTCGCCAAACACAATCTAGGGATAGTCACACCACTGCGATAAAGAACGCAACAAGTTCCACGACCTCCGCCTTCGCGCTCTCTCAGGATAGCCATAGTACCCCGTCAAACGCTAATCCCCCCTGTCAGCATCATGGACAATGGCATCAATGAAATTTTGAGAGTACTCCCGGACGTCCAAATTAACAATATTCTTCCACATCAAAGTAAGGCCACCACTCCGCCCTAGAACATCCACCGAAAAACAAGCATCAAGACCCACCCTGCGCTTCACTGTATCAAGCCGCACCCCATGCACCAAAGTCTCCATCAAGAACACAATATTAGAAGTGTAAGCCTGGCACAAGTCCCGTAGGACACCAACTGTTCGAGGGTTGCCAAGCCCTCGACAGTTCCAGCTAAGGATTTACAGCAGTTCCAACTGAGAATCCGACCGAATCGATAGTGGAGAAGATAAGCGACAAGATCCACGATCACAGTTCTTCTTCGTCCGATTCCGATTCCGATTCAGAGAAGAAGGAGAAGAAGTCGGAATCTTAGATGCGCTCCACTTCAATCTTAGTTAATCCATTCTTTCCCAAATGATTTAAGAGCTTTTAGCTTTTAGCTAGTTGGATGATTAGCATACAAATCATTCTTTATTCCCTTCTCTTGCATCATCTAACTGACACTTTCCAATAGAATAAACACTTAAAAACACAATAACATAAAGTCTCTCATGCGATAAATAGGCATGAGATAAGACTTAGACTTGCCAAAAACATGATCACCACTAGACTAAAGATTTATCGAAAACTTTACCAGTGTCACATAAATATATCTAAACTTTGATATTAAAGTTCTATATACTTCTTTCAACTGCAAATAAATCATTATAACTTGATAATGTACTTTATAATATATTTCTAAAAATTATGAACTTCATGTTGTATTGCTTTAAAAAATAATGAGCTAATTACATAACCCCTATATGATTCTTTTATGGTTTGATAATTAACTCAAAACTCTACAAGTCTCATTTAAAGCATTTGCCAAACAAAAACACTACCATCCACAAAAATTCAAGTCATGAGAGATGTATGGCTATGAGGAACTAGTGAAGATAGAAAATTGATAAGAAAAAAGGCTGGCACACTATAGAAGTCCAATTACTTCTTGTTTAGACAAACTTTTGCCCTGTTGTATAACATTATGCAGTTAAACGATACACATGTTAACTTCATTACAAGACTATACATAGTTACATTAACAAGATTACTGATCACCTCTCCTCCATAATTTAGCATATAATAAGAGGGGGTAAACTTTAACGAAAGGACAAGAAATTCTGTGATCTCAGTAATGTCTATTGATGTACCGAGAGAAAAAGTCATCTGTGGGTCTAAGTCTTGTTACTTCAGATATCATATCAGGCATGAAGAACTGCAACCTTCTGGGACAATTCACTAACAGTCTCGTCACCAACCTCTGGAATCGTCTCCTCCTACCAAGATAAAAACTACGATATAATGAATGACAGAATATGAATTTATCCATCATCTGAAGCCAACAGCAGGAAAAATTAAAGTTGTTGAGAATAGTTGAGTCACATCCTTTATAATTACAAGAATGGAACTGATAAAATCAGAAATTTCCCAGAGACTTCCACCAACACTCACACATTTCAGAACCTTACCATTTTATCTTCTTTTTTTTTCCTTTTATTAGCAACAGTTACACAATCATCTTAATCTAATAACAGATATTTGCAACTAATATGGGTTACCTCTGTATCTCTTCTAGGTTGCACACCCACACACTTGGAAGCACTAATGCTAGCACTCTTCAATAGGCTTCTATTACTGTTGTTTGGCTTGTTAGGCCCATTTTGTTCTGAACCTTGGTGCGATCCTGGAGGACTCTCTAGTGTTGTTGCCACAGAAGCTGCACTTCGTCTCTCCACTTCATTGTTTTCCCCTGCTGTTTCATCTTTAGGAGCAGGAACACGCTCTCTGACGAGGAGAAAAAACACAAAAAGAGAAGAAGAAAAAAATGAAGTTTGTAGGTTGCAAATTGGAATATCAACCTAATCAAATAAAAGTAGAACAATAACAATTGCAATATCAGAGTTATAGCCAAACTAATGCACATACGCAACGGTAGAAGCAAGGACAAGGGCGCAGAAGCACTAAGGTTTGTTTATGTTGTTGAGTCTGAAAAAAATAAGGTCTTTCCCCACAGTTTGAGCAGAAAATTTACTATATAAATAGAGAAAGAGTAGGCTTTGGAAGAAACTTGGAATTGCATTGGAATTGACATACCTAGGCAAGGAAGCATGTTGCCTTTGGAGTGGAGTGCTTCTTTCACCTTTACCATAATGCTCCTCAAGATGTGCAAATTGTCTTTTGAAACGATCAACTCCACTATAGTGTAAATGTATAAAAATAATTAATTCGGGTTACTTGTGCGTATATATGCCAACTACATCATGCTTTCCCCAACAACAAGATGCCCATTATAAAACTAATGCGAGAAGTTTACAGAAACTTTATTTTACTACAAACATGAAGCTTTGAACCTATAAAAGGAAAATAATCTAAATACCTACCAGTAATAATAACATCTTACAAGCAACAGTACTTCCCCCGTCAAGTATCCATACTGCTTAAAATTGTTGCACAGTTATCTAGTGGATATCAATTATCTAACTACCATTTTTCAATTTTAACAAAAACTTTCATGCTTGAATCAAGCTAGGCAACTGTTCGTTGTAAATAATCTAAGTTTGGAAGATCTCAAATGCAAACAATTGTGGTAAAGCATCATAACTTTGGACTAAGTAGCTCATAAAGCAAGTAGTTCTTCTGTGACCAATTTAGCAATATTTGATATGCAAGTGCAAATTGGATTCTAAAACTTGGCTTATGAACAATCACTAATAGAGGTACTGATATGTTAAATCAATAATGACTGCTCTACCTCGGGTACAAAAAGCTAGTCTGCTCTCCACCTTGAAGGTACTCTTGAAGCATTTGAGGGTGATACTCTAATATCTGATTACACAAAGCAAAATGTATAAGATTCACTGATAAAAGAAGGATGAAATAAATGAAACTTGCACACAGCAATCACATAGCTATACCTCTCGGTAGATCAATTCTCTAACATCATCTTTTGCCAACTTCCTCCTTTCAAATTCAAACTCCAGTTTTGAAATCGGTTGAGTGGATGGTTCTCGGTCAACATTCGATAAACCATGAAAGTAAGGATCAGCTAGCGCCTAGCATTAAAGTGTTGAAACATGATCACCAGATAAATAATATGGAAAGTTTCGAGGATTGTATTCTGATTCAAACATTGATATTGTAATCATCTAGGATCTTTGTTACCTCTTCAGCTGTAGGGCGATCCTTAGGATCAAATGCAAGTAGGCGTTCCAATAAGTGAAGAGCCAATGGATCTGCATTTGGGAACTTCTGTGGGAATGGAACTGGTTGTTTCTTCCGCATGCTACCTAGGTACCTCCTTGCCTTTTCATTCCGGATCTGAACATGTCATGTTGTTTTAAATATGAGTTGTGAATAAACAAGTTGGTAGGTTTGTGAGAAAGAGGAATAAGGTGAAGAAGAACAAAGTCAGAAGTAATCAAAGTAAGTGTATAATATTGATAAGTTGGTGATATATGAAATGTAAAGATGTTATTAGCAGCAATAGGACCATTTAGGCAACCTGGTGATACTCAATCCAGTTTGCCTTTAGATTCCACAAAAGCAGTTACCACAATTAGGCACTGACCCTTGATATTGATTCAGGAGGAGGAGTGCCAAGCAAATCAGTCATGAGATCCAATTGGTGCACCACATTTTTTCCAGGAAACAGTGGTCTTCCAGAAAGCATTTCAGCAAATATGCATCCTATGCTCCAAATATCAATGGCGGGAGTGTACTGAGAAAAGATAACAGAATGTTGTAATTATTCACCTTGAATCAACGTCACTAGAAATGGTAAAAAGAGAATTTATAATAAGAAGATAATGAACAAGGGATCCTGTAGTTGAGGAGCTGTGTATATATGTCCGTAATTAGAGCAGTGATCAATGCCAACCATGACAAGGGAATTTAATAACAAGAGAATAATGAAAGAACCACCAAATAATTAACCCAATGAGATACTCCAACTGCACATTATTATCAGATTTTGGGAAGCAACAGAAGTTATATACTTCTGCACACTCCAAGCAATTTAAGCAACTGGAACTAGAACAGGAAAAAGAATAATTTAACTAAGAAGCTAAGATATAAAATAATAGAAGCAGCTTACTTTGGAGAAGAAAGAACCACAGAGTTCAGGAGCTCGGTACCATCTAGTTGCCACATAGTCCTTCATATAAACAAATAAATAATTAAAATTGAGTAAGATGTGGCTTTTTTGGGGGGATTGCTTAGTGCAACGTACTGAAAGATCGCCCGCTAACTCAAAATAATAAATGAATGAACAAGGAACTGAGCAACTGGAATTAGGAATCAAGGTAAGTTCATGACTTGCATGACAGAGAAACATACGGTCCAAAATATAGCTGATGGTGCATCATTAAAAGATACTCGAGCAAGACCAAAATCACAAATCTTCAGTTTGCAGTCAGCATTTGCAAGGATGTTTTTTGGCTTTAGATCTCGATGGAACACGTTTGCTGCAAAAGGTCCAGATATTTATTCAAACAATCACTCAAACCATAAATGCAAAAACAAAAGACAAAATGTCAAACCTGAATGAGTATATTTAAGTCCACGGAGGAGCTGGTAGAGGAAAAATTGGTGATGTTCAGGAGTGAGGTCATCATTTGCCTTAATTACTTGATGAAGGTCAGATTCCATCAGCTCAAAAACTACATAAATGTCTCTGAATTCTCTTCGTGAAGGAGGAAGCATGATATGTTTTATTTCTACAATGTCAGGGTGACGAAGTAATCGAAGAAGCTTAATTTCCCTAAGAATACGAGTGGCATCAGAAACGTGCTCAAATACTTCGTTAATCTTTTTTATTGCAACCTTTTCTCCATTGTGTGTGTCTATGGCTGATGCAACAACACCATAACTCCCTTTACCAATTACTTCTTGTATTTGGTATCGACTTGCCTCTCCATATTCAGTAAAGAATTCTGCTTCTGCAGAGCCCTGTATAATGGATTGAAATGGCTAATCATCTGTTTAGACTGTAGTTTCGATGATAAGAGAACCAGAGAACAAATTGGAAGAGTAACATTAGGCATACGGCATCAACTTTTCATACCAGATCAACTAGGGGAAAATAATATCCTTATAGGGTCTGTTAGCAATATAGATAACCCGATCCAGTAATGTACCTAACATTTTAAAGTTGAATAAAAATTGCAACTTTTTCGGTTGAAAGGAATGGAGGTTTCTGTCACTCATATTTCTGGTACACGGCTCAGATTTTTCAGAAAACCAATTGGAATCCCAAACAATATTTTCTTCAGAAACCATCAGCAAATAATATAATCATCATACAGAAGACACGTTATCATAGAGAAGCACACAGAAAACATAGCTCCCGAGAACTCAAAAAATTCTTAAACAAGCATATTAGGAACTTGTTAAATGGAGAAAAACGTAGGCACATACAAAAACAAGTAGCTTTAACCAATCAAAAATGGCAGAAAATATGAAAATAGCAATCAATTACATTGCCATTCTCCAATTATACAAACCATGACAATGTATATTTTAGATACGATGAAAACCATTCTTTAAAGTCCAAAACTTTCGACGTGATGTTGGCACTTTACACGCGCTAAAGTTGTTAAAAGAAACAGAAAATTATACGTGAAATACCATCCTTGATACTGTTATTTTATTGTCTTTGTTATGCGCCACTTTCAGCTATGATCCCACCAATCAGAACAATTATGTAGTCAAAAGAAACCAATGATATAAAGATGAGTTCATTACTAATCACAATATCTGGATTGGTGAATGAACGAAATTGCCCACGTAATGGTCCAGTTATCAATATAATGAGCGAGGAAGCACCAAAAGAAGAAAGAAAACAAACAAATATAAACGAAACAGAAACGAATGAAAATAAAGAAAGCCAGAAACGGACAGATCTGTAAATCGAAAGGAAGATCGTTTCTTTACCTTCTTGTGATTATCCATGTTAGACCCAACAAAGAAGTTGAGGCGTTTAGGGACTCGAATTGGCTTTAAGCCGGAGATATCAAAATCCTCAATAAACGGAACCTGCTCTTCTTCCTCTTGAGTAGCAATTCCCGAAGATTGTGGGAGACCACTAGTAATATTCTTGTAGCTTGCACTAAAATTATTGTCGTTGCTATAATTAAAATCGACGCCACTCACAACATCAACACCATTTTTAATAATAAATCTACTAGCATTAGAAGATGATGAAGAAGTAGTAGTAGTAGCAGCAGGATTATTGCGGCGTTGAAACCAGCGACGAACACCACCCACGAGATTGCCACCCGCCATATAAACTCTCTCTCCCCTCAACCACTCAATTCCAGCATTTCCCGCCTACAACTCCGCCGACCTCCTCTGATCTTTTCTTTTACCCCACTTCGAGTTGAATTATAAGGGCATAGAAATGTATGAATCAATTGAGTAAGGAAAAGTAAGTAATTATGAATGTGTTGTTACTCCGAGAAAAAAGAGGGGTTGTGTCCTTGGAATGTTCTTTAGATACAGGCATGTCCAATGGAGACAGAGAAAGTCGGAGGAGGAAATTTGAGGCAAACACGACATGGGCATGCCTGTTTTCTTTCTGTCTGTACTGCATTTCATCATTGTTATCTTTATTGTTTGTTTTGTTAATTATATATTAGTAGCCAGCTGCCAGCCTATTTTATTTTAATTATTGCTTTGATTTTGACGTTCTCGAACTAAATCAATTTCAGAGTACAAAAAGCAAGCCTACCAGTACAAGTACCGGTACGAGTAACTAAGTTTATATATTCTGTAAAATATTACTTTTTTTATTCTATTTTATAAAATTTCAACTATTTATTTTGTGAGATCTATATAAAATTTATGTAAAACTTACATAAATAAATGACTAAGATTTATTAAAAATGATAAGATATTATTGGACAAAAGATTTAAACTCACCAATACCAAAAAGGCTCACGCTTCTTTTTTTTCATTACTTTCTGTTTTCTCAATCTATAATTACAACGCCTATCCACTTGTAAATTAAGCCATCATAATTTGGGTAATTAAGTAAAAGTAATGTGGCATGGAGTTTAGTTTACGCCCTAGGAATTCCTTTTTTCGTAATTAAGAGATACACAAAGGGCTATTTTTAAAAACTGACAAATTTTGGGATCCTCAAGAGAAAATTGTTCCATGAACCATGATTGGCTCGCCAATTCCAATGAAGTGGAGTATCATGCTTGAATGTACTTTTTTATTATTAAAAAAGAAAATATTGTATCAGAATTGGAAAATATTCCATCATCATAAATCTTCCATTTATAATATATATATATATATAACAGATTAATTACAATGTATTGTGTCTATTACTTAAAGCAAGCAGCTAGTTCCATTAAGATTCTATTATATGTTTCAATCTCTTATTTTAAATTGTTTATTATTAGATGCGAAAACCTATTATAAAGTATTCCATATTAAAAGAGCCACTTGCCCACCAAAATGGAACAATGAAAATTCAGACCTGTCACTTTGCAATTTGACGAAATGTATCCTGACAAAGTCTTTAGGAATCCATTTCAAAGTTGAAATCATATTCTTAAGATAATTGTAAGACTTGGTCAGATTTTTGTGATGATATTAACAAGTTTTTGCATATGGATATAACTGACGTGTGTAGGCAAAACAATAAAAGATTAGGTAAAGGTATAAGATCGAATTATGTAAATTAAATGATGACATAAAAGGGAACAATAATGTACAAAACTATTCAAAAAGATTTATTCATACTCAACTAGTTATATACCTTAGCTAGATATTTTTATGACTATTACATACCCAGTCCTCATAATGATTTAAATTATATAATTGTTACTTTTATAACTAAAAAAGCAATCATCAACTAAACTACTTTAACTAACAATTTTAACATTCCCCCTCAAGTTGGAGCTTAGTTCCAATCGCACAAGCCCAACTTGAATAATAGATTGTGAAAGGTGGTAGCATCCAAAGATTTTGTAAAACATATTGTAATTTTTGTTTAGAGAAAACATACTATGGATGTATAAAACTAGCTTTGTATTTGTCCCATATAATATGAAATTTGACTTTCAAATATTTTGTTCTTTCATATAAAAAAAACAAGATTAGTGGTAATATGTAAGGTTGTCTAATTATCACAATATAAAGAGATAGGAAGTAGAGTAGGAACATGAAAATCTTGTAAGATATAAGTTTTTTTGTAAGATATAAGTAATCCATTGTAGTTCATAAATCGTTGCTCTCATGATGTGACATTATGCTTCAGTAGAAGACCCAGGCACTGTGAGTTGTTTCTTTGCTTTTCAAGAAATCAAAGATAACCCAAGAAAACTCAATAACTTGTAAGAGAACGTCTTATAATTGAACAAGTAGTGCAATCTACATTACAATATGTTGTAACATGAAAAGAAGATGATCTAAGATAGAATAGACCCTTTTAAGGACATCCTTTTGTTAGTTTATGCCCTTACAGCCAATCAATTGCATGTTAGTTTATGCTCTTACAGCCAATCAATTGAATGCAGATTAATGTATGACATTATATTTTTATTTAATGAAAATGCGTTATTTATCTTTGTGTATTAATTTCATTAATATTTTATGTTTTAATACTAAAGATAAAATCCTTGGAATAATTACTGTGTAGTTGAAATTATGATGAGATCATAATTATAAGATTCAATTTGCACTTACGTGTTATTCCTAAATGTTTCTAGTTGCAGCTTCATCAAGACTTGATATTATTGAAATGATAAAACTAGCACACATTATGTTTCTTTCTTATGAAGAAAGTAATTGGTCTCATTAATTAAAGTATAGAGATACGTAAACTAATATGTGAGTGATTATTAAAGAATAAGTCACAGAACTGACCCGACTATGAGAATTTCGAATGAAATATTACTTATGTGTCTATGGACTTTCTCATAATGATGGTTGTATAATTAATCATTAGACTTGATATTACCAAGGTATCTAGTATGAGAATTATTGTATTTTGATGTCATTTATGAATCATCCTAGGATAGTTCAGTCGGTAGTAATTAGATACAATATGAACCATATGTAGATAGTTGATTAAGTCAATATAGAATTCGTCACTCTAAAATAATTAGAGAGAATATTTTGTTATTCTTGATTAGTAATGATTTATGAAATTCTCTGACCAGAGTGAATTGATATTTGAAAAGGAGTTTTCAAATTTTAATTATAAATCAATTACTAATTAGTAAGAACGAATATAATTGAATGATAAGAGTAGACACTGTATCCATACTCTATCCAATTAGAATATTGGATGACGAAAGGATTAAATTATACATTATAGCCATATATAGACAGGTTAAGTCAATCACTTTGACATTCCTGATATTTAGGTAATCATGACATGTTGTTAGACGTTAATCATGGTTTATGATTATGAAGTTTTTAATTGGAGAATTAAAGATAAAGCAAAATGAGTTTTAATTTATCTAATTCTAATTGTGAATTAGAATTATAATTTATAATCATTCCTAATTATTAGGAACCTAATAGGTCACACATCGAAGAGCAATTTGTGAAAGAAAAATCAATTTAATTAAGTTGGACTTAATTATAAAGTTTAAGAAACTTTGAGAATCAAATATGAGATATTTGATTTTATTAAAATTAAATTAAATTAATTAGAATTTGATTCTAATTATAATTAAAGAGATTTAATTTTAATGAAAGTATGTCTTAATTTTTCTATTTAAAGGGAAGAGCTTTCTAGAAACTAGCACTTTTGTCTTCTTCTTCTCAAAAGCAGTTTGGGAATTGCTCTGTGGATACCATCAGAAGATGGACAATTGGATAGCTCGTGATTGATCACTCAGAGAAAATATTCAAAGTTTTTCTTCGAAAAGCGAACAAGGTATGATTTCTAAATCGAGTTTTGTTTTATTCAAGTTTAATTAATTATCGGGATCTGCTCAGAATCCGAAAAAAAATTTAATTTTCTGCTGCGCCCGTGATTTGATCACGGTTGGATTCCAATAGATAATTAAGAATGTGTAAAGCAACTTTCCAATGAAAAACAGTAGGAGATTGAACGAATTGCCTTAGTTGTTACAAAATGTGTAATATCAAACTGAGTAAATGTTGGGACTCGATTTCGGAACTGAACCCCAACTGAAAAAACGGAAGCGAATCAAAAGCGAAAGTATCGAAAGCGAATCGAAGGGCTCGGAATCAACGAAAACAAATCGCTTAATCGAACTGATACAAATTCCGACATCCGAAAGCTTATATTTTGAAAAAACTAAATTAGCGTTGGAAACCCTTAGACTAAGCCAATCCGAAATCCGGTATAAATTTTTTTCTTTTCTTTTTCTTTTTCTTTCATTTTTATTCGATCTTATACAAATCAAAACAATATAATTTCCCCATTTGGAAACTAATCCTCAAACAAAACTCAATTCCAAAATTTCTTCTTATACATTCATACATATCCCATAATTCATCTATTAACTAAAATCTTATTTTTCCTTTTTCAAAAATTGGGCAGCATAACGACTGTATTTAAAAAAATCCCAAAAACCTGCAAATTGTTTTAAAATCACTTCTATATTCCAAACCAAAACACACAATTCATCGGACCTCCTGTCCGGAATTCCAGCATAAACAAACACAATCCTATACCTAAAACACTTCAGTAAGTCTCAATCACAAATCAGTATCATCGAACCTCCCGTTCAGAACCCATAATGCATAATCAGAATCAATTCCATTCATATACAATCCCATTCATATTCATCTCAATTCAATATGAAAATTCATAAATTAATCTAAACCCAAACCATCATATTCATATACAATCACAATTCCTATCCTATAATCATATATAAATTTTTGTAACTCAATTTAATACACAAATCCATAATTCATACACATTATGAATTAATGCTTACAAGAATATTAATGGCATTCCAAGCCATATACAGATCAATACTAAAAGTCTCATTATTCAAAACACAAAATAAGCAAAATCGAACAAATATCTTGACTTTCCTTCATTCGATCTCCTGCACGAATACTTGGAGATGGGGATGAAAGGGGGTGAGCTAGACAGCTCGTGGATAACATATTTATAAGTCAAAAAATAAGCAAAAATCATCTTTTCAAAACTTTTGCCATTTTATAAAATTGTCACAGATGAAAAATCATCAAATGCTTAGTTCTCAAAATTTCTCAATTTTTCGAATCATTCATAAACAATTTCAAACATTTCACGATTGAAAAACTC
>JANVCL010000006.1:21703849-21721594 GCA_026546855.1 Erythroxylum incrassatum
ATCTATCACACAATACATATACAAAAACACTCATTTAAGTTCATTTAATATTTCTAAATTTCACTTAAAGACCGGGGTCCAACAGTAAACCCCAAATATAACAAACATCCAACCAATCAACAATATAATACTGAGTGTGGAAGTAACAGAGCAGCTTTAGAATCAAATTTATACACCTTTAAGAGAGGAGTTTGTTTAGCTTTTGCACCTGTAAGGCCAACATCTTCCAAAATATCAAGAACATACTTTCTCTTATTAATGTACATTCCTTAAGATGATCGAGCAATCTCCAAACTAAGGAACTATTTCATAGAACCTAAATCTTTTATAGAAAATTATTGATGAAAAAACTACTTGATGGTGAAAATTTTATCTTCCAAAGCATCTGTAATAAGAACATCATCTATATAGACAATTACAACTGAGAATTATTGACTTATTCCTTTGACATATAAATAGTTGTCAAGGGCTAATTAATAAAAACCAAACTAATGAAGGCGATGAGAAAATTTTTGATTCCATTGTCTCGACATTTGTTTAAAACCATATAATGATCTTTTCAACCTACAAACATGACCATCAAATGCTTATGTATAGTCTAGTGGTGACCCCATATAAACTTCGTTACCTAAATATCTATGTAAAAATTTGTTGTTGATATCCAATTTGTACAAATGCCATGCCTTGGCTATTACAATGGTAAGGAATATTTTGATTATCACCACTTTAGCAACGAGCGAAAAGCTATCCTGATAATCTTCCCCTTCATTTTGATTAAAGCCTTTTTGCAACTAATTTAGCCTTATATCTAACCACAGTCCCATCATTTTTGTATTTAACCTTGTACACCTACTTTATAACTTGTTTTTTTATGAGATAAATATGTTAACTTCCATGTCTGATTAGTTTCTAAGGCTTGCAATTTAGGTTGCATTACCCTTTTTTAGTTCTCATATGTTCTAGCTTGTCTATAAGAACTTAGTTCTTGAATATTTGACATATTCACCAAAAATGACATGTATGCAGAAGATATATGTGAAAAAATAATGCAAGGATATGTTGGTGATGTGTGCGGCGATGACTAATGAGTGCTTGGAATAGAATTATAAGATAAGAGTGATTATACAGAAATTGAAATAAAGTCTTTCATCCATAGGGATTTTTGTTTTGGTCTTGGTACTTTTCCTAGCAGGAGGTATGTCATTATTTAGTATTGAACTTCAAGTTTTAGGATAAGAGGGTGCTATACAATTTGAGGATGAATCAGGTGCAAAAATATCAACAAAACTTGGTCCTACTGAACAAAAGATGTTATAACTAAAATAATGAAAATTGCTAATTAGATTGTCTAAATCTGGAATTACAGGTAAAGGAAATCCGAAATCCCTTGTAATAATGGTTTGATATGGAAAGATATTTTTATAAAAGATGACATCCTTAGAAATACCAATCATTTTTCATTCCATATCATACAATTTATAGGCCCTTTTTCCAACATAATAACTAACAAAAATATCTTTGAAAGCTCTAAGTTCAAACTTATTTGTGTGAGAAAAATTGTTTGAGGCAAAACTTAGGTAACCAAAGGTTCTAAAAAAAGAATAATATGGTATCTTTTGAAAGAGTACATTATAAGGTGTTCGCCAGGATCAGAAGATGAGGGGAATCGATTTATGATATAGGTAGTTATGAGAATGGTTTCAACCAAAAATAAATAGGCACATGTGATTGGTACATCAAAGATCTTAAAACTTGCAATAAATGTCTATGTTTTCATTCTACAACTCCATTCTATTAGGGAGTATTAACACAAGTTGTTTGACGAACAATACCTAGAGTAGATAGAAAAAAATGTATAGGATATATTGGTAAACTCTGTATTATTATTTGTCCTTATGATTTTAACAGACGTATGGAACTGATTTTTGACTAACTTAAATAAGGTATAAAGTGTTTGAATAGTATGATGTTTATGTTTAAGTAAAAAAGTTTGTCGTTCCACTAAAATCATCCACAATGGTCAAGCAATAATGATTTCCATTAGTTGAAGCATTTTTGTAAGGAGCTTATAAATCAACATGAATAAGCTCACAACATGTAATAAAATGAATAGTATCGGATTGAAAAGGTTGTCTACTCTACTTGGATAAATGACAAACTTCACATGTGTATTTTTTTCAGGTAAAAGGATCATTTATTCCATTCAAATGCTTCAATACATTTCACATAGGGATGTCCCAATCGTTGATGCTGGGGACCAATGGTATTTACAAAGTTAACAATGAGGCTTGAGTACAATTTTGACGTATACTGTTTAATGGATTTAGGATGATAAAAGTTGGAATCTAGAGTATACAATTGTCCTATCACTTTCCCTGCTGCAAACACTTTATTAGTAATTAGGTCCTATATTACACAAAAAAAATGTGATGGAAATTAAACTTCAGTTAAGCTGTAATGGTAAGCTTATTAATAGATAAAAGATTGAATTTGAAAGAAGGTATGTGTAAGCAATCAGTTAAGTTTAATATATCTTTTCGTTGAACATCACCTATATGATGAACAAGCTTGATAGATCCATCAGGTAAACGTATAGGTGTAAAATCATTCACAAGAGAAAGGTTTTTCATCAATTTCATACCTACGCACATGTGATTTGAAATTTCTATGTCAATTATCCAAGAACCAATTTCAATTAGTTTGAGTGATCTAAGAATATGATTAAGAGACATACCTGCAAAATCTAAAGTGTGAGAAATTTACTACATGCTTATCAGCTAATATTTTCCCTTTTCCCTTGAAAATTTTGTCAATCTCCTATTGTATCATGACTACAGTATTTGATTTCCAATCTGCTTATGAAGTTTCTCTACTTAATTCATTTGTTGCGTTAATCAAATTCACAAATGATTTCTTTCCTTCTTTGTTTTTCTTTTCTTTCAATTTATTAAACCACTATAGATACCCATGAAGCTTAAAACAAGTATCATTTGTGTGCTTGGCCATGTTGCAATACTCACAATATAGTTTCGACTTATCAAGAGACTCTTTCCTCTTTGTCATACTTTTTCCTACCTCTATTCCCTCTTTCTTGCCTCCTTATGTTCTAACCATCATTTTGTTTTCAACTACATTTGTAAAACTTATGCTTAATTCCTTCTATTTTTCTACTTTTAACACCATTGAATATGCCTTGTTTACACAGGGCAATGGATCCATAATTAAGATTTGATTCCTCACATTATTGTAAGTTTCATTAAGCCCCATCAGAAATTAATTAGTTTATTTTTAAATTCAAGTTCTACAATATGCTTCAAACATTTACACTAAGAAATTAGTGTTAAGCAAGTCAATTCATCCTGCAATTTATTCAGTTTTGTAAAATATTTAGCTACCAATAAATTTCTAACGTAATAAAACTTTGTACAGTTTTAAAACTTTTAAAAGCTTTAAAAATTTTCTGGAATCCAATTACCAACGTAATAAATCCAGAAAAATTGAAAAATCACTTTAAAAAATTCCCCAAACCCGAAAACTAACCCAAAAGGACCCGAGATACCTTTACGATAATTCTAAAATTTTCCTTAAAAAAACAATGTAGCAAAATCCGTACTACTACTGTCAGCCGCTGACGTGGTGCACTATGTTATTGCGCATGGTGTGGGGCTACGCATGCACTGCACACGCAAACACAAGCACAAGCACCAGATGCTTCTGGCACGTGTATTGCATGCGCCCGCCACACATACATGCGTGGCACGTGCCGACATATGTCCCAATCCTAGCGGTCCACATGTCGAGATGGATGCGGCGTGTGCCATGCATGCACTCGGCGATTCCACGCTCGTGGGAGAGCGTACACGATTGGCGCGTGTGTACACGCGTCAGCCGTATCGTCGATCCTCAGTTACTGTAGCAACATTAGGTGCATGACGTTGCATCGCCCTTCGACGAGGAGGGCGATTTTCGGAGTCCCAAGATGCCCTTTTCTGCTCTTTTTGGCCCATTTTCGACATATTTTCATAGTTAGCCTTATGTGTACTACTACTTTTTTTTGTAAATTAAAATATGTATGCTACTTTTACGTAATTATATACATAAAAAATCGAAAATTGAATAAAAACTGAAGAAAACCATATTGAATGGAAACCGAAAAAACCTTTGTTTCCGTCAACCTGATCATGTAGCCGCTCTGATACCACGTGAAATACGTAGTACAAGCCTTATTATGTACGCAGGATCATACATAAAAGGGTAAAAATGAAGGAAATGCGAAATACCAAATTTCGATTCCATTCAAAATTTTGAAGTAGTTTTTAATGCCGAAATGAGCTCCAATCTTCCTGGGACAGTTGAGGAAGTTGTTCACCGACACTCGATTTAGGTCTTTCTACAGTTTTCTCAATACACAAGCTCTCTTAACGGGTCAGAGAACCGTATGCTTACGATTGATATGAACTATCGTAGGAGACCTTAACTTTTATATAACTTTCATATCAAGCTTCCTCATCATAAGGTTGATATGAACCAGGTTCACACTAAAAGAGATCTATTTTTTACCCAAATTTTGACCTATTAATCTATATTATTTATTGGGTCACTTTATTACCCTTATTTAGATCAAATTACGTAACTTAACCAATAATTTATTGAAAACTAAAATTACAATTAATAGTTGTTCAATTAATAGGAAAAAGACAAAAATGTCTAACAAGGTGATGTGTAACTTGTGCTTGTAAAGTTGTAATTTATTTATATCACCATACGGATACAAGTTATTTATAATTTTAAGAAAAGGAAGAACTTAGAAGGGTGATGAAGTGCAAAACACCTATGATTATTAATTTATACTATTCTACCAAATGGCCTAAAACTCTTATCAATTAAACAAATAATAATGTTTGGTTATGCAACTCTTATCAATTAACAAATAATAATGTTTGGTTATGCTTATCCGTAAAGGCAAGAAGTGGCAGAGGCGTGTAGACTTCTTAGGCTTAGCTGGAACTGGAAGTGAATGTTTATTTAATGTGGTCGCTGTCATGATGAGGGCGCAGAGACTCTGCCATGGACCTGTCTTTTTATCGTATTAAAATGCCTTCTTTTTTTTTTAGATACAGACAAGAAAAATCAAAACAGCCTACTAGCACAGCGGTCTGCGATACAAAATCCCGCGCTGGTCATTCTTTTTTACTTCTAGACCATCAATTTGTCATTTGATTCCATTTCCCGTTTTTATTAATGATTTTCATTTTTTATTAAAAACAAAGGATATATTCAATATTTCAGTCATACTTTTATTATTAATAATGATTAAACATCAAATATTTAGATAAATTAATTTTATGAATCAAATAAATAAACAAACAAGTAAAACATTTGTAAAAAATCTTAATTAAATAAAAATTAATTTGTTCGGTATAATTTTTAGTTATTAAAATAAATTATTATTTAGAATCAAACGGTTCATATTAAATTTTTTAATAAATAACCATTTAAAAATGTAAATTTATAATTTTAAGTTTTAAATATATTTAGGATGTTCGTGAACTAAATGTATAAGTTAAAATTTATTTTATTTGGTTTAAATTAATAATTGTGATCACGAAAATATATAAGATTAGGTTGAATACATGTGCTATAATCATATGGTATGCTTGGTAACTAGGAATGAAAATGAGTGAATCCGTTTGAAACTTTTATTTCTTAATTCTTTTTTTTCTTTGCATCTCTCAATTTGAGAATTTAAGATTAATTTATTTATTTAGACAATACATTATTTTGATTAATTCTTATTAGGATATTATGAAGCACATTACTTTATTTAATTTATTTACTAATTATTTTGTTTTATTTCCATAATTTTATATCATAAAATAAGTCCATTATGATTTTTTAAAATTATATTCTTATAAGTAAAATCATACATAATTATTTAAAAATAATAATTTATTGAATCATTAAAAATAATTTCAATTATTTATTAAATAATTTTTATCAATTAATAATAATACAAAATATTTTAATTATTTTTTATAAAATCAATCACATAATAGTCAACATTAAATAAAAAAATTATCGTTACTGCCTCTGACTTATAGTGATGTCATGTTCACTTTCCTAGGATGTTATAAAATGAGTATGGTTGGGTTCGTCATACAAGGCCCAATTTCAGGCCCATATATCGACAGTTCAGTTATAGGTGATCATCTTCTATGCAAATACCAAGACCTATTTAAAGACTTAAACTTGACAATTATCTCATATATAAGATACTATTTGGCTATAATAAATTACTATTTGGCATGACAACATTGTCCACGCGAAATCAACAATAATTTCATTTTCAATATATAGAATCATATATCCAAATTATTGGTCATACCATATGACCAGAACATAAGAATAAAGTTTTTTTTCTTCCTTTTAGACATGTATAATTGTTGTTCTTATGTGCATTCCTGTTAAGAAAGGCACAGAATTACTATTCCCCGTTTTTATCAGCCACTTGTTAATAAATAGGTGAGATGTTCCGTCCTTACAAGTTGGATCAAAGTTAACATTGATGGTGTGTGCAAACGAGTCGATTTCTTAGCTACCGCAAGCGAATTTCTACGGGACAGCAACGGTCACTGGCGGGGAGGATTCACACAAAATTTTGGATGACGTACTCTAGTAGCCGAAGAACTTTGGGGCATGTATGCCGGGCTGACCCCTGTGTGAGATTTGGGGCTCCAACGATCGAGCTTTAAGTAGATTTCAAACTATTGATAAATATCCTCTCTTCCTCATATCACCATGCTGGGACTCTCCATCCTATAGTTCTAGGTATTAACGAATTGTTCACTAGACACTGGTAAATTGTTTATTAGCACATATATCGAAAGAGCAACAGATGTGCCGTCTGACTTGCTAACTATGTCGGTTATTTTGATATTGGCTTTACTTATTTTACTACTAGAGAATTTATTACTACCAGAGAATTTATTAAGAATCTGTTTCCGCGTTCAGTTGTGTAATTTCTGTTCAATTTTTCTTAAAAAATAAACAAATAGATAAGATAGACGGAGGAAAATAGCACATAGAAATAGGCATAAGGTTGCGGAAACGGGCACAAAAGAATTTATCCCGTTAACAGCATGCTATTGTGACGAAGATTCATTTGGCGACTTCAGAGTCTAATCTATTCCATTGATTAATGATTACTTTTAAAGGCACCAGTGCACCACACTCGTACATCGTAAAGGACCACTTTTACATTGAGGAAATTTAGTGGTGTACTATTGTGTGTTTCAAGTTGAAAGCATCAAAAGTTGAATGAAAACAAAAACACGAGAGAGAAAAGATCCAGCATTACAAAAATCTCCCCAATTCTTCTAATTTTGCTTCTTGAAAATTAATTAAAGCAGAGGAATCTAAATGTCCAGTTCATACTTGAACATAAAACGCGGGACAAATAACTAAGTTTAGGAACTACGTTATTTAACATACTCGACATTCTAATTTTGTAACTCAAGCATTAAGACCTTCATTATGTTCCTAACCACATAATTACGAAGTTTAATTTATTATTAGGGTCAAAAAGACTCAGTGTAAAAATGAAAAAATAAAATAAAATAAAGGTTACATTATAACATAACAGAATAAGGATTAGTGTTTTCTATAAAGAGGAGAATATTATTATTCATCTCCATCCAAACAAAAACTCAGAGCATTAATAATGAATGAAAGTTGCTTCAAAGCATGAAGGGAGTAACCAACACAAATGCAATGTTTGTTACCGTTGGAAGACAAGGCCGATTCCGCAATATTACGAGAGAAGGTGGGATATATATATAAATATAATAATGTATTTATATTTAGAAATTGAAAAAGGCAGCCTTATCCTCTCACTCACAGTTACACCCTTCACCTCCTACTAACATTACAAATTTACATCCCCCCTTTATACCTTCCCCACTCTTTCTCTTTCTAGAAGTACAGTAGAACTCAATTAATTTAAAGCCCTCTTATTTTCTCTCTCCAAGAAAAAACTCCACACATAATAAATCATCTTCTCTTTATCACTCACCATCATCATGGACCCACCACTCGCTCCTCCTCCTCCTACCGTCTTACAACCCAACGTCGCCGCCGTCGATCCGGTTGTTCCTTCTACCGCCGATGTTCCTCCCAACCACGCCCCTAACGCAGCCGCTTCCACGGTCTCCCACTCCTTCCCTACCCATCCTCCTTATGCTGAGGTAACCTACTCTCTCCTATTTTTATAGAAGGAAGAAGTTATTATGTTTCCTGATAAGGGTTCTGTTTGTGTGGATCTGAAGATGATATATGCAGCCATAACAGCGTTGAAGGAACGCGACGGGTCAAGCAAAAGAGCCATAGAAAAGTACATCGAGAAAGCTTACACCTCCCTCCCTCCCACTCACTCCACCTTGCTCGCCCACCACTTGAAGCTCTTAAAAAATAGTGGTCAACTAGTCATGGTCAAGAAATCCTACAAGCTTCCTGGATCTGATTCCACTACTGCTGTTACCGCTCAAACGCCACTTCCTCAGCCGTCCCAGGGGCAGAAACGCGGCCGGGGCAGACCATCCAAGCCGAAACCGGACTCTAATGCGCAGCAACCCACCCCCCCACAACCGCAACCATTTTCGGTTGCTTTTCCTCAGCAACAACAGCAGTCCAGTTTGTTCCCTCAAATGGTCCAAAATGCTGCCACTACTCAGATTGTTGCGCCCACTTCGAGTGTGAATGCTAACACGCAGCCTGTGTTAGTTGCACTTGGGCTGGCTGATGAGCCCAAGGTGGATAAACGAGGTCCTGGCCGTCCCAAGAAACCCTCTTTTGTGACCGAAAGTGGTCAAGTGGTGATGGTCAAGAGGGGTAGAGGTAGGCCGCCCAAGAAAACTCCCGGGAGACCCAGGAAGCCCAAATCCGTCATGGGTGCTTTGGCTCCTCGAGGTCGCGGTCGTCCTCCCAAAGCTCAAACTCATCCAGTGGCTGTCACCTACGCCCCCGACGGCACTTTGATCGGTGTGTCCAGACCTAGAGGCCGTCCGAGGAAGGGTGTGCTCCCAGCTCCCGGCGTCGCGACGGTGCTCATACCGGCGAAGCGAGCAGGACGGCCCCCGAAGTTCGGTGGCATCGCCAAGCCTAGGAAGAGCACTGGAAGGCCCGTAGGTCGCCCTAAGAAGGTAATTTACTAAATGCCTTTGCTTTGTCAATTTAAAATCACAGTCAGCATGTTTGATAAACCCCCCAATTCTTATGGGTTGTTGTCTTCTGCTTTATGTTGGACTAATGTGGTCTTGTGGATTTAGCTCTCATAATAAGTGTTTTTGTGTATGTGTGTGTGGGAAGTAGAATTCTAACGTGTCATGGACAATCACTGAACTGTCACAAACTCAAGCAGAAGAAGCCATTGCAGATTTGAAGAGGAAACTTGATTTTTTTGTAAGTGTTTATTCGTTTGAATGCACAAGTCTTGATAAAGTAAAAACAGTGTTGAAGAAGAGGGTTGTATTTATTGGCAGCAATCAAGAGTGAGGCAGGCCGTGGGACTACTAAAGCCACAGTTAAGTAGTGAGACGGGAATCAGTGTGATGACTGCAATCCAAGAATTAGAAGGGCTTGCGGCTATGGACTTCAACGCCCCTTTGCGGGAGGATCCGCTACCGCCGGTGGTCCAAAGTTGAGTGAAAAGCAGAAAACAAAAAGTGAAGGTAAGGTGATCTTGGTCTAGAGAACTTGTGTTGTTGTGATATTATTTATTTGTAAGAAGGAAAGATACTCATCTAACCAAGATAAGGTAGCAAGAGCTTGAGAAGAAGAATGTTTATAAAGTAAACAATTAGTGAGCGACTAATTTGTTGAAGTGATGGCCAGGAGGAGAAGGTATCAGTAGTTTTTTTTCTTTTCAAAACTCGCTGCACATTAAATTCAAATCTCCTTTTTCAATTCAATAATCTGCATGTTTATGTGACAGTTGTTAGTCTGTGTAACTGGAATTTAGTTATATTTCCTTGTTTTTTGCACCAGTTGAAGTGTAAGAGAGGTAAGTTGAGCACTATAATATAATATAGGAGACCAATACTAACTCTTCTACTCTCATACACACTCCATTTTCATACTCCATGTCAACGGCATTACAGCAATACCAAGTTTCTATGTGTTAATGTAGTACGTTGTTGACTTGCTGGTATGGTATACATTAATGAACTTTTTCAGTTCTCTCATGAAGTACTTATTTGATTTTGAGTAAAGATATGTCGTCTATCCTCAATGGATTGTTCACTTTTATGATATTTATTTAATAAAAATCATTCCTTATAAAATATAGATTGTATTCACATATGTTTATTTTTTTTAAATTGCATATTGATAAAATGGCAAGATTATCATATGTATTATATTTTTTGTTTTATGCAAAAAGTAGCTGTTTTTCTAAATTTAAAATATAAAAATACTTAAATAAATGTGTGGTTAAAAACCAAGTTCACAAAAGTATAAAAAGTTTCTACATTAAAATATTTATGTTTCTGTAAAAATATTAATTATAATAATTGTATAAATAATATTGAAAACTCTGAAATATCGTATGTATTATATGTTAATATTATTTGGTTTATATTAATTAAAAATAAAGTCAATTTCATTAAATATGTCAGAAACAATATGTGAATAATTACACAATCAATATAAGATTCGGTGCTTTTAAAATATATTATATTGTTTATAACAATTTGACATACCAAAATCTTCATAATTAAATCTTTCAAAATGTTTTGGCTTAAAATGTTTCCTGTAATGATTTAAAAGTTAAGATTTATTTTTCACTAAAACTGTCTTTAATTTAAGTATTAATAATAGGATGTATTTGCTATAAATTGAAATTTAAGCAGATTTTGAAATTTAAAACATAATCTGCTATAGAGCACTATTTTAAAAAATTATTAATTTACACAAATTTTCCTTTATCTAATTTACACGAATCAACATAATTTTAAAAGACAAATAATGAAAGATGGTCGATTCGTAAAATTGAAAGGGAAAGGTCAAAGGATTTCGATTTTTGAGGCATTTAAGAAAGCAATAAATGAATGACGTTTAATATAGGAGAACAAAAAGAGAGGAGTTTCAAGGACGTCCAAGCGCCACCAAAATTTTTATCTTGTATATTATAAGACATCGTGGGATATATATTAAGCAAAAATATTTGATATAAAAAATTGCTTTTCAAAATGTCCATACAGGCTTATTTGATAATCTACTAGTATTATATTTATAGGACTATCTATTCCTTCTTTAAAAGTAGATCTAATTATCCTTTGTATAGATTTGATATACACTCGTCCTATTTTGTTCTTAATGTTTTTAATAATGTGATCAAGTTTTCAAGAAATATCTTTCTTAGATAGCGGAAAATTCATTACTTTATTGAAAGTTAAACTAATATTTGAAGTTTTTTCTTTAAGATTTATAGAGTAGAACATATGAATTTTTTCGAGTTTTAACCCTATTTTTCTAGTAATTTCATATTAAACCCACTAGAAGCATTTATAGAAAACATAGTAATTTGAATCTTTTTAAGTATTTTTCAATCAATAAGAGCTTCTTGACTGTAATCTCTATGTTTTTAAATATTTCTAATATATTATCTATTATTTGCTTATCAACTTGAGTGTTAAAAGATTCTCCTATTTTACTAATTTATTTCAGAATTTAGAGTTTCTTCTTATTATGTATATGTTATTACTACATGATTTCTTTAGAAGAGCATTCTTTAATATTAATTCTAATTAAATCTTCGTTTTCTATCGCTTCATTTATTCCATCATCTATTTCAGTTTTCTTTTTATTAAATCTTAAGGACATTCATTAACACAATGTCCTTTTTCTTTACAATAATAGCATTGATATTCAGTCATCTTTTTATTCCTTTTCTTACTTCTTCTAATCATAGGTTTTCTAGGTTTATATCTTTCTTTTTTCTTATAACATTTTGCTTTACGTTTTTTAAATATTTTTCTCAAAATATTTCTTCTTTTTTATTTCTTTTTTATCTTATTATAATAATAAGGACTATCACAACATATCATAATGGCATTTCTAAATCATAACAAAATGATTTTTTCTTTATTTCTTTACTTTTCCTTAGTAAACAACATCATCACACCATTCACTTAATTTATTGTTTAAAAAGGATATTCTTTTTCATAAGATAGCTATAAGACTACTATTGTAAATTACGAATGGTTAGTTATCCCTTTTGGTTTAAAAAATGACCCATAAATATTTCAAAAAAATGGATAATATCTTCAAGTATCATAATTTTATACTATGTTATGTGGATGATATTATAATAGCTAGTGATAATATTGTTCAACATATTATGCATCTTAATAAATTTGCAAATCTATGTGAACAACATGGTTTAGCTCTTTTTAAGAAAAAAGCTAAGATATGTTAGGCTAAAATAGCATTTCTTGGTATGGAAATAAATGGTAAGGGAGTTAAACTTCAATCTCATATCTTCGGAAAAATCTCACAATTTTTTGATAAGTTACTAGATGAAAAACAAGTTTAGAGTTTTTTTGGAGTATTAAAATATGCTTCAAATATTATTCGAAACCTAGTCAAAATAAGAAACCTTTTCAAATTCTTTTAAAGAAAAGTCAAAGATTTGAATTTCCACCCTATTTGATTGAACAGGTAAAGAAAATTAAGATTTTGTGCACTACACTACCAACACTTTTATTACCATCTGATGAGTATGATTTAATTTTTGAAATTGAAGCTTCTGATCATGTCTGGAGTGGAGTATTAAAAAAGATCAACTATGATGACTCTAATAATAAGATGAATGAGTCTCTTTATAGGTATACTTTGGGAACCTTTATAGATACTCAACAACGATATCTTATAAATGAAAAAGAATTCTTTACAGTAGTAAACAGTTGTAAAATATTTTATTATTTTTTATTACCTAAAAGATTTTTATTAAGAATTGATAATACTCATGCTAAGGCTTTTATTCAAAATAATTTACCTTCTAAACCTTAATATAGAAGTTATATAAAATGACATACTTTATTAGTAGAATATACTTTTGATATTAAGGTTATCAAATCTATCAATAGAAAGACTTCAAAACTCTACCACTGTTATATATTCCATACATCACACTAGATAGATATCATATTTATGGAATATGATTCACTTTTAAGATGCCTTGGTGGTGAAATGGTAGACATGCTCTCAAAATCTTGTGCTAAAGAGCGTGGAGGTTCGAATCCTCTTCAAGTCAGAAGATTGAGAAATAGAATCATCTGATTTGATTCGTTCTCAATAGCCATGAGACGATCATCTGAGGGTGATCCTTTTGTTGATGGATGCTCCTATTACACTCGTAATCTCTGAAGGATGAGAACTAACTATATAGCATTTACATCGAGAATTTAAGTATTGTACAAGTCATTAGTCAGATATTTTGTAGGACCTATTTGTATTAACGAACTTTCAATATGAATATGTTTATCATAAAGAGATTCATTGTTCCTGACCTTGCTTTGCTTCAACTTAGTGTTATTTGAACAAGTAGAAACCAATTCAAGATGATACGAAGCTCCCTTCTTCTTGTGCCAAAGATCTAACCATTTTCAAATGAACTAGATTTATATCTCCTTTATATTTTCATTTAAGAGTTATTATGTGTTTTTACGTCCCTTTAAGACCCCAAAAAATGGATAAATTCCTTTTCTTAGGAACACATACAAGATTTGTTACTATTTTAAAAAAGGCTAATGGTTACCCTCCATTAACTATTCATTTATTAACTAGTACATTTATGAATTATGAGTTTTATAGTAATATAAATAAAATACATGTCTATGTTACCAAGACAAAATTTGTAACTTGCTATCCTCTTGTCTAACAGGCAAATATTGCAACCAATTGCAGCCATTATAGTAGTAAACAAATAAAATGAGTATTAAATTGGATTTAGATTAGAAGTATAGATTCAAATCACAGCAGGACAATATTTCATTTAAACATTTGCATTCCCAATTTGCCTATGATGTTGCACTAGGCGGGCCTGGCTTTTAGCTAACGCATATCTTCTTATAAGAATATAGTATGATATAGATCAACCAGAAGAAGTATGTATAAAAGTATTTGTTCCAAGGAAGAATGTTAGAATTCTATATGTTTTCTAGGTTTTGAAAAGTGTGGATTTTCTAGAAAGGGAGTCTTGCATCAAGTTTAAACTCCATTCTTGCATGTGTGGTCCTCTAGAAGCACATACTAAAATAAAGAGGTAAAAATTGATTGGTAGTATACTTGATCAAACGAGTGATTTTCTCGCCTACTAATGTTATTGTAGATTTTTAACTGGAGAAGGTGAAACTTGATTTACTTAGATTTTAAGTTTATCAATGTTGAATAAACTGTAAGTGCACAACTTAATTGTAGCTAGTATCGGCAAGTACGAGTGGATCATACAAAGATAATGATTACTAGTAATTACCTTTCTTTTATTATCTAGCCTACTGATTGGATTTTGGATTTGTAATAAAGAAAGTTAAACTTAAACAATTAAAACAATCAATATCAATAATTAGTGTCAAGGTAATGAATCCTCCTAAAACTATTAGATAATTAACCTTTTATCTTGCAATTGTTTTACTGACTATTGAATCGTGAAAAATCCTATCTTATGCTAGTAACTCTCTCGAGACTACTATCAAATAATCCTAGGTTTATTAATTGAATCTTTTTAGGTTAAAGTTTATAGGATTGCTTTATCAATTTGTAAATTCCACTATTAGGTTTGATTCTAATCCAGAGGATTTATGTCAACCTATCTCTAGGTTTGCAGTCAACTCCTTTTAATTATGTTAGATCTATTCATACGTAGGATTTCTCAATCTCTGAAATCATATTATGTCCTAATATTCCAAATCTATTAGAACATACATAAAAACACATAATTAAATTATAATAGATCAATGAAAATAATGGCATTAAATAAAAGAATCAAAACATATTGTTATCTTAAATAGGTTTCATCACACCAAGACACCAACAAGGCATTTAGCTTCAGATGATAGAAAATAAAATCATTGATAAATAAGAAGAAAAGGAATAGAAAACAAAGAGTTTATAATTCTAAAACTCCCTTTTTCTTCTATTGAATGGTCTTGTAAGTTTGAGGATTGAAGTTGTATTCTATTGGATCTTTTGATGATTTCTTTGCTTTCTCCCATTCTCTGGATCAATATTGTCCCTTCTAAACATTTTCTACGATTGGAATCGTCTCTAAAAGTCTTCTCCTTTATTTTGCCTCCGCTTTTGTCTTTTTATAATAATTTTATGGTTTTTGGGAGAAACACAGTCTGATACATGACTATGTACTAGATCATGTATACTCTAAAATCTCTAGAATTCACAATTCTGCGTGGGTTGGGAGACATACATAGCTATAGACACAGTCGTGTATCTCTTATTTGCTTCAAATCTTTGTTTTATGTTACTTTTTCATCCGAAATCTTCTCGTTTTGGTCCATGAAGGTAATTATAACCTATAAATGCACTTAGAGCAAATTAAGTACCAAATATACAATAAAATATAAAATATTAAGAAAAATACATCAAATATGGGTGTATAAATATAGTCAAATATACATCTATTAAATTTCTCCATACTTAAGCTTCTGCCTGTCCTCAAGTAAACCATAATCAAATTTATAAATCTTACAACATCCATCCTTCATTAATCTTGATCTGTCCATTTATACTATAAATCATCATGCCATATTGAATCAAATTAACATACAATTTAAGTCAAGTTATCCTAAATTTACTTTTTAAGTCAATATTAATAGTAATTACATCGATAATCACATTGAAATCAAAATCATAAACCTTTTCACCTCACCAAATTTCACTTATTGCTATAAAGTGTTTAGGGTGAAAATATCAAAACTTTAAAATCGATGCATGAGATCTTGTCCTGAAGTGCAAAAAAGGTTTTGTCATCTCTGTAAACATAAAAAAGATATTTTTCCTTCTTCGACAAGTGGCTAGAAGATGTTAAAAGGAAAAGATAAAACTGAAGCATCTAGCTTCTGTACGTACAGTGAAGATTTTGAACTAAAAAGATATGAAGATAACATGAAAATCTCTCTAACCACTCGGATAAAAGAGAATCCATTATCGATAAAGATAACATCTACTTTCTAGAAAAGTTGATAAAATGTAATTTTTGTTAAATTTTAGAATGTAAGTCTGCTTGTATAAATGAGCCCCTTAGGGTAGTAACATCAAGCAATCTTTATATGGCTTGTCTTTATAATATCTTATACTATGAAATAACAATTCTCCTTCTGTAGATACAGTTTTCAACTTTCATTTTAAAACCATATTCTTCTCCTAAAATCTTTAGTATACACCTTAAGGTAGGAAATAAATTAAGGTTGTGTTGGACTTTGCTGAAGTAGCGTTAAAGGTAGTTACTTTACTCTAAGAATGGAGCTAAAACGCTAGGTAAAAGACTCAATAAAACCTTGATAAAGCTACAGTCAAAACATTAAAGATACATATATAAAAGCGTAATGGACACTCTAATTTGGAAATTTGATATTGGTTTACATGTAATTATATAATGATTTCTTATTTTATGGAAAAAAATTATATATGGATTATTTGGAATAGATTTAAATTATGTAGAATCTATAAAATGAGATAATTATATATGGATTATTTGGAATAGATTTAAATTATGTAGAATCTATAAAATGAGATAATTATATCTCTTTTTGAAGAAGTTGTTAACATTATAACAAATAGTGATAAATTAGAGGATTAAGATTTGTTTCAAATCTCTTTAATCTTTGATATTATCAATAGCTTAGATATGATAAAATCTTTTATTTCTTCTCGGGATTGATTTTTGTGTTGATTTTTTTATGGATTTCTCTATTAATTTTGTGATGGATTTTTGAAATGGTATATGAGATGTAAAAATTGCAGAAGGAAGATCATTTAGAAATGACTAGACATTATGAAGCTTATCACCTAAATGGCGGAAGATAAAATAAAAACCTGAAGGATTAAAAATAGAAACTGATCTAGCAGAAATTCAAAAAATGATAGAATATTATAAAATAACATTTTTATATAGAAAAATTAAAAAACGAATCATGAATATTGATAAGTTGTCGTTTTTGATATATTCTGGCTCTATTTTGTTATCGTTTTTACATTAATTGATGTTGAAGTTCTTTTAGTATTTGTGAATTTGGTATTGCTCCCTTGTTTTTTAGAATTTGTAGGTGTTTTGTAATTTTACACAACCCGTGTGATTTGAAGCAAGGATGCGCGCACCCAGATCCGAAGGTTACACGACCTGACCGTGTGAAATTACACAGGTCGTGTATGACGATTATTTTGACAGTTTTGGGGGTTTAAAGAGAGAAAACTGGAGATTGAAGAGGGGCTTTTTGGAACGGGCAGAGAAACGACAGAGGGGAAAAGAAGATCGAGAGGAGAAGAAGGGAACAAGTGACAAAGAAGAACAATTTGGAGATTGAGAGATCAAGATTCAATACACAATTGGAGTTCCTTTTTCTTCCTTTTTCCATTTTCTATTTCACCCTTAATGTTTATGTTAATAGTTTTTACTTTTATGATTAATTCAGTTATGGATCCTTAAATTCTCTTATTCTAGGATGTTTGTTTCAA
>JANVCL010000006.1:21734024-21748408 GCA_026546855.1 Erythroxylum incrassatum
CAAAAAGTTGCTCCCGTCCAACCAAAAACAATTCAATAAATAAATTACGCATAGCTAATGAAAAATGATGTAGCCAAGAAATCACGCGTATCCAATCTACCACTATCTAATAATTTTCTGCACTTCAACGTTATCTGTACGTACAAAAACCCTTGGCCACACTTATGAAAAATAACTTCAGATATCTTAACATGTCGCAACAATTGAAAAGAAAACCGCTGTCTTGTTCACGTCGATAATGGGCTACGGCAAGCAATCCGTTCAACTCAAGAACACGTAAATCCCTAGCATGCTCGCCAACCAATTGCTCTTTATCTTATATCCCTTAAATCACGTAAGCTGTGTTTTTGTCATATGTAATTAATGCCCACTCAACTGTTGATTGTAAGACATCTACGCAAGATGCACATCTTTTATGGTTAGAATCATACATGACATTCACTAGTAAAAACCCTTAACAAACACGTAAACAATTTCCCTTATTTCCTATCCACAATAAATCCAGCAGTATATATATCACCAAGGTGATACACCTTAAATTTGTCGGAAAGTAGACTTCTACTTTGTATAAGATTCTTTGAAATTTTTTTGAATCTCATTATAATTAATATTTTATATGTCTAATTAACAAAGAATGTCAAAACTAATCACTTAGAAATATAATATATATCCTAATAAAATATAATAAATAAAATTCAACCATGATGTTGTGCTTGCTTTTCTCGGCATTCCACTTCAAGAAATAGTAAAATCGACATGAGATGAAAGAGCTAAGTAAAAAAGGACAAATGGAAAAAGAGTACACATGCATATATATTTTGTAGGTATTGGCACCGGTGAGGGATAACATAGATTTGAATCCTTTTACTTTTAGGTTACGGCACTTTCTAATGATAGATTTTGTAGTTTTCCATAAAGACAAGATAAAGCTTATCTGAAAGCACTAGGAAACCTTAAACAAATTGAATTTGTGCTCAACCATCCGGCTTTTTCTTCACACTTTCAAAGTATGCTATTACTTCATAGTGTATCGACTCTTTGCTTTGGTATGCCTTAATGAGGTCACTCATGACGTAATTACATCCAATAGATTGCCTAGCTATAGCTAGTTGGTGTCCACCACATAATTAAGCTAATCAACCAATATCTCTATGTTGCTCCTCTTAAATTTCCAGAACAAATGTATCAACCTTTTGTTCTTTATTATAATCGTTGACTACTCGGTGCTTTAATTTATGCACTCGTCATTTGCACGACATTAGACTTCCGTTTTTGACAAAATGCAATGGAAGAAACGTGAAAACGCACAAAAGGAAAAAGTGCGTGCAATCAATATTCATAAGCAACATCTATTTTTCCTTGAAATATAACTAAAATGATATGTGTACAATTTAAGTCTATTTTGAATTAAAATTATAAATACGCATTATCTTCAACTATGGATAGAAACCTAAAAATAATCTAACCATAAGAAATTATAAGATGTCTAAAACGTCTTCTAATATAATTATCGTAATATTAATTTTTTCCTAGTTAGTTGTGATTTATTTAAATCATAAATCTATATTACTTTGATTTGAATTGTGTATCCATAATTTTTAATTTAGTATAGAACTTTATTTATAAATAAGGACTTTTAATAGTATATTGAATATAAATAAATAAGTCTTTTAAGGTTAAATCACGTAACTCTAATCTTTTTCTTTCATTTTCTATCGTCTTTCTCGTTATTTTTATTAATTATTTCAATATGGTATCATACTAATTATATTTTTTTCCGTAGTTGTAATTTCTTTTAACTAACTATCAGTCCTATTGTATTAAAATCGTCATGTCAACAAATATATATATATAGGTTGGAGCTCCCTATTGCCCGCTTAATAACCATGTAAGCTAAAGTTGTTTATCAAGTCTACATGTCAGTTATTCTCTTCTTACTAACAAATGATCACTACACTTTGATTTTTTGTTTTTTACAAACGAACAAGATCATTACTATAATTCGATTCATTCTCAAGGAGGGATGTTAAGAGTCTTTTGATATGATCATAATCAATCAAATATTTTAGGTAGTTATAGTTTATCTTGATCTTTTATCTGTGTATATTACTTTAATTTATTATTTATATATATATATTTATTTATATTAGATTAAGTATGCTTTCAATTCACAATTTTGATGATAAAAATGTTAATATTAATTTTTTATTGTTGACGATATTAGTAAGTTAATTTGTGAATTAAGTTTAAAGCAAGGGATAAGTGGGCGAAAATCAAATTGAGCAAAGTGGAGCACCAAATACAATGTAAGTGAGATTCAAAATAATTCAAGTCAAGTAAACCAATAACAAGAAAAATGAAGATAATCAATGCTTTAACAAATCATTGTAATCTTTTATAATATTGTTTTAGTCATTTTTTAATAAATTAAGGATTTGTATGATTATTTACAGATAATGCATAGTACATAAATCTTTTTATAATCAAGAATTTTTTATTTAAAAATTTAAAGAAAAATTCATTGATCTTCAAACAAATTTAAGAAACTTTTACAAGTGTTTTGAGTCAAATATTCATCAAAATAGAGTGATTTACTAATCTTGAAAAAATTAAAGTGTTAGAAATTAACACTTCAAAGTTTAGAAGTTGACTGACTAGAAATCCTCGATGGTTAGTGAGAAAGTGGTAGACGTAATTTGACTTAACTAGATTATTAATTGCTTGTTACACGATGTATTATTGGTATTAGTACAGATAAATATCAAATATGTCGTAGAATTGTGTTCTTTTTTTAGAAATAGGGTTGTCATGAGAATTTGACAAAGCATTGATAGAGCTTGCATATGTACGTGTTACGAGAATTTGACAAAGCATTGAGATGTTTAAAGTGTGTTCTTACATCTTAACTACAGAATTTAATTATTAATAGTAGAATAACAAACATAAACACTATAAAATGTCATGTAAAACACATTGATAAAGTTGATACAACGAATAGAAGAAATACCTATGAGTATGGGTCCAGTGAAGGTACTATTGTTTATATGCTTGATCCATCTCTCTTGATTTGTTAAATCAACATAAAAGGATTCAAAACTATTAAATATGAAAAAATAAATTATAACGTGAATTTTAAAAAGTGACAATAAAATATCTTAATTTTCAATTTTTCACAAAAACAGTCCGATATTAGAGTTTCTGTTAACATATCTAAATGTAATCCTATATTATAAAATAAAGGGCAATATAGATTTCTTTTTAGTATAAATTTCAACTCAAATTTTCAAATAAAATCAATCTAGTTTTACATTAAATATACTCATTTTTCTTTATAGGATGGGTTTATAGACATTGTCAAACAAGATAATATTCTGGTTTGGAAATGAGAAGAATTCAAACCTAATGTGGAGTTTCTCTAATTTTGGGATAGTAGGTAGTCTTGAGTAGTTTTATGTTGCAGGAACTGCCGTAAGAAATATTTGTATTATTGATAAGGTGATTCTTGTTATGATCGTCATGTTGGTAGATATGGTTTAGGTTGTTGTTATGGTTGTATAGTCATGGGGAACAATTATAGAGTCCCTCGTGCTCACATGTTAGGTTCTTTTGGTATAGATAAGAGATTGACATCTTTGCCAATCTCTCGATTGTATATACCTTATATTTATTTATAAATTTTTTAACTTACCAAAAAAAATCTATCATTAACCTAAAATTAAAAAAAAGATTATACATTCCATAAGCACACCACTTAAGCTTACAAGAAAAATCTAGATATCAAACTAGAGTTGGATATCCTAACTAATTAGTTAGAAGAGATAACATATTTGTAGTTGCTTATAGAGGAAGCTTAGTGGTAGAAATTGGGTTCCACCCCATCAATTAGCTTTTGATATTTACCTCTGCTTAGCAACTAAAAGTTTTGTTCTTTCTTTCTTTCAAAGAACAAACTTAGGTACATGCATTTTCCAGCTAAAAAGGAACGTAAGTTCCTTAACTAGTGAAGCACTCCAACAAGAAAAACTTCCAACAACCAATCAACCATAAGCAAAAATATCGAATCCACCTTTTAAGATGCCTTGAAAAACATAAATTCATAGTCAATATCTCTAAAAATTTACCCTGTAAAGTAGACAGATTTCTTAAGAAGGAGACATTGAAAAGCTAGAGCATTCTTAGCATTTTTAAGAACTAAGATTGTAGGAAGAGATAACGAACGTAGGTAGATGGTGCACAGAGACAATAATTATAAGCAGATGAGAGAAAGATGGATAAAAAGAAGCTTGAGTTAGGATAAGATTTCTTTTTTTATTAATAATCAATTTAATTTAATTATAACTTGTATAAATTGAGTTACTCCAGCCATTAAATATTTAACTTATTATAGCTGGCGTGGCTTGCTACTTTAGATCTGTTAACAAAGACTCTAACTTCCAGTTATTTTTGCGAAGAATTAAAAATTTGACTATTTTATTCACTTTTTATAATTAACCATATTTATTTCAACTTGAAAAGTTAACAAAATTGAAAATATTTGTTTGGAATTGAATTAACAATTGGAAATAATATAGAGAATTGATTAAACTTTAAACGTGTTAAACTTTTGAATTACAAAGCTTAAAGAATAAAAAATAGGTTGCAATTTAGTAGAAAAATAAACAGGAGAGTAACTTGTGAAAAACTAGATAATTGAGTAATTAACATAAGGGTTTAAATAACAAAACTTCAAAACATTGAGGGTATGTTCAACCGAACATAACCTCGAGTTCTTATCACTACAACAAGGAAAATATTTAGCGACATATTTTTTTTGCTACGTTTTAAAAATTGTAGTTAAAAGTAAGTCTTTGATGACACTTTTAAAAATCACCTGTGGCAAAAGAGTAAGCTTTTGTGATGATTTTCATAATCATCACCAAATGAGGACTATTTGGCAACGATTGTTTACAATCGTCGCTAAAGGGTTCATATTTTGTGACGTTTTTGAAAAACATCACAAAATGAAGACCCTTTAGCGATGTTTTGAAAAAACGTCACAAAATGTGGACTTTTTAGCAACGATTTTAAAAAATCGTAGTGAAAGGGTCCTGATTTGTTGCGAAAAGATGACCTTGATTGACCATTTGGCGATGATTTTTTAAAAATCTTTGCCTAATACACAAAATATACCAAATAATTTTAAGACAGAATGAAAACGAGAATGACGCTTAAAATAAAAGGCCATAAATCTTAAAACACTCATCTCTCATCCTCTGCTCAATGTCACTCACGGTGAAGCCTCACGTCCACCATTTCAATCTTAGAAATGGAAAACCCACCTCCACAACCAGAGATTAGACCTAAACCTACTCTATCTATGGCATGGACCAGTGGCAAACACTTCTCTTCCTCTTGTTCCATGTCGTCTTCTTCTCTGTTTTTTCTTTCACGTGTCTTTTCTACTTTGAACCCATCTGTATCTTTTTGGAGGCCTTTTTCCTCTTTGGAAACGGCCTAGGTGTCTCTGCCCGCTTCGTCACTAGGTTCACATGTTGCGTAACAGCTCTATCAGGGGTTTGCCTTTTTTTCGCTGCCGGTAACTTCTTTTATAGTTCGTTGGCGTTGCATCACAACATGATTCAAAGAATGGTGGGGTGTGTCAGTGATTGGTCCATGGTGAAGTTGGCTTTGGATGTTGGGTGTGGCTGTGGGATATTGCTAAACTCCGTGGCGACTCAATGATAGAGATACTGATAGGCTTTTATTTGATACATTAATGTAGTGAATTGTGCAGTATTTTGGGATAGAAATTATGCTAAATTGTTGTTTTTATATTATCTTTGAGTGTTAGGACTTTTTTGGAAAAATATAGCAAAAAGATAGCAAATTTGAAATGCATAAAACATCATACACCAACAGCAAATTGAAGACTATGCATTGGGTGAAAACACAATGTACAAAAGGAGGGTTCAACATTGATTCAAAAAAAAAGAAAAATAACGCAGCCAACCAAGCGAAAAGGGAGAAGGTTCGGTGTTGTTTTAAAAAGAAAGAAAAACGCAGCTTGAGTAAAAAAGCAAAAGGAGGTTTAGCGATTTGAAAAGAGAAAAACGTTGTGTAGTGTTGTGTTATAAAAGTGGAGGGTTCGGTCTTGGTTTGAAGAAAGACAAAAACCCTGCGCAACCAAGGAGCAAAAGATGAGGAGGGTTTAGCGTGTTTTAAAAAGAAAGAAACAAAGAGACATAGCCTAGACCCCTCCACTAATGCAGCCTCCACACATCAATAGAGACACAACCTTCACTCACCAACAAAGACTCACACACATTGTTAGTGAATATATAAAACTAATTAAGTTGTCTCACACAACAAATTAAGCTATTGTGGTGAAATGGTCATTTAACATGGTATCAGAGCCTTTGTGACCAAGTGATCATGAGTTTAAATCCTATCACCCACCTATTATTCAGCACAAGGTAAAGTGAGCCTATGCAAGTTTCAAGCCTAAAGGGCTTTCACTTGAGGGGGTGTGTTATTGAATATATAAAACCAATTAAGTTGTCTCACATAACAGTTTAAGCTGTTGTGGTGAAACGGTCATTTAATATGGTATCCCTCCATTCAATGCAAAATCAACGCAGCCTGTCTTCACTCCACTCACACACACAACCAGCCTCCAACATCACAAACTCCACCAAAACCAAGAAGAACGCAGCCTCCACTTGAACCAAGAGACACAGCCTCTAGACAAGAACAACGAAGCCTCCACTGAAGAACAAAGCATCCAAACAGAAAGAGAGCACACTGTTTTGCAGCAGTTGGAACTATGTTCTTCATTTATATTTGATTCCTTCATGAGTTTGTCTGGGGTTTATGCTTTTGGATTGCTTGACATGATGATTTGCAGCTAGAACCTTAATTTCTCTTTGGGATTTGATGTTTTGGTGTTGTTTTAATATTAAACATTGCTGGAATTCATGTTTGATTTTCTTTGGGTTTACTTGTTTTTACTTTGGATCATTGGAAGTTTGCTTGGTATAAATTCACCTTTAAAAAAGGGGGTTTTGCTAGAAGATTGAAGGAATTTCAGCTAGGATTTTCTTATGAGTTGGGAGACTTAAGAAACTTAGGAGGTGAAAATAGAAGGTTTGGGTTTGGAACTTAAGAAACTCTAAGAAGAACTTAAGTAAGGGATTACTAAGTGATGTCTAGAGGGAGAAGGAGACTAATTACTCTTAAAATTTACATACAAGGTTAGGATTTTTCATTTGTGAGGGATAGCTAATTTAATATTAAGGTTGGCAAAAATATCATTTCCTAAGAGAAATTTATTCCCCATTGAAGTTAATACTTTTAATTAGTAAATTGTTGCATTCTTTTCTTAATTACTTATTGCATAAATATGTCACATTTATAGTTATTTTGGTTGCATTGAATTGGGTAGTTGCTTCAAAATTCATTTGAGTTTTTAATAATTCTTTACATTGCTTTTAATTTCCACAAATTTCACCCAACCTGATTTTAAACACCGTTAGCTCGCGTAGATTAGAACTTTCTCATAATCCCTGTAGATACAATTCGGTTTTTACCGATTTATTACTCACTTCGACAATCGTGTACTTGCAGTTCACAAAAACTCAGTTGAAGGAAACAAGTAGTTCTAGTCGGGTTGTCAGTTTGGATGGTCAAAATGGACAACCTTGTCAACTCTCCGTACAGCCAACATGGATGGTGGGCATAAGTAATTAAATTAAATTAGTTATATTTTTAGAATTTGACTATATGATGGAGTAATCTCTAATTTTACCCTACAAATTTGTAGAGTAAGCTTAGGAAGGCTAGACAGAGTCATTGGTTGGGTCGAAGCATGGACATATCCACATTGGGGGCAAGTGGGAGACGCTTGCCCCCACTGTCTCCAAAAAATTTTATATGAAAAAAATTATTATTTTAAGTTTTGATCCCATTAAAAAAATTCTCTCATTAAAATTTTGCCCCCATCAAAAAAAAATTCTACTCAAAAAAATTTCTAGATCCGTTCCTGGGTCAAAGACCGATTGTTTGAGGTGTTTCTATGAATCCAATAGATCATCCTCATGGAGGAGGTGAGAGTAAAAGCTTTGGAAGAGGTTCAAAAAAACTGAGTACTGACTGAGTTGCTAATTGTTAACTTTGTCCTCTCTTTTAACTTGCATCTATTGATTATATGTTTCTATGCTCTTAAGGTATTTGATGTTTTGTTTCGAATAGTTGCTATGTGATATTGGACGTACCTCATAACAAATGGCTCTTATTTTTCTTTTTAATGACTCCGGGTTCTTCTGATAATATTCATACCTCAGCTAATAGGGTTATATGTTCAGACTTTGTAGTAAATATACCATGTTAGATGCTTTTGGGTTTCAATGTTTGTTTTTCATTAGTTTTTTGCTCTTCGGAAAGGAAGTAAGTTATGTTTATTCCCATGTTTCTTTGGAAAGGAAGAACGTTATGTTTTTTGCTCTTCTACTGATTGCATGTTAGAAAGCAAACTTCTAGATAAGGCATGCAGAAATATGCTTCATTATAGATTTGGATTATGCGAGTGTTGGCCTCCTGTACACATCTAGTTGGGACCTAAAGTGACTGGCTTGAGCATGGTTAACCAATACATACATAAGAGTACTTGCTATAACTTTCATAATCGGATCTTAGACTGAAGATGTATAATTCTTTGAACTCCTCCCGTATTATTGCAACTGAGTTTCGTCTCCTGTATTTTTTGGAAGAGTTTCACAAACACCACGGGAAAACCCCACAAAATCTAGTTATAAAACTGGTCCACTCAAGTGCAAAAAGTAACTGCTTGATCTTTTAATTCAACTAATTTTCATATTTGATTTGATTGCTCCTTACCATGAAATTACTTCAGCTTACGAGTGATATATCTAAATAAGGTTTTTGAAGATCCATTTTGAATTATAAACAATGCTTGACATCCATCCCTTTAGTTTCTATCTCATATATCTAGTAGACATTTAGATGAATTTAGTCCCTTCCTATAGAGCCTTATGCTAATTTATTCTTTGGATTTGACACTTATCATTATCAGTGAGCTATCTTAAATAAGAAAAATAGTTAATAGAATAATCTATAACTTCAATTGCACTTCTACTGGTTTATTTTTAACATTGTTGCTTTGCTTTTCATTGTTTTAACACTTGGAGCAATCTTTTTAGCCACAGATTTTGTTTATGCCTTACAAATATGCATTTGTTCGACGCTTTACTTGTTAGGTTGAGAAGAAAATAAACTTAATTTTATTTTGTTGTTGAAGTTATGGATGCACCCAATGCATATATATTACAACAATCATTTTTTGTTTTACTCTATGTTGGATTGTTGAGTGCTTATATGATAAAAAAGTTGTACTTTGGAAGGTAGTTAATGGTTTTCAATGAATATTTTGCTGGATTAGTTTCCTATTCCATCACCCTCCTTTTTTCTTTCCTAATGGAAAACAAACTAGCTTAATTATGCATAATTTCAGGCACTCTATAAATCTTGAAATAGCTTTTATGATTCTTATGACTAATCTTTCGTATATGATAGTTGATGTATGAAGTTGATCTTATCAACATGGACTAACCTACAGTCATTCTAGTCACGTTGTAATTTTTGTATTCTCAATATTTATAATTTGTAAAATGGTCACTATATTTATTATCTTGTCTATAAGAATTGTTAAAGTTGTATTAAAATCTTGTATACCAAGAATTTTTTTTGATGGTATAATTTAATGATATATTATTTTTTATATACAATGCTTCAAATTATTAATTAATTTTGTATTATATTTTTATATATTAATTTAACAAAAAATCTAAATATTATATACCATAATATAGCTTTAAAATGACATAAATAATTATAATTAACATGGTATAACATTTTGTTAAAATGTATGCTAAAAATTTGAGTACATTTTATAAAACGTAGCTAAAATATTTTAGCTACGAAAACTAAACATAGCTAAAATGTATTGGCGACGATTTTTTAAAATGTCGCTAATAGTTTTTAGCTATGAAAATAAAGTGTAGGCAAAAACTATTAGCGACGATTAGTGAAAAACATCACTTATGATTTTCAGTTATGAGGATTTAGCGACGTTTTTAGCGATGAATATAAATCATCGTTAATTACTATTAACCACGATTTTGAAAATTTTATTGACGAATTTTTTCGTAGCCAAATGTCATTTTTGTTGTACTATATACGCTTAGAATAAGACAAGAACGTGAAGCATGTAATTATATTCAAACTCTCTCAAACTACTCCATTCATACTTGCACAGGGTACTCTCTCCCCTACGTGTTTGGAATTTTCGTTTACTTGATTTGGCAAAAAAAAATCTCCATTGAAGTTCTGTGAAAAAAAAATCTCCCTGATCAGAAAAAGAATTATTAAATTCTTCCTTGAAATAAGTTAACTATAAGTAGCGAAGAAGCTCCTCCTTAGTCTTCAAGAACTACGAAATTAGTTATGCAAGAAAAATAGTTAAATAGAATGAGGGAACTGAAAAACTGATTAATTTTTAAAATAAACAATGACAAAAAGTTATGGTTAGCTGAAAACTTATCAAATTGATTAACAAAAAAGAGGGCCTCGTGATTAGGTTTTGGGAATGCTACTTCTGGGTGCTCAATGTTCATCGAAACAAATGACGTAACCGATTTTTTAATTCTGTGGTCGGGCCTGCCAGTCTATTCTGATTTGACGACAACGGACGCAAGTTCTTCTAAATAGGATGAAAATCACCGACATATCTAATATCTTATGAGAGTTGGGATGGCTAATAAAGTTTAAAGTGGTCCTATTGAATAGTCAGCCATTTACATATATGAATTCTTCAAACTAACAAGATGAAATTTTGAATCATTCGAGTTCGAGACCTGAAGTTAGTAAGTCATCCAACAGTTTCAAGTTTTATGTCCAAAACAAAATCACTGGATCTTGGGAAATGTTAAAGATTTTCTCATGCAGCTCCTAATACATTTGGTAAGAAAATGTATAATAAAAAGAGATTGACCCTTCGACGCTATTCAAGCTTTTGGTAATTTGGCTTTCCAACTTAGCCTGTGGATGATGCCAAACCATTTCTGACTAGACCTACACTAGTTTCCAGGGACCTGACATGGCAAATGATGAGTGGGAATGCAAAGTTTGTAATTTACTTGCTATTATGTGTGAACTTATTGGTAGGAAATGATCATTTGAAACCCATGAAGGGTTGACGAAAGAGCCACCATTTTATCAATATCGGCTTCTCGTTGAATCCATATCAGTGTGAACATGACGTAATTGGCAATTCATTTATATGACATAAAGGATCTTTAAGAGCCTCTTAGGAAGAAAACGAGACCACTAGGTAGACACTCACAAGAACATAAATGAGAAGATGAGAAGCGGTGATACGTGTCACGAGTGTGCATACATTATCACCTTGTGGTTTCCCTTCCAATTAAAGATTGCTCTATTTGACCCCTGTCTAATATTTTTATGAAGAAATCAGCTCTATATATATCCAAACCCCATAACTCTAAAGCTCTACCCTTTGGTATGTAAATGGTCTTGCAGCTCTTACCCAAACTGAGAACGCCAATATGCCGCCTACCCAGAAATTCGTCCTTTGCATTTTCCTTGTTCTGCTTTCATTCACGAGTTCCGAACCTCGTCCACTAGTTCGTCACCAGAGGAATCGTTCATTGATAGAGACTGCAGAAGAGATGGTGATGGAAAGCATGCGAAGACAAGATGGGGGCTTCAATGTGTCTCTTAGGATAAGTCCTGGGGGCCCTGATCCCCACCATCACTAGGCATGCTCTAAGATCACGTCAAAGATCTTGATCGTTTGCTCTTTTGCAAGCTTATAATGGTTGATATACGTGAAGGGAAAGAGGGAGAACCGTAGAAGTTAACTTTTGTGCTTTGTTATATCTGGTAATAATACAATAGACATGTCATGAAAGTTACGGGATAAATTTTTTATTTCTGGTTCTTTCTTTTCCTTTTAGCTATGTAAACATATGTATCACTAAATAATGACGTGACATTGGATCATGACATGAATGTTGGCCTTAATTACCTTTCTAATTGATTTGTGCAAGTTGTTTAAGGTCCCCTTCCGGATCTGATGGTCTTGGAATATTGATTGAAAACTTAAAACAGGCGTAGTTATAAAGTGATAATGTACTATTGCTTTCTTGGCATAACAGTTCTTGCCGCATTTCTTTTGCAAGCCAGTACATCGATCGAGTTGTCATCTTTTTCATATATTAAGTCCGTAACGAGATCCCAAGAATGGGATATGGCCTTTCGTTTTACCTCTACTGTTACATACATAGATAGTGATATCCTAAGCGTTATTTCAAAGAACTGACATTAAAAGCATGCATTCAATGCTTTTGTCTTTCGGTAATATAGTATTGCTACTTTCTCGATTCTCAAAGTAAACAAAGTGCAAGGGAGTGGGCCCTATACGGTTCTATTTTCACGACACAAAACCACAGGAAGCTATTTTAAAATTTTTAAAACAAGAATTATTATTTTTAGTGTATATAAATAAAAATTTAGAACATATAAAAATTTAACAATTATATTGCAGGTTTTGTATAATTTATTTGAAAAATTAAAGAATACGATTGTGGTCAGTAATTAATTTTACATAAATATTAAAAATTAAAATCTCACATTTTTAAAACTCTACCAAGAATCTCATTATATCCATTCATTTTTACTTTTGAATTTGATGATATCAGGAGTCACATAACTATTATTATTACATGACTATTAATCGACTAAGGAGTGGTGTCCACTGTCCACCACCGTTCACATTGTTAGGTCATTATCTAAGATGAACATCCCAAAAAAAGAAATGGGATTTGGAAATTGGAAGTGGCACTTTTAGGCATCTGCTTCAGCCGAAATCGGCTGTGTCGGCAATCCTTACCAAAGTGATTATTTTGGAATCTTTTAAGATTAAGAAAACAAAATGCGTACGCATGTGCATTTGTTTGGAGCTCCTTTTTCCATTAGTGGATCCAAGGAATACACAACCTTCGTAGGTTCTTATTGAAGATTCTATAACTTGGGATGACAGACGAATGATGTTGTTGATAGGCTCACTAACTTTTCCAGCCACAGTTGACAAATTTGGGAAAGGGTAAACCAGTTGAATTTGTAGTCAACTCTCCTACAGATGTAGGTTACATTAACCAGACACGTAAATTTATGTGTTTGCATCTACTTATTTCATCTGGACTTTTAAAGTGTTATTAAAACATAAAAATTTAAATTAAAAGTTATCGTAATCAAGTGTGGGATACCAAACTGATCATGTAATTTCTATAAATGAGTCAAAATAGGGTTTTAGTGTCATTAAACATACATGAAAATATAGTTTAAATAATTTAGATGTCTGGAAATAAAATTTAACTTTGCTTAAATTTCTTATATGTAATCTTAGGATATAAATACTTTTATAAAGGTGCCACAATTTTATAGGAGAGAAATTTAAAAAAATTGAAAATGTTATTGTCATCTATTATCTTTTTCTTTCTCACAATAATAAAAGAAATAAATCTTCTTACTTGTGGATATAACTCACATGACCCTTATAAATTTTATGTTTTTATTTTGTTTATTTTCTTCTTATATTAGTTCTATTTGTACGATGATTGTTATCAAGTACTTGGCGTCGCAATAATTAATACTAAAGCATATGTTTTGTTGTCAAGATGTCTCTTTACAAATTCGTTATTGAGAAGTTCAATATATCACATGATTGGAAGGTACGTAAAGATAAGGGTAGTTCTTGTTCAATAGGGATACGCAACAACATTGGAAGGAGAAGAAAGCTGCTCGAGAATTTGAGAGTGCCAAAGAAGGAAGAGAATCTGTCACAGGTGCACAGTTGTAATATTATTAAGTTTGGATGACAACGTCTTAAAAGAGGTATCAGTGAAATAACTTCTGCTTTTTTATAGAGATGACTTGAAAGTAAGTATCGAAAGAGATCACTTACTGGTCATTTATATCAAAAGCAGCATTTGTATACTTTGATGATGACAAAAAGTGCACAAATGAAGGATCACATTGATAATTAAAGAAAAAGGTCATCAGTACATATGAAGTTGGGATATGTGGGCCTAGTTGTTAGCAAAAGAAGGAATAAGGAAAAATATATCGGAAATAGGAGTAAGGCCATCTCTAACCTTTGCACCAAATTTGGTGTAAAATGGAATATTCTTAAAATTTTTTACATCAAATTTGGTGTTATTCCAATCATTCTACACCAAATTTTTACACCAAATTTTTTTAAAGAATATACCACAATAATTTAGTTATTAACTAAACTAATTTATATTTAT
>JANVCL010000006.1:21763057-21774869 GCA_026546855.1 Erythroxylum incrassatum
TTGATGTGATCAGGGAAATGAACGAGAATGGAAAGTTGAGGAGCCTTGTTGAGGGATTTCCAGTTCGAAATCGTCCACCGTATTGTAATGCTTGTGGAGAAGTTTCCATCGTCGACTGTCCATCTTGCAAATCTGGAAAGAACTGCTCAGAGTGTAATAACAGAGGAATGATCAAATGCCCTGCTTTCCAATCATGAATCATGATGCTCCACAGTGCTTATTTAGGCTTTGCAAACAAGTCCAAGCTCGATAATTTTCGATTTTTTTGGGCGAATCAGCTTTGGTAGATTCGGAAATTTAAGTTCAAAACTCATTAGTGTTGAGGAATTTTACTCATTTTGGCATATATCTTTTAGTTATTAAAAAGTAACAGATTGAGAATGTTCAATTATTGCTAAATTAATTTACGAATATATTTATATCATTTTAAAAAAAGTTGTTGGGAATTAAAGAAAATTATGAAATGTCTATTTTTTGTATTTTTATGCCAAAATTTTAATTTGAGAATAGCCTATGTTCAGGGCCGTTCCTATTATTTTATAGGCCCTAGGTGAAATAAAAAAAGGGTCTCAATAAATCGATAATATATTTAATTTTACATGTTTGTATAAAACATAAATGATTCAATTTATAAGTTTACATAATCAACTAAATATTAAATGATCATAACACTAACAAATATACCAAGGATCATAATTTATGAAAAACAATTTCTCCGTGCATTTCTAGATGCAAAATCACTAATAATATTATCAAGATTAATATTATCCAACATATCTTTCTCAATACATAACATAGCTAAACCATTCAACCTGTCTTGTGAAATTGATGACCTCAAGTAGGTTTTCAATAATTTTAACTTTGAAAAATTTCTCTTAGTTGATGTTACAGTCACACTGATAGTCAATAGAATTCGATAAGCAATTGAAACATTTGGATAACAATCTGCAGCTTGAACAAATTCTAATATTTCAATTGTATGGAACTGGAAGAAGTATACAGGTACAATCAAACTCCAACTTCACAATATATCACAAAGATATATAAATGGTATTATATCTGTGATAGAGAAAAAAATAAATAACAAAATTTAATATCTAATATTAAAAATAAAAACAAAGAGCAAAAATACATTAAAAAATTAGAAACTTTACTTTTAAATTATACTTAAAACTTAGAAGACAGAATCGTAAAATTTTTTGCTGCTAATTTTTGAGTTGGAGTACTTTAAATATATATATTGATAAAAATAAAGAAATTAAAAGGTAAAAGTACACTTAAATATTTCAAAACTATTTATAAGCCAAAATATTTCAAAACTATTCAAAAACTAAAATATAAGATTAAGGGCCCTTCTTCATCGTGGGCCCTGGGCAGGTGCCCTGCTGGCCCTTTCCCAGGGCCGGCACTAGATGAGAAGAAAATCTGGGGGAAGAGAAGAGAATCGAGTAATCGTGAGCCTTATTGATTTTTACAAGTATTATCTACACATTTATTGACTGGCATACTTAGCAATACCTATTGCATCATCATTATCATCATACCCCGAATTTTCGCATTGAAGCAGGGTTTGGGGGAGCCTGATAGTACACAGCCTTACCCCTACAATGTAGAAAGGTTGTTTCTAGCATGCATATGTGGCAAGATAACAAAATTTACCAAAAAATAGGAATACCACAAAAACTAGACACTAGAAAAGACAATAAATACTTAGAGAGTATTAAAGGAAATACAATATAATTAGGGGAAACAATTAGAAAAATAACAATAATCAAGGAAATAGAGTAATAAATAAATAGCCCACAAATCTGTCGGAGGGAGCTCCATAAATCCTATCGTTGGAATTCCAAATTGTAGGAATAAATAAAAGAAACATTCAATTCAACTTGCCCTGTAGTATTAGGATGTGAAAATGCATGAGTTGATCAGTAGCTTCGAGGAGATCAACTTGAACCTCATCTGAGTTGTAACAGACGATGATCCTTTCATAAGCATGATGAGTATGGTTGGAAAAGACACGCCATTGGGGACCCAAAACATTTAACTTATTTAGATTCTCCAACCTTATTTTTGTTTCCAATAATCTAAGAACAATAGGTTTCTCTCGTCAAACAAAATCCTTCAGGGCTAACAATTTTGAAGGGCAGTTTATTCCTCTGACATTCGATCTCAAGATAGTCATATAAATTTAGGGGTAGATTTGAGGCCTTTTCCTCTGTCTTGTTGAGATTTTCTCGTCGAGAGGGAATGGAAATTGCCACTGTCTGCGTCTTTAGAATAGTCTGGAGGCGAGCGAGGATGTCCCTCGGCTATAGCCAAACTATCGTGAGATGAAGAGTTATCGCACGACTCCTCCTGGAGCTGAGAGTCTGCAACTATGGGAACATTCTCAGAGCAAACAGGAGATATATTACACTTAAGTGTTTCTCTAATAACTGAATCGGGAACAGAACCATTACTCAAGCCTACGGCGGAGATACCCTGTTCTATGGCCAATGTTAGTGCTGGCGGAACCGTGAAAAAAGCAACTCTATCCTCTTCACAACCAGAAGGCTCAGTAACCTCCACACTGCTATTATTTTAAGGGCTAGCTAACCGACCTTCATCATCGTGATTCATCAGCTCATGGTAGGAACCAGTCTTGAAAAGTCTACCTGTTGGTTGCCAGACAGTAAATGGAGCTTTGGTAGGAGGTCGCCAATAATAAATGTTAGGATTTATTTTTAATATATCTTATTTTATTTTTGGCATATCAATTGGACATGGAAATTTTCTTAATTACTATTGAAGATTGCCTCCTTTGGTAGTAGATAGTGTTTGGGATTTGAATTAGCATAATTCACGGTAGTTGATTTTTTCTCTAATTCTATCCTTATTTGAAAAGGACTATTCTAAAGGAAATTGGGCAGATTGCGTTATTAAGGGGATTGCTTGCTGACGTGGAAAATCTTGTAGGGCATCTTTCTTTTGATGTGTATTATTGATTGATGGTGGTTCCGAAAAAGTTGTTGATTTTTGGGGGTGAGGAACTGCTAGTGAAAAACTGACTTGAAGGGCTGCTGCTTTCGTTCTTTTTGGTTGATCTATTATTGAGCTGATGTGATTGGCTTCTTGGTGCAGCTCACTTTAAATATTCAACTATAACAAGTAGTCCACGTTGTTGGAGTGTTGCTGTATTTTTTCTGAGTTCATGAAGTGGTTGATTAGTGCTGCACAAAGGTGACGTTGATGTTGATGGTTGCATGAAGAACATGTGCAGTGGTCTGTTTGTGTCCGTGGGAAAGTTCTGATCTAGAGTTTTTATTTTTACTGGGTCTAATTGTTCCTTTGGTTGGGTAAAGTAGTTAGGAAAATTCTCTGACAAGGTTAACACGAGTCGGTCGTGTTATTGAGCGTAAAACTTTCACGGGTAGTTAGGTTGTGGGTTAGTTACAAGATTTAGTCATACGAGGTTGGTCAATCTTTGTAATTTTTGTGAACTACAGTGGAAGAAATTAATTTAGGTGAGGACCCCGCAGACGTAGACAAGTTGGCCGAACTGTGTTACCAAACGTCGGTGCTTTATTTTCTGATGTTTTGCTTTTGCGATTGTTAAATTACTCGTGCCAAAAAGTTTATTTTGGATAGTCTGCGAATTTATTAGTAACTTAGTTATTTCAATAAAAATTAGCAATGTTGTCTTCGTAGAGTTGATTCCCCTCCCCCAGTCTCATAATAGGAATTTCATCGAGAGTAAACTTCTAAGAATTAGCTCCCTCCTGTAGTATAGCAATATCTGGGCAGACGATGAACTTCCCATCAATTTTAGTCGGAGGCTGATAAGAGAGCGTGGAGCTAATGGTATCCCTTACCACTTGCTTCCAGGTCTTCGGAGGGTTAGAGGGAGCGCCAGAAGGTGAAGGCTGCAGGGGTTGGGAAGGAGGAACAGGGTCAGAAGGCGAAGGCGGGAAAAAACAAGGTTTTTGAGAATTGCTTGAGGTTTTATCGATTTCATAGGATTAATCTCTTGACTATTGTGGGATAGAGTATAGGATACTTGAACATTAAATGAAGAAAAATATTATGAAGTTGAATTAGAAAATTGACCACAAATTGATTTTTTAATTTAAATAATTGCTAACAAAAAAGATATTAAGAATTCATTTTAAGGTACTTGTAAATGGAAGAAGACTTAAAATTACAACGATTATTAGTAATATTTTATGAATTTTTTGCTTATTTATGAAATTATTATTCATCTTTTTGTCAAGGTTTTTAAACCGGTTGAATCAGACTATCTAGTACGACCAAAAAATATTTGAATCAGTTAGTTTTTATACATAAAGGTTATTAAGTGAAACTGAACCGAATCATTGATTGATTCAAACTTTTTTGGTCAGATCAGACGATCAGATTTAGTTTTTAAAACCTTGCTTTTTATATATTCAACTTATGATTTTAATTTTAATATATTTTTTATATGGTAAATGACGGCCAGTGATACCGCCATTTGCAACCCCCTAATTGGGCCCACCAATGAGAACTGTTATTTAAGGTACAATTTAGAGTCAAAAAGTGGGCCTGGCGAGATTCTTCTTGGAGCTAGTTAGGCTTTGATGTGGACCACAGTGTCATGCGAATGTCCGTTACAGCCAGATTCCTGCACGATGCACGAAGCGGTCGTACTGTTCGCAGCCCTCTTAAATTCTAAAACACAAACTTCATTTTGTTGTTCTAAATGCGGATGGGTTGGTGCCGAGTTGTAAGGAGTTGTAAAGTCAAGTTCTGCAGTATATTCATCATTCTCAACGGCACTTGAAATCTTTTGACATCATTAGTCTTTAATATTTCAGGGCCAATATGCTCGCAGGTATTGCACAATGCAAGATGATGAATCGATAAAACCCGGAACGTTATCTTCGTAATTATCAGAGAAGATGTGCAGTTTTCTCAATTGGTTGAATCGAACAAATAAACCAGAGGAAAAGATCGATGATCTTTTTGAAATTAAAAGAATAAGTATCAATAACTGAAGCTCAATAAGTTCAAAAGTACCGATCCTGCTCTTATGCACAGTAACTAAAACTCAGTAAGCAGAAACTACAAGTTGAAGTAAATTAAAAGAGATGCTTCATGAATATCCTGCTCTTATGTACAATGTTCAAACGAACTCCAAGTTGATAAAGTATTTGATAATCAGTATGCGAATCTGAGTCCCAAAGTCCGAAGAATAAAACTATTGTCCTGCAGCCTCCATCTAGCAAAATTATCACTTGCCATGCTAATATGACAAGGAGTTAGTGAACGTTCTTTTTTTCTTTTTTCTGCCCAAAGAATATTGCAGAGGGCATAAACCCAATCTCTAATTCTTTTTCTCTTGAGTTAAGAGTGTACCTTCTTCAAATAAAATTTTCTCTGCGACATCATTCTTCACATGCCACATGAAGCTTAAGTCCGGTTTGCCATCGCCCCATGTACAGATTGTTATTATAACTTCGCAAGAAAAAGGGAAGCAGAAGCCCACTCGTTTTAGCTGCCATAGATTATTCTGCTGTTTCCTTATTATTCTGCTGTTTCCTCTGACAAAGGCTCCTTGACAAAAAGTGTTTCATGCACAAAATTTTTCTCTGATTCATATGAGATGAACTTTCTTAGAACTGAAAAACTAAATTTTCTGCTTATTTATTTGCATTTCCATGCAATTTATCAAGAATCCGCCAAGTGACTGCATCAGGAACCAACCCATTCCTACGCATTTCTGTTAGAACTCGGTAAGCTTCTCTTTTCAACCCCAACTTGCAAGCACTATTAATCACAACATTATAGCTTATAATATTCGGAGCAATCCCACAGTCCACCAATTCATAAAGGAAATGACAGGCGTCACTCAGATTGCCTGAGTTGCAAAGCCCTTTGAGAATTGCTGCATAAACAAAATTATCATGAACATTTGAGGGCCAAATAACATCATCCCAGAATTTCTTAGCCTCGTGCACTTTGTCAGATTCAAATAGTCCATCAATTATTATTGTATAAGTGGTACTATTAGCAGCCACACCATTACTTACCATTCTGTTAAAAACAGCTTGTGTCTCCTCTGCTAATCCAAGTTTAAATAGACCACAAAGAACGGCATTGTATGTTACAACTCCAGGGATAATACCTTGTTCATACATTACTTGATACAGCATATTAAGAGCTTCCTTGCTCCTCCCAACATTTAACAAACCACTTATAATGGTAGTAAATGTCACGGGATCAGGTGCACAAAATTTTCCAATCATCATCTCTTTTAATACCTTCAAGGCTTCATCAACTCTTCCCATCTTGCAAAACCCATGAATTACTGTGTTGAGAGAGATCACATCAGGCTGGCACTTGGCTTGAAGCATAGAAACAAGCACATTTAAAAGCTCGGTCGGATTATCCATTAGACGAAGAGCTCTCAAGTAAATATTGAATATTCTTGTCTTGTCTACCTGTTCCTTGTTCAACATTAGCTGCAGAACGTCCCTAGCCTTGTAGAGGTCCATTTCTTGACAAAGGGCTTCAACTAAAACCTTATACGTATACTCAGACGGGAAGTAACCATATTCTCTTCCTTCCTGTAACAATTGATAAGCTCTCAAGCAACCTCCTCCCTTGCAAAGCCCATGTAAGATAGAATTATATGAAACCAAGCTTGGAACAAAGCCTCTCTTCTTCATTATATAGACAATCCTGTAAGCGCCATGGTGTCTACCAGCTTGGCAAAGCGAATTGATCATATTTCCATAAACGAACTCCTCATTTACGCTATTCCCTTGTGGCATAACTTCTGCAATCTCGAAAACCTCATTGAAAAATCCTTCTCTACATAAAGTATCGATGAGACTTCCAAAAGCGGCATTATTAACTATCTGGTCCTCTTCAACCTTCATAGATTGCCAAAGCTTGCACAGTAACTCCTTCCCATGCTTAACAGCCCGGTTTCTAAACACCCCACCAATCAAAACGCTATAAGTAAGCGGATTGGGGGCCAAACCATATTCGCGCATTTCGTCGAGCAGTTTATACGCAGCAACAAATTTATCAAGCCCACAATACCCACCAATTAATGTAGTATAACTAACAACATTTGGACAATGCCCTCTCTTTCTCATATCATACAACAACCTGTGAGCTACACTGGGGTGCGAAATACGGCAAAACTGATCGATCAAACAATTGTAATTGATCAAGGAAGGCACAAATGTGGGCTTAACATCAAACAAGTGGTAAATAACACGCAAACTGACGAATGGGGTTTTAGAATGAAGCAAACGAGCAATCAAAACATTGCAAGTACGCTCATCGGGGACGCACCCAGAAGCAATGAAGAGAAGAAACCGGTGGTGGGCTTCAAAAAAGCGGTGGGCATCGCAAAGGCCGTGGATGATGCTGCTGAGGTTAAGGGAGTTTGGGTAGTAGCCGCGAAGGCGGAGGTTGTGGAGAAGGCGAAGCGCAGCGTCGACTTTGCGGGCTTTGGAGCAGAGGTTGTGGATGTTTTTGGTCCAGAAAGAGGTGTGAGTAATGGGGATGGAGGAATGGTCCAATTGTATTGGAGATTCGGGAGCGGATGCTGTGGAGAGACATGAGAGAAGGAGATGGATTGGTAAGGTTTTGGTAGGGACTGGGTTCCTTCTGGAGGAACATCGCCGCATGTTTACTTTCTACTTCACTTGAGGAGTCTGTCATAGAACATGTTTTCCTGCTCCTTTCACCAGAAGAGTCTGTTATAGAAAATACATTCATACGTACGCACACGGCTTAAGTTCGGTTTGAAGCAAGCCGCTCAGTTCAATGGAATCAATTTCAATTTCCCAGATCTTTACCAACTCTTCCTCTGAATCTATGCAGAGGTTTTTGGTAGGGACTGGGTTCCTTCTGGAGGAACATCGCCGCATGTTTACCTTCTACTTCACTTGAGGAGTCTGTCATAGAACGTGTTTACCTGCTCCTTTCACTCGAAGGGTCTGTTATAGAGCATACAATTCACATATACGCACACGGCTTAAGTTCGGTTTGAAGCAAGCAGCCCAGTTCAATGGAATTAATTTCAATTGACCAGATCTTTTATCATTAAATGAATTAGTTTCTCCTTTTCTTCTAAATAAGTCAAATTCCCTGCAGCCTGCCGGGCAAGACTGAAACTGCTAATAACACATTTACCGTCCATTACCAATAGGCTTGCTTAATATTCAATTTACATCCATCAAATTCAAATGCAGGAGTTGCGCAAATTAAGTTAAAAACAAGCAAGAAATAACTTTATATTAAAGCAGTCCACAATAGAACAAGAATCTAGTAACGTAACACTATATTATATATAAGCATAAGATCCATAGTAAGTACTTATTATCACCCCAAATAACAAGTCTACAAGAGCACTACAAACAACAATCAACGATGATGTGGGCAGAAAGTGACCAAATAGCTACCACCAGTGCAAGTGGCAATGCTAGTGGGGTCATCATAAGCATAAGAATAAGCCCTAGGACAAGCCGTCTTGAATATCCTAGAATAAGCTGTGGGCTTGCACGACTGGGGACTTCCAAAGCTCCCCGTACAACAATACCTCGGCGAGTTAAATGCAAAACAAGCACTCTTGCAGGCCACAACCCTCCTGTTATCTCTCGATCTCACTTGTAATCCCACTGGACACATCGTGTTCAGGTCACTAACACAACCTGCGTAGCTACATTTGCCCGATCCTTTGAAGGGTGTGATTGAAATTGCCAGGTTGTAGCCATCTACGAGGCTGACGTCGTAGAAGTCTTGGTCATTGCCTAGTGTGATCTCTGCCAAGGTGGCTGGTGGAGCACCGCCAAGGCCATTGCAGAAAAGGGAACCACCGCAGTCTCCGGTGGCACAACGGCCGCGGCCGGAGGCGTCAAAGGAGCAGCCGTGTCGACCCCAGAAGCGGCCAGACCATAAAGGTGGAAGCTTGAGAGAGTAAGCTTTGTTGGGTCGGAGCTTGAAGCCTCCACGAGCTAAGATGGGCTTTCCTGCACTTGGCTGGATTCCTGGCCACACTGGGTGTGTGCATTTGTTGTATAGAGTTATTGTTCTCGACGAGACCTCCACTAATGACAGACAGTCAGAAGAAAAGATTAATTAGGTCTGGTCATAACAGTTACCATGATTAGCTAACACAAATAACATCCTTTTATGACAACTTTGTATCAGAACTATATGAACTGCTAGTGAACTAGGATAGTTTAAACAAGTGTATCTAAGCTACATTACATAGAGCTTCAACGCAAAAAATAAAGAGGAACTAATCCCAGAAGGGTCACAACGAGCTACTTAGAGAAGTCACTTAAAGACTAGGCTGGGACATGTATGGTAGAGAGAAGAAGATAAGGTACCTGAAACATGGGAGAATAGGAGAGCAAAGAGCAGAAGAGTGACACAAGATCTCTGCATTGTTGCCATGGGTGCGGTAGAAGAGAAGCTTGCCTAACCCCAGATACCAGTACACACTAAAGAGGCAGCCACCCCTCCTGGTAAGTGGTCGCTTTCAATCAAGGGCATGGATTTTATAGAGCAAAGTTGAGATGGGTGAAATTTAAAAATTTACTTGTAATTTTTAGAAAATGGGTGGGGGTGGTGGGACAGAGCAGATTAATTGAGTCCAGGGCAATTGTGAGTTTGCAAGAATAAAAGGGATACACCGAACAAAACAAGCTACTTTTTTTCAAGGAATGCAATGCAATTCAATATTCATAAGTGGAAGATTCATTTGGGAAAGCGATGAAAGGACAATTGCACAGGTCTCAAGGACATGTCAGAGCATGGGAAGGTGTTGTCTGACAAAACAGAGAAACCTCACATGCGGATGCCTTAGTGGACTTTCGTTCCTCCGTTACTTTGCTTGCCTTTCCTCTGTCGATGCTCTTTTTCATTTCCAATAATAAGTTACAACACTATTTAGCATGGATTTTTTTGTTAAATAGTTTGTAAATTCATTATTCATACAAATTAAATTCAGCTTAGCTCGTAAGTATATATTTTGATTCATAAGAAAAAAGTTGTTGCTTCCAACTTTTTGTAAGTTGATTCGTCTTAATTGACTCATGGCTCACAACTCAACTAATAGCAGTACGTATACACACAAGTCCGTCATTTGAAGAAGGAATGGTGAAGAGAGTAAGACGCACGCTCCTTCATGAGGCCTCGTGGTTGTCATTTCCAGGTAATTAATTTCTCTCACTGAAAAGCTTCCCAGTCCAGTCTATTATTACTCAGTCTTCCACGCTTTTACTTGAGGACGTGTCGTTCACGAACGTTGCTTAAATGACAGAGCAGTAAGTAACTACCGTACTTCAAGATAAGAACTTGTCAAGAGTTGATTACTGACTGAGTCTACACTCTACAATTTGGCGCTGCTGAGCATCCTCTTGAATAAGAAAGTAATTAATATAAAAAATCATTAAAAATGACCTAAGAGAATCTAATGGAATAGTTGTCGTCTAATGTACAGTGCAGATCTGGGAGAGAGGCACTGTGCTTAAATTATATTATTATATACTTAACCACTGACAGAGAGAGACAGGGAGAGACTTTAATCAACGCTAACGGACACAAACACGCTAATTGCACTTTGGGGAAAAAAAAAGGTAAAAGGTAAGTCCATCATCAGGTCATCCTTCTTTTGGGGTTTAGAACATTGTAAGAAGTTTAAGTGAAAAATCTTATTCTTGGGTTTGAACTTTGAATTTTGAAATGTAATCATGGAAACTTACCGGAAATGTCTCAAGATTGTTGAGTTCTCAAGCACAAGTTCCTACTAGGAGTGTTTATAGTAGGGTAACCTAATTTGTTTATAAAAAACCTGAACATGAATGTCAAATTCGGCAATTTTATTAACCTGAACCTGAATCTAAAAAATTTATAAGATTGGTTAACCTATTTTCAGGTTCGGTTCTCAGGATAACCAGAACCTATTCATATCAATATATATGACAAAAAAATTATAAAAATAATTGGCGAAAACAAATACAAATTATTCATAAAATTACGCATATAAAATCCATCAAAGATTATTCCAATATGTTAAACTCAAGCAAAGTAAAAATAAACTAAACAATGTCGTATAAAAGATCCATCCTAGGAAAAAAAAGATAAATTATTAAACAATTATTCTTCGAATATAATAGTAGGATGGTAGTTTGAGAGATGAGAGGATGAGAAGTGACTGTAGGATGAAAGATTGAATGAATTTTTTTTCTTGTTTGAACGAATAGAATGACTTTTAATTTTTCTTTATTTTCATCGAGGAAAAAAGTTTTCAACTTCAATGGCTGATATTTGATAAAAGATCAATTGTGATTCAAGCGATCTTAGCCATAAATTTACAATGTTTATATTAACATCGTTGGATTGAATTACATTTTTTTTAGAAGAACTGAATTTACAAGTGATCATAGCAATTTTATCAATTATTCATATAAAAACAAACTGCATTGCCATATCAATGATTCATATAAGAACAAACTACATTGCTATTTTTAATTTAAATATTAAAATGATTGATATTGTAACATCTCATTACTAGTGAGAAGGTTAGAATGGTAAATGTGAGTGACTAATGAGAGTTAGAGATGCATTTCCATGTTCATGCATGATATGCTATACACTTATACATGAATAGTGAATTTATTTGCATATGAAAATAATTGTACATGCATTTATGAATAATTTCGGGTATAATTGGATAAATTTGTGAATTTTTGAGAATTATGAATGTTTCTATATTGGAAATTTTATGGGTGAGTGAAATTGTGATATTTTGAATTTTGGTGAATTTAGG
>JANVCL010000006.1:21782627-21794576 GCA_026546855.1 Erythroxylum incrassatum
CGCAACTGTTGTATAAATGTGTATTTTGAAATGACTAAAGTGTTTGTTATTGTGAAAGGGCCCAATTGGCCATATGGAAATTTTGTAAATTCCACTGTATGATTAAAAAGGGCTTATGACCTATTTGATTATGGTCTTCCACATATTGTGTTTTGTGCTTCAAAAAAAATATACCGAATTTCAAATGATTGAGTGATTTAGTACGCCACCCTCGCGGAGCACGAACTCGGATATCACTATCGATGTCGGGTTCGGGTCATTGTGGGAGTGGGGTGCTACATCTCATCTAACTTAGATGGTCTTATACATATAGTTACTATAACTACTTAGCATAATATGGACTACCCAATAAAATTATGCTTAAGTCTATAACCATCCATCATGCAAGCCCACACATTCTCCTAACCATGCATTCTCTAATGCATATATGCAAACACATCATTTTGGTTATGACATCTTATGGATCCTAACATGAAGATCCTAACTAAACACTTGGATCTAAGCCCAATCCAACATTTAGATTTACTGTCTTCCTTTTACTAACTTAGGTAAAATTTCTATTATATGTTGTTACATTTGGAATTAGTATTAATCAAATTAACATGAATTCCTAATTATAGAAATTAATTCATAATTAATTTACCTTAAAATAATTATTTGATGTACAAAATTAAACAACTTCAATTTTGTCACGCTTGCCAATTTTTCTAGTTTTACTCAAAAATCTATTACTTTACTAAATTTAATTCAAAATTAATTTCTATAATTTTCCAAAATTTTCAGAACTTCAAATCATCATTCCAAGCATCTCTAGTTCATTTCATGATGATCAAAATAATTTAGGAACCACTCAAAAATTATTATAATCATCGAAACACCGATAAGACACTAAAAATGATAAATATGACTTTAATTTTTTTTTCTAGAAATCAGATTTCGAGAAAATCATTTAGGCATGCATCAAAAATCAAATTAACACATTTTTATCACATAAAAATATTTTAAGGTTCTAGAACCGAAATATCAACACACAAAAACATCAAACAAAACAGATCCTACAATTTCTGAAAAATTGTCTAGATCTGGAAAATTGTTTGATAAAATTATTAAAAAAATTTAATAATTCTAAAAAATTCAATAGGCATAAGCACATCCCAAATATGTTCACATAAATATTCCATAATCAAATTCCACGAAAATCATGTGTAACCTCATCAGTTTAGCCAATAGACATCACATGCCTAGCAGAAAAATAGATTTCATGCATGTTCTTTTAAATTTAAAATTAAATATTTTAATCATATTAAAAATGTTTTCAATCACACTGAATCATTCACATATAGCTTATGAACAGATTGGTGAAAGAAAATCATGAAAACCATTTTTTATAATTAATTTCGAACAAAACATTACAGGATGCTAAGCTGTCGCAACCATGAAAACAGTTTTCGCATGTCATGTATTCTACATCTAACAAGGCACAAGATGACTCTGATACCACTGTAAAGTTTCGATCATGCATCTCTCATACATAGTATATATATCAAATATACCCAACGAAAAATAAAATGGAACCTCAAAAACCAGATCTACTAATGCATATCGATATAGAAAACAAAAACATGAAATATAATATATTTACATACCTTTCTGATGATCTCCTTTGTTCTTTAATCTTCTTTACGTTGGGTGGTCATAAACCATAACGATCAATGTAAACAGTCTTTAATAAAAGTCCACTTGAAAATAGAAGGATGAAACCTCACTAGGAGATGGCTAGAGTTCTTTCTTTGTGCTAGCAAAGAAAAGAACTCTTGTGAGAGTTAGAGAGAAAAAGAGTGTGTGTAAGAAAGAACCTTTCTTTCTCTTGTGTCTTACACAAGATGCATGAAAAAATCTCTATTTTCTGACCATTTGGCCTTCCATAAACCCCATCACTAATGGAGAGTTATGGGAAGTTAATGGTCATGAATAACATGCATTAATGAAAGTTATAGGTAGTTATGACCTTGAATATCATGCATTAATGGAAGTTTTAGGAAGTTAATCACCAAATTGGCAACCAACAACGCTTATTTCTAATCTATTCCATGAAACGTTTTCTACCACGAACACATCGCAATACAATCTCGAAACACTCTCTCATATCTTAAATAACCATTCAAGATCATTTTACTCATCCTTGAGATCTCCTATGTGTGTGGCCCATTAGGTTCCTGGTTATGTTGGCCACTTGAATTAACAATTAATTCAAGTAAGTCAAGAACGGTATCTAGCAGCACGTCATGACCTCCAATTGACTGTAAAGTCAGTGGTTTGACTATGAACCCTTTTATACACAATGTTGCCATGCAATTCGTCCTTTCACTAGATATACCCCACTTGATTCAGAGTATGATCAAAGTGTCTACTCCTACTAGATTGGCTATGTCACATCTAGTCTAAGTGATATTAGATATTTTCCTTAGGATCTCATTAGTTTATGTATCATTGAAGACTCTCTTTATGACACATATTTACTCTGTCCAGAGACCCTCGAGTAATAACCCTGATAAAAGGCTGTAGGTATCATCTTCTTCTATCAGGAGTGGTGAATCCTTTATTGGCTACTTAATTACCTCCAAATACCTCAAGCTATACCCAATCACCACCTTATGAGTAACCCCTGAAAGGCACCGATGAATGGAGTCAAAGCATAGGATCAATATCTGATATATCCTTGAGCACCTTAAGTCAAAGGATGCTTGCACCATTGCTATGATGATACTATCATTGAGACTGGAATAGAATATCCATATGATTGTCTTATGGTCATTCAATCCAATGTACTTACTATCCTTAGTAAGCATCCACATGTTAACCCTAAATAACTCATGTCTACAACTTATGAGATCTACTGCTTGATCCAATCAAGGAGTATAACATATGCTAGTCTATCCAGATTAATGGCATCCCATCTCATTAATCCTATGACTAAGGAAAGTTTAGATACTAACATAATTACACATGATAGGAATCTCATTATCATGATCTCATCATGATTTCCTCCATGCTATGTTTTGTATCAAGGACCTCATTAAATCAATTTAAGATTAACATCAAATCCATAAATATATGAACATCGAAATAATGAAAAATGTCTTTATTAATCATAAAATGAATTATACAATAAGTGCTAAAGGTGATTGTCTTTAGAGCACTTCTCTAATAGAAGTACATTTTGGTAGGGAGAGGGAGAAGAGGGAGAAAGTACAGCAGAAATAACAATAAAAGAGATTCTGCAATGTGTGTGTTGTGTCATGTGAGTGGAGAGGAAACTTGTCAAGTATCTAGGCCAGCTATATGTCATCTCTTTAGGCTAACAAATGTCACTTAGTTCCAAGGTCACTTGCCACTCAATTCTCTAAGCCATTTTTCTCTCAAGTCTACTACCTATGTCACTCATATTATAGGCTTAGTCATCTTAATTTTCACGTGTCAATTGTCTTGTTACTTAAAATTTTTCCTAGTCTAAATGTACATATTAATCCATCAATCTTCCAATTGTGACAAATAACTCCAAATTACTAATTGTAATCCATCATTTCTTTTTATTGGAAAACCAAAATACAAGATATTAGAAATGTACAATCATGTCACAATTATTTAGAAACTTTCATACCCTGGAACATGCCAATTGAGTATAATTTTCTAAATAAAATTTTATGTGTGTATGATCATATTATGCATGTGAATGAAATAATAAAAAAAATCATATTCTAAATGCACCAAATTCATTCTAATATAATGTAATTCAGTAATATAATACTTTAATCCCTCAGTAGCTTTGGAAATTGACTATTACAGTAGAATTGTGAAGGATAAGCAGAATCAATCACTTTGGAACATGACCTTAACACAGTAGCAAGTAAGTGCTATATTCTTGGACTCTTCTTCAATTTGTATAAGTTTACTCCAAATTAACCCATTTCTTCTCCAAATTTTCTCCTTTTTCCTTTAAGAGGTAGAAATAAGATCTAAATTTCTCATTTTAGGTACGAAATCCTTTAAAAGTATGCAAAATACAAGTGATATGCTATAAAAATAATGTATCTCTAGCATGTATCCAGTTTATAATAAGTTTTCGAATATGCTTGCTCATTTTTTTTGATGTATCAATTATTTTTATTTCATTTGTATATTATATTCTTTAGCTTAAAATGGTTTTATGATTATCTTGTTTATAATTTTTTTATACGGATGAGCATAATCTTTTAAGGAAATATAATTGAGAGTTCCAATCTAGTACATGATAATAGACCAAGTGAAGGAAACAATAACGAATGAACAAACCAATTCTTTAAAGATAAGAAGTGATGTTTAGATTAACTTCATGAAGACCAAATTAAATGATGATGTAGATTAGACAGAATGCAAGTATTCCCATAAGATTTTGGATTGGGGTTTTAAAGGTTGAACATATCGTTTGAAGAGGCATATGTACTCATGTAATAGGAGAAAGATGGTATTAGGAGGTCAGATTTTTTTGACATATATCCTAATGAAAGGAAAAAGTGATATGACTATCACGATTTACGATTTTAAGATATCTAAGAATTTGCTAATGAAGATGATTATAGGGAATGATATTCAATCTCTATTGTTGACAAGCAAAACATCAAGAGGTTTGTCACCTTTCTTCAACTAACCTTTAAGATGTTATCTTATGATACCAAGAAGAAAAAAATCTATAATATTTATAAAGAACAAAGTAATTTTTACATTAAAGACATTGTCTAGGAATCATCGATTTAGTGCCATCACATAAGATATATGGATGGTTGATAAAAAATAAGGGTTTTATGGCATTGATGACATATTACATTAGCAATGATTGGCATTTATGCAGATAAATCTTAAGGTCAACAATGTTTATTAATTATGTTATAATTGATATTTTCATATTTTAAATGGTAGGTTTATTTATGCCTCGATTTTGCATATAAGTAAAGTTAACAATTGTATTGGTTAATTGCTTAATGGATTGGATCATTGGCATGAAGCTCTCAATGATAACTTTGGATAAATATAATACAAAAAATAATGGGATCAATAAAGTTAAGACCAAGTTATGGATTTGAGAGCTTGTTGATGGCTGGAAGATTATTTCGTATGCATTGTTTTATACATATTATGAATTTGATAATGAAGGATGACTTGAAGATAATAAAATAAGGGGTAGAGGCAATGTAAAATAACTTTGTATATTGAAGCACTACACCTAAATGAATTGAAAGTTTTAAAGAAATTGCATGATAACTACGTATTGCATAAAGAATCAAGTTATGTTTGGATTTTCTAATAAAATCAAACTCCATATTAAAGATTCCAAATTCGATAACTAAATATATTGATGTGTTTATCAAGTTGAGACAATAAGAATTTGTATATACATATTTATAGATAGAAGAGTAATGGGAGTTAGCTAAAGCAATTTATGTGATGATTTTTCATAATTGTTATTGAGATGTCCTTTAGAAAAAAAATCCATTTTCACGAATTTTCTTTTCTAATATATGTGCTATTAAGCTAGCATTATTTGAGTGGATCTTTGATTCCAATGAGGTGATTCAAAAATGGCAAAGAAAGTGGTGAAGAAATTTCATCATGTTAGTATATAATTCATAATTCCATGACAATCATTTCTATGTTAGACCAAGGTATAAGATAGAGGGACTTTAATGTTTTTATCAGTCATTGTGTGGCGATCGGTTAAAGGACATATTGATATCATTAAACATTTCTAGTATGATTTATTTAACAATTATTAATTAATAATGGACAAAGAGATGGGTTGTAGTAGTTTAATACTAGCTTCATCTTTTACTGATACATCATCATTAGGCAGAGTTAGAAGTCTGAGTTCTTGTTTTAAGGCATTAAAAAAAAGGGCTAGGAGTTCTTATAGGAGGATGGAGTTAAATAAATACTTGTAAGTAGATATTATGGCTACGGTTGATGAACATTTTGACATTATATTGTGACGAAAGTTGAATGAAGCTTAATATATGCTTCTATATATTTATCAGACTTCCGATTATATAAGTCAATGCATAAGAATCGTTAGCAATTCCAATAACTATATGTAGTTACTTTTGAGTTTTCTTTTAGTACTAGTGGTTAGATAGTGAGTCCTCATCATAATCAATTTTATCCTAAAAATATCAAAGCCTTGATGTGTGCCCAAAATTGGTTAGGTGTTGAAAATGTTTAAGGTGAACTATTTACGACATGCAAGTTTTTTTAAATTTAATAAATTTTCATTATATTATCTTATTTTTCTTTTTTATATTGTGATAGGTACATAAACCTTTCATCTAACAGATATTTTCTTTTCAAAGAAATGTCTAATGATAAAGTAATATTTATTTGTTAATTATCATGCGTCCATTTAATAAAATTGTTACATGATTAGGTATAATTTACATAGTAATTTTTTTATGAGTAGATGAAATGGTGCAAACTGTTAGCGAACCCAACTATAATAATTAGCTAGCCTGTTTTCTTTAACCTTACTTTTTTCTCATAGAATTGTTTTAGGTTACCAATAAATGTTGCAAATTAACAAAAAGAACTCCATGCCATTGTCTCCACTCTAGCTTCTCCAAGTCTAAGTGATCACTTGTTTTAGATGATTTGAATCACTTCATTAAAATAATTGTAATTTGTTTTTGTTGCCTTTGTAATGTTTTTTAATGTGAAAATGATATATTGTTTTATTCTGGACTGTTTTGAAGTTGTTTGATTAATTAAAGGAAGATTTTTTAATATGTTTAGGTTGCTTTACACATGTTTTTAATTTTTCAGACCAATTAGGCTTATCCACCTTGATTAGGCTTAGCCTAAACTTATTGAGCTTGGCTTAACCTGGTTTAGTTTATTCTGGCGTAATTAAGCTAGGCCTGATCCCTCCATCAGGCTCAAATTTAGGCTACTAACTGCGAACTTGATTAAGCTTCAATTAGACTTAGGACAAAATTAAAAGGTTCAGGCCAAACTCAAGTGATAGGTAACTTGAACCAAAATTGACAATTTTCTCATTCTTAGCAGCAAGACATGCTAAATAGGTTACTAAAGAATAAGCTGGAAGACATAGATGAGGTTGACTAGGACTAGTTAGAAGCGTGAGTAGGTAGAATCATACAACTATAATTAATAAATTAAGTCATATATCACGTCATGGATATTATATCCAATATGGAGATATAAAAGAAGCTAAAAATTCATTATATATCAAATTCTCTAAAAAAAATAAGTTGTATATAAAATAAAAACTATACAGGCTAAATACAAATGATGGAATATATTTAGAATATCGTATCTATGAATTCAACCAAATACTTGATGACCTATTAAGGATCGACGTGACTGCTGTAGATGAGGGTAAAATAATGTTCATTTTTTCCTTTAGTTCTTTCTTATGAATATTTAGTAATCACACTTTTATTTAGTAAGGAGATATTTAGTTTGAAAGACATCACTGATCCATTATTAGTTCATACAGAGAAAGAACATTGGTGATATCTCTTAAGGTGAAAGGTTGTATATAAGAGGAAATCAAGATAATAAGAGAAAGCAGTAGAGAAATGTCTCGTCTAAAAGGAGTTCTAGATCTAAACTTATGTTAAAATGATAGTTTAATGCTATAAGATTTATTAGGAGGAATTGTTTGAATAAGGAATAGAGTACTAAAAGAAAATTTTATTTTTTGTCAAGGTCAACTAATATCGTATAAAACTAAGAATCAAATTGCAGTGATATAAACAACTAATATCGTATAAAACTAAGAATCAAATTGTAGTGATATAGAAATACTCTATGTTTTAACCAACTAGCTTTAGGTTTTATGGATACTAGGCATAAGGTGCTTATATGACACCATATGTCATACACATTAAGTAGCAGTTTGCAACTTCACTTAAATCGTTCCTACCCACTTCTCCTATTTAATTTAGTTAGTTTTTGAAAAGTTCTTATAAGTCTTCTCATAAAAATCCTATATCCTTAATATAAAACTTGAATACTATATAGTTAGGAGATTATAAATTTTGCAAAATTATCAGAGTAAGACAAATCAGGATCTAGATGGTTGAAGGTGTTATTAAGACAAATCAGGATCTAGATGGTTGATGGTGTTATTAAAATATTTTATAATGTTTGATATGTACTAGATTTAAAGATGAAAAATATTTTTTAAGCACCTTACATGTAAATAATTCTACCTATAAAAATGACAGAGAATATTAAAGTGGTAAATGTTGCAAAGATTGTGATGAAAGCACTATAATTGGTAAAAAAATATACAAATTGATAAGGAGTATAATTGTAGATGAAGAATCTATAATAGTAGAGTCAGAGGAAGATAATATGATGTTATAAAATATTAAGCCGGGTTATCTTAATGAGTAAGGGATGATAAAACTTCATAATTGGAGCTTATTAAAGGAATTCAAAAACTACAAGCTAGACTTCTACAAGCATCTCACTCTTAGTAAAAAGTATAATATAACATTCAAGGATGTAGTGTTTAAGGTGTAGCATATGCTATAGTAAACATATGGAGAGGATGTGCCAAGGTTAGCATAGAGTAGTACTAGTTCAAAGATGACACAAGATGAACTAGAAAAACCAAAAGTACATGCTAAAAAGGTTAAAAATTCTAGTTCATGATACAGAACAATGTTAGTAAAATAATATCAACACGTTCTAGCCATATATTAGATAAAGTGAAATGTTCCATCAAATCACCAAGTAGATATGATTGGAAAGGCTCAGTCTCTCACACTCTAACCATCAATAATGGGGATCTAATTACCTTCTATAAATAATTAGGAGAAGGATATATAGATAGGTTCTATGATGAAAGATGTGAATTTTGACATAATTAGAGAATACATTTCATATAATTATATATTATTAAAAAGGTCCATAATTTAGAGAATGCAACTGAAATGTCAATGAATATGATTAATATAGAGAATTTCCAGTATTACTTGGACTTGATTAATGTCTCGAGATATAGATATGATTACAACTTAGCCTATATAGAGTACATTCACCAAGAGAGAGATTACAGATGTGCAATCTTAAAGGCCTTTCTTGGACTACTTTGGTTTAATATGCTATATTAAGATTGTTATGTAGATGACTCATATACACTGAGGTATAATCTTATAAGCATATTCTTGAAGTGTGTTGGTTGGTTATGATATATTCGCTAAAGTGAAGATTATTATTATGGCTCATATACATAGTTGCACAATCTTAGAGACATTTTATAGAGTGTGTTAGTTAAATACAGTACATTCATTAAGGAAGACATTGTTGTATATGGGTTATATATGCAGGTGTAAATTCCTAGAGTATTTATGATTGATGCATTTCTTAAGCTTATAAGAATTTATCAATTTAAACTGCAAGTATACGATGTAGCTTTAGCTAGCACTGGTAACTAGAAGTCGATCTTACGATGATTATAAATGTTATTATTAACCATTTTCCTATTATCTAACCTTCAAATCAGATTATGGATTTAATTAAAAATTAAACTAAGATTTAAATAATAATGAAATCAGACAATCAAGAATACTACGAAATGTTGATATAAAATAAATAGTACATAGATGATGAATCCCCCTAAGAATTTTTTAATGTTAACCTTTTATCATGCAATTAAATGATCGATTATTGGATCATGGAAATTCCTATCTTATGTTAATATCTTTCTCAAGACTATTAACAACAAGCCCCTCAGTTGATTAACTGAAATATCTTTCTTGTTAAAACCCCTAAGATTGCATTATTTGTCTATTAATTTCACTATTAGGTTTGACCTAATCTAGAGGATTTATATCGACCTATTTCTAGGTTTGCATGCAACTCTTTCCAATTATGGTAGATCTATTCGGACAAAAGGATTTCTAAATCTCAATCATATGAAATCAGATAATTAACTAATATTCCAGTTATATTAGATCTATTAGATCAAGAATATAACACATAATTGAATCACAATAAAACAATTAATAAAATTGCAGTGAATAAAAGATTAAATCAAATTGTCATCACAACTTAGGTTCATCACTTAAAGGGACTAAACAAATTAGTTCCTACTCACAGAAATCAAAACATTGACAAATATTTAAAAGAACAAATAGAAATCAAAGAAATCATATTATAAATCATCTTTTTTTCTTTAACAAATCTTCTAGCAATTTGGATTGAATGACTAAAAATTGCTCTAAAACTTAGTGTTTTCCAAGCAAATCTTAAAAATTGCTCTAGCAAATCTTCTAGTGACAAATTCCAAAAAAAAATCTTTTAGTGACGTCATTGTTGGGCCCCGATTCCTTTTTCATAATCAATAAACATGTTTAAATTATTTTGAGGTTTAGATTAATAATTTTATTCTAGTTGAATAAAAAAATTGAGGATTTTTTTAATTGCTTATGTTAAGAATTATTAAATGGGGGACTAGATTTAATTAGAGCTTGTGTGGATTTTCGAAATTAAATTGAAGGAATTTAGTTAAATTAGAGTTTAAAACAATAAGTGGAATTGAAAGAGCAAATTAGGATGTTAGTATATGGTTTTAAGGCTTAGGTAAATCAAGTGGGCTTTTAGCCCTTTGGAATGTCATTTAAATGATGAAGAAAGGAGGCAAATGGGCTAGGGTCCATTAGGTTACACTTAAATGAGAATGAAAAGAGAAGAAATAAATCAAGGGAGGAGTTAAAGAAGCATTGTCGTGAATGACTAGGAAAAAGAAGAAAAGAATGAAGATTTGTCATTGGATGAGAGGAAGCCAACGAAAATTTCTTGGAGAAAGAAAGGTATGATACTACAACGTTTAGGCTAGGGTTTTTAAGTTTACGAAAACTCATTCTTAAGCCTTAGAAAGAGAAGGTTTCGAAATTACAAAAGGAAAGAGAGGGAGAGAAGACATTCGGCCATGGGATAAGAGGAAGAAGAAGGAGAAAAGAGTTGGGGTTTCGTTGGTTTCTTGCTTGAGAGAAGTGATTCTAAGAGTTTCTTTAAGAAGAAGAGGAAGAGAAAGAGTGTAATCTTCCATTAGAAGAAGAAAATCAGATTTCGTGGGTTTCATCTAAGGTAAGGGATTTCGAAATTTCATGGTTTTATTGTTAGGGTTTTGTCTTTCTTACTTAAAAATGGTGGTTTGAAGAGTAAGATATGAAGGAAAAGGGAAAGAAGAAGGATTAGGGAGGCTTAACAAATCAGATTTCGTGGGTGTCTTTAGGGCATGAGATTTTCGAAAATTTTGATTAGTTTTGATAGGGGTTTTGGTTGTTATAGCTTAGGGAAGGTATAGGTAAGGTTTTGTAGTTTTTATTTCATGTTTTTCCATTCCTTAGATTTTCCAGCATTGTTATCCTATGTTAAATAGGGATTATTGTGCTTAATGAAGGTGATTTGAGGCAATTAGAGGAAGAGCCAAGGCATATTGACCAATCCTAGAGCTAAAGGAATTAAGGTGGGTGATTTCTTAATACTTGAGAGAATAGGCATATTAAAGTTTTTATAATAAATGTAAAATAATGCTTTCCAATGACTTAGAATGTTTGTATGAATTACTATGTACGATGTTGTTAACTTGTATGTGATGTTCTGTGATTGTGACTTTGTGTTAGAATCGTCTGTATAATGTTTTGTTACATGAAAAAGACGGGAATATGTGATTTCGGTGATTATGTGAAAGTGAATGATTGTAAGGGCCCTTTGTGGCTAAGCTTTATGAATTGTGTGAATTATGTGATATGCATGCTTTCTTTGGGTTTGTGGTGGTCCCTTCCGAGTCAGGTGCACCTGTCTACCCATAGGCTTCTCCCGCCTGCCCGCTAGTGGCATAGGAGCTCCTTATGGACTCCCCTCCGTTCACGGCTACACACGACC
>JANVCL010000006.1:21796429-21811203 GCA_026546855.1 Erythroxylum incrassatum
ATTTTCTCACCAATTTCTTTCTCATTTAAATTCATTTTAATATTTCTAATTTTCACCAAAAGTTCGGGGTCCAACAAGATCATTGATCCTTACACGGCATCGGAACTCCATGATAGTTAGTGATTTTTGTAATAAGTTAGTAGCTATAACTTTTAGGGATAGCTTTATAAGCATATCAACATGAGCATTCATTTCACTTTTGTATATTATATTAAGAAATGAAATGGGGTTTTGATGAAGATCTTTTCTGCATGTTCATTATCAATTTCCTTATTTAGATGGTGAAATGTTGTTAGCAATAGACTTGGATGTGTTGCAATTTGTATGTGTAAAATTGTGCCGGTGGGTTTTGGGTTTTGTCTGAGGGTTTCACCGTGGCGAAGTTCATAGTTCACCACGGCGAACCTATTCAAGAGGATGTAATTTAGTTGAATTTTAAGACTTCGCCGCAGCAAGGTCTGACTTTCGTTGTGGCAAAATTTTCCCGAAGGGTTTTCTTGTTGAACCTCGGGAGTTCGCCGTGGCGAACCTGCCACTTTCTGCGCTACCACTCCTTCGAACTTGAATGCTTCTGACTTCCTATTTGCGTGATCCTTACTCGACGGCCCCGAGTGATCGCCTTAGGATAGGGAACGAGCCCTCGGGCCCATCAAGTCAACCACTTGAAAACTCTGTACAAATTTTTTTTGAAAAATAACACACACATATACGAAATTGAATAATTGAAACGACCCATTTTAATCATAACTTTTTCAATCACAGTAATACAATCATCAGAATTTCAATAGCCATTTGGGCCTATTACAAGTACAAAAAACTTGTAGTCATAATTTGATTTCATTGCAAAATCATTCATATACATATTGTACAGAAATTTCGAAATGCACAATTTGATACAAATTAAAGAAAATACAAATGCAGATACAAACTGATTTGACCTTTATCTCTTACTTACATGTAGTAGGTATAGTCCCGTTTGTCTAATGGGGTACTTTTCAGAACCTAAAAAATAATTGAAAAATTTGGGTGAATTTTGCGAACTTAGTGAGTGACTATCATCGATGGCTCACTTAATCACATAACACACATCATCACTTATAAACACGTAATTCACTTTTTTTCGTTTACAATCACTTCAATCATTCAAACACTTATCACGTTTAAAAATAAATCAAACTATTTAAAACATACATATCGCATGCATAAGAAATAATCATGAGACCCACTTTTCATTTGTTACTTTGTTGTGACTAAGTGCCTAAACTGTCACGTATCCCCTGTGGATATCAGGTTCATTGATAACTGTCCCGTATCCGTTGGGGATACTAGGGTCATTGATAATTGTTCCATATCTGTTGGGGATACCGGGCTCATTTTACATAGTGAGTCTTTAGCTTTATACACTTTCTGAGCTCTAGGCTCTTTTTCACATTCTGAGCTTTAAGCTCTTTTCGGTGGCTACTCTGGTCACAACTGTCTTTATCTTTCATGCATTCATGTAGTGAAATGCATCAATCACATATGATCACTTATTCACTTTCACATATCATCAAACCTTAGTATGGTATTCAACATTTATGATGAGAAACACTATGTGATCATACATTCATGCCATGAAGCATTTAGTTAATCACATTCACATACAATTAGCACTTCAATATCACAATCATGCTTCAAATCTCGGATCTTCATTGTCCGGCATCAATATGATTAAATCATATCTATATCATCATTCAGAGCACTCAATTCATAACATAAACAAAACAAACAATAAAGTAAGACCATCTAGGTCTACTCACAGTATGCTCCAGATTAGCATTTGTTTCTAAGTTCTGGAAACATCTGAATGCGGACGTTTATCCTGCACATCCAAATTATGCAATACACACGTAGTGCACATATCAATAATTGCACAATTACAAGCATTAATTTATGCACAATTGTGTATATATACTATGTACAATGCATGCTCAATGACAATCCCAGGTATCTTTTCAAATTTCTTATCTTATGAACATTCTCATCTGTAGCATTATTTGCCTTCATAATAATCAATTCTCATTCACTTTTACTAAATACACATTACTCAACTCCTTTGAATCACAATTACAATCATATGAACCTCTTCATTCTTATTATACACATTTCTTGATGCTTTAATACCAACAATTCATTCACTAATGTTATTCTAACATTATATAATCAGAAAATATCCAAATTCTCATTCTTTCTTATATCACCTCCAAAATATCAAACCTTTGGGTCTAATTTCCATGAACATTCTAATAAGGAAGATGAAACAATTTGATAACACTTTCTTCTAGAAAGATGTTTTTGATTTTCTTAAGTTTCTAATGACACCAAAATCATTTAATTTGGTTTAGTAATCTGAAAGTTATACTACAAATATTTTTGGACTATTCTCATTCTATAACAGTTCAATATACACAACGTTGATCCAAAATTTGAAAGTCTTAGAAAATGAATAAAAATTTGATTTGTTCATAAAATCTGTATTCCTATGTCTCTAGTTTACTCCAAACTAAAAATCATCTCATTTGGATGACTATAGAATAAGATATAACCGAAATACCCAATCATGTTCAGTGAAATCATACCAGTTCATATTACTCCAACATATTCCCTCACTTTCCTTCAATCAATCTTTTCCAGATTAATACCAAAAGTTGTAAATTCTTATGGAGAGATAGAGAAATATGTTAGAAATCTATTGGTTCAAAAATCAAGTCATTTGGAGGCTAGATGACAAAGTTATAGCCAAAAAGTGGAATATGGGTCGCATGCGCGGAGTTGCGATCACGACTTGCACAAAATTTCGGCAAGAAGAGTGGGATCTTGGCTCAGAAGGAATGCTAGACCTTTCCATTGAACCATAAGAGGGCTCCCCCCTGAACAGACTTTTAAAGATCACTTTCAATTTTGTATCCGTTTCCCTCCTTTTCCTGCTAGGAAAAATCATCTTGTATTTTACATATCTATATGAAGGGAGTACCAGGGCCCGAGGCATCTTGTAGAGAAGGCAAGTAGTCAAAGTCAAAGGGTAGGTATGAGTAAGAAAAAATTCAACTAGGCAAGGTATCAACAGTCTAACTACAAAAGATTGTCTTTCATACTTTGAATATCCTGAGAGACTTCGATGGCTTAGAAAGGCTTACTGGAACAAAAAATCCTTCTTTTTTACAGAGGGTAGTTCCGGTAAGAGAGAGAAAGTTTGATTGATAAGGGCATTCTATGAATGGAGGAATTGGGCCAGGAATGGAGAGCTTCCCCCCCCCCTCCACCCCACTCTTTGGTCTTAAGAATGCTGGTTCAATCCCATCTGATAGACCTCATTGAGTTTTAACAGATCAAAGCAAGAAAGGAACTCCCAATGTTGGACGAACGTTCCCACGGAAGGGAGAAAGAGAGCACTTTTTCTTCCAAACAAACATAGGTCATCCTGGAAGTTGACCCGCTAGTATTTAAATCCAGCAGACATAACTCTTTAAAAAAACAAAACATTATTTTGATCCTAAGTATCAAACAAAAACATAAAAATCGCGATTGCGACTTCTCCCTTCTCCCTTTTCTTTTTTAACCTATATTGGCAAAAAGGGCATAACTTTCACTGGAGATATTGGATTAAGGTCATTCAAAGACCGTTTCGAAGAAGACTTCTAGACCTACAAATTTTATAAAGTCTTGAAAAAGATATTTTGCTTCTGAAAGGGTCAAAATTTCCAATTAATGTAGCTTCCCAAATGTCTATCCTATACAGCTGCACAAACTTCTAATGATTATACCTCTCAACTCCGGTATTGAAAAATTTCATACTATATAGCGTTGGAAAGCTAGAAAGATAAGATAGAACTTCCAAGAAGACAACTTTATCTAATTCAGCCTAGATTAATCCAATTTTTCCTCTGAATTCAAAACACACATTTTTATCCTTTTTCTCTTTTCTTTCTTTTATTCTAAACCGACTTCTCTAACTTATTTGATTTCATCATCTCAAGTGGATACTTCTTCAAGTGTCCCTAATTTCAACTCAACATAATCTATACACATTTCATATTCCCTACTTGATCATAAACACTCAAAATATAACACATTCTTATACACTCAAAATAGAACACAACATATACATTCATCCAACATTGTACTATGCCCAGTTCTCAATTTCCTGTCAATTTTTGAGACTCTTAAAGACATAATTTAAATTCTGTTTTCATGAACAATGTATCAATATGTATCTAGTTTAATCTAAATTAAGAATCATCTCATTTGGATAACTATAAAAAAATTTATGGCTAAAAGACTGAAGCATACTCAATGAACATTTTCCAGTCAATCATCTTCAAACTTTCCAGATTTTACACCTAACATAACTTATACAAAGATCACCCTTTCCTACTTCATTTACTCCTCATTCTCAATTCCGATTCAACTCAATATCATTCACAAACCAATTCACTATCTATACTTGATCATTAACCAAAAATAGAACATATATAGTTACCCATTCATAAACAATTTTCTACACTCATCTAAACACCACTTTGATGATCATTAAACCTCAATATCATCTATATAATGAATTATGGGTCATTAAAGATCATTCACAATTACAAAAAGAAGACATTTACATCACCCATGACACATACATAAAATTTACATAATCAAGTAATCAATCTTAACTTACTCATCATTATAGCTTCATTTAACCATACCCATGAAATTTAAAGCATAACTTACTTGTTGTCGCTTCAAATTCTTCCAACTTATCAAGATCCCCAAAAATCCCTAATTTTCCATGCATCCCACGTAAATCATCATAGAAGTTGGAAGGTTTTTGTTTTCTTATGGAAATGATGAAGATAACATGAAGGAAGTAGAAATTGAAAGATGAGAGATTCAACGTGGGTGGAGGTTTGAAGAATTAAAAATCAAGAAGAAGAAGAGAAGAGAAGCCACAAAGGAGAACAAGAAAACAAAAAAAAACACTTAATAGCCTTTTAACTTGAAAGCATCGTGGGAGACCAAAACAAGGTGGTTAAAAATGCTTAGTGGACTTAAGGCATGTTTGGTAAGTGACAAGTCTAATTCTTATAACATTAAACTAGGTTCTTTAGTCCAATCAAATCCAATTTCTACTCCAATTGTCTCCTAATTTTAATTGACACATGACAATAAATTCCAAAGTCATTTATCAAAATTGCCATTGCCATTTGACAGTTAATTCTACTACCATTTATCATTTGTCTTGCCACTTGATATTTTTCCTAGTCCAAAAATTACCCCAAATTTTTAGAAATTTCCTAAATTTCACCAAAAATTCTAAATCAGTAAATACACTTTCCAAATCAAATTTCAACACATAAAAACAACAATTCTCAATAATGTCACATTATAATTTAATTATATCTAGAATGTCAATGAATGCATGTACAGTTATTTTAATGTGTGCAAAAATTCAAATTCACGTATGTGTATGCTAACAATATGCATGAGCATGAAAATGCATTTTTCTTATTCTCTAATTGATCTCACATGTACCGAACTTTAGGGTTTTAACCCTTAGTATAGGACCGGAATGTTACATTATGTCCATTGGTACCATAATTTTAACATTTTTATCAAACTCGCAACATATATTATTTATTTTTTAAGCATTCATCATATACTAACAATTAAAGAAATATTTGACCTTTATAAATTTTAAGTTTCAATTAATCAAATAAGCGTAAATAACGTTCATGGTTCAAAATAATTAAAAAAAAGCTTCAAGAAAGATAAGGTGAAAGCTAATAATGTGGTTATCATCAAGGAAAATGTTAAGTATCAAAATTGATTACTCATAAGGGATAAAATATGGTAGGTAATTATCAATAAAATAGGCTAAACAAAGGTTCAATCTAAATGCATTTATAATTTCAATGCCTTTAATTATGGTATCAATATAACTGATAAAAGCAAGTTCTACAATCATCCAATTATGTATAATAACACACATGAAATAATAAAAGAGCTTAAATAATGATGTATTTGCTCTTGGGCTCAAAAGCTTACAAAAAGGTTTTATGTGTGTAAATAATATGAAAATTTCATTGAAATTAGTTATCTCAATGATTACTAAAAATAAGACTTGTAAAAGTAAGTTTATCCTAACTTTCATCCTTTTGTATACCAATTCAATTCAATTCAATTCAATAATCAATATGACTTGGTTAATTAATATTCTCTGTACTATTATCAAGTTCACCTCCAAGATGTAACTTCAAACGATGGCCATTAACTTTAAAAGTACCATTATGTAGGTGAATTACATTGATTACACCATATGTAAACATTTTTTCTATAATAAACGGTTCAGACCATCTTGATTTAAGCTTTATATGGGAATTTTATAAAAGAACTTGATCTCCCTCCTTAAATTGTTATGACTGCTTGACCATTTGGTCATGATAATTCTTGGCTCTATCCTTTGAAAATTTGGATTTTTTTTAAACCATCAATAGTCATTCTTCTATTTCACTAATTTGATATTTTTGCTTCTCGCCTACACATTGAAGATAAAAATTCATGAGTTTAATAGCCCAATATGCCTTATGTTTTAATTCAACATATAGATGACATGTTTTTCTATAGACCAACCTATAGGGTGTAGTGAAAATTGCTGTTTTATATGTCATTCTATAAGCCCGTAGAGCATCATATAACTTAGTTGAGCAGTCCTTTCTCTAGTGCTCTACAATCTTCTGCAAAATTTGTTTAAAATCCCAATTAACTACCTTAACTTGGTTACTATTTTGAGGGTGATATGGGATGGGAATCCTATGTGTGATGTCATACTTTTTAAGCACTTTTCAATTATGCATTATAATAACGCATAACCCTATCATTAATAATTGCTTTAGGTGTGCCAAAACGAGAAAATAAGTTTTTCAAGAATCTTACAACAACCTTAGCATCATTTATGGGAAAAGCTTGCATTTTCACCCATTTAGAAACATAGTCAACAACTTCTAGGATATATCTATTACCAAAAAAAATTTGGGAATGGACTCATGAAATCAACGCCACAAATATAAAACACTTTATAAACAAGAATAAAATTTTGAGGCATCTCATCCTTGTGAGAAACGTTACCTGATAATTGGCATCTATTACATAAAGTTACGTACCTTGGGCATCCTTAAAAATTGAAGGAAAATAAAAAAAAACTAACTCAAGATCTTTTGAATCATCCTATTCACATTATGGTGCCCTCTAGTAAGTCGCGTATGACAATGTTGCAAGGTTTTCCATCCCTCAGAGTGAGGTACAAATCTTTTCACTATTTAGTTTGCATATATATGAAATAAATACAAATCTTCCCAAAAATATTCCCTCAAATTAGTAAAGAATTTTTTCTTCTTCTATAAGAAATACATTTCGATAAAATCTTATCCAGTAGATAATTCACAATATCTATAAACTAAGGGAAACCTCAATTACCTCCTCCAAATTATAAAGGCGCTCTTTTAGGAATGAATGTTCAATGCCTTTTTCATTTAGCTCCCCCAAATTTGGGTTTCTAAGGTAAGGTAGATGGTCTACCACTAAGTTTTTAGCCCCTTGCTGTGTCTAGTTTCTATTGCTTTTAATTGCCTTCATATCTTGATTTTAGTTACAAATTCTAGTGAATTAATCCAAATGAGAGTTAAATTGAATGAAAATGGTGTGAATATTGCATGCATTTTGATTGGATTAATTTGTGAATTTTGCTTGAAAAATATAACAATAAGGATGTCATCGCCTAAACGGTGGTCACTAAAATGTCACCACCATGTATAAGGTATTGAAAAATGTGTCTTTAGTCACCACCGTGCAAGCTTATAAATGGGGGTGATCAATATAGTCACCCTCATGCAAATTCTCATGCACTCCTTTAATCCATCTGTTTTTATTACGTGGCAGCTGTAGGTTGAAAGGGCACAAAAACCTAAACCTAGACAAGGTGGTGACGAGATCTTTCATTCATTCCACATTCTATATTCAACACATCACAGACATATTCGAGAAGACAGGGATAGAGAGAAAGAAGGGAAGACGGTAAGAGAAACAGAGAGAGTCAGTGAAAAAGAAGAGCAACAAAGGTTAATGCAATAAGAGCATTCAATTGTATTGGTGAACATTAACCAAAAGTAGAAGGTGAAAGGTAATGCAGAAGGATTAAGAGTTGCAAGAGGCCACCGCGACTCATTCATAGGACAACCTTTGTTTTCTTACTATGTTCATTATTTACTACATTGTTATCTGTTGTTTAATGGATTTCTTATTCTGTTAGTTTAACCAAACCCATACTTTGTAGCTTTTGACAGTTTATCTTAGTTATTTACTTGGATTACTACTTCAATACTTCACTTATAGTGAGAAAGATGGGATTGAAGTGTTTGATGATGATGAATGTTATAACATCCATGATGGGCTGATCTCTTTTTCTTGAGGATTAATGTAGTTATTTTAGTTAAATATGTATGATTGAAGGATATTGTTGTCTTATGTTTGCTATAGTTTCTAAACTGAATGAATGCGATAGTATGATCAAACTTTGCATTATTTTAGTATTAAATGAAGGGCCAAAAGGAGAAGTTTAATATGGAATGAGAAACTATAGATGCTTAGGTTAAGAATTAGAAATATATTAACTTAAGTGATAATTCGTAGTCAGGTTTTCATAATTTAAATTGGATAATACCTTGTCGAATGTGAAAGCTAGATTTAGTCTATTATTTGAGTTGATCTTAGAATCTGATTATTAATTTTAGTAAGACAATTAATTAATCATTTCCCTTAATCATACATAAGAGATTAAATTAGTGAAATTAATTATCAAGAGTCTCCCATTTCGATTAATCTATTCATCTTTGCTTTCGGTTGAATCGTTTATTTTTAAGACTAATTTATGATTTTCTTTTAAAGCCTTCACTCAAAAATCGAGATACAATGTTTAGGATTGCCTTTATTTTTGTTTTCGTTCAAAATTAATTTAAGTGAACCAATTTGATCTCCGTGTGAGACGACCCTACGTAATCACTAAAACTACCTCGTGTACTTGCGAGTAAGATGGCTTAGGTAATTTTTAGAACTTTTAAGGCATAACACCCATTTCTTGTTCATAATCTCTAAGTCAAATTCCTAAAGCAAAGATATCCATCTAATTTATTTAGGCTTAGCATCTAGCTTACTTAACAAGTATCTCAATGTAGAATGGTTAGTGTATACAAAAACTTTAGACAAATCTAAATAAGATTAAATTTATCAAATACAAACAACTACCACTAGCAATTCTTTCTCACTTATAGTATAATTCTCTTGGGCATCCATCAAAGTCTTGTTAGCATAGTAAATTGGTTAAATATGTTTGTCCTTTTGTTGTCTAAGTACTGCACCTTCTACAAAATCACTTACATTACACAATAGCTCAAACAGTAAATTCCAATCTAATGCAACCCCAATTGTGGTGTTAGTTAACTTTTACTTAAGAATGTTTAAAGCATCTAAACATTCTTGAGTAAATGTAAATGACATATCTTTCTATAATAACTTGGTTAAAGGCTTAACAATTTTAGAAAAATCCTTGATAAATCTTCTATAAAAGCCTGCATGTCCTAAAAAACTTCTTATAGCCTTAACTGAGGATGGGAATGGTAATTTCTCTATAACTTTAGTTTTAGATTTATCTACCTCAATACCCCTGTGATAAATTTTATGGCCTAAAACTATACCCTCTTGTACCTGAAAATGATATTTTTTCCAATTGAGCATTAGATTTATTTTCTCACATCTCTCTAATGCATTTTCAAAATTATTAAGGCATAAATCAAAGGAGTCATCGAAAACAAAAAAAATCATCCATAAATACCATCATTAAAGATAGCCATCATACATATTTGAAACCTAGCAGGTGCATTGCATAATCTAAAAGGCATCCACCTATAAGCAAACTTATCATAGGGACATGTGAATGTTGTTTTCACTTGATCCTTTGGGGCAACTGGAATTTAAAAGTAGGCCAAAAGTCCATCCAAGAAGCAATAGTACGTGTCCAGCTAGTCGTTCTAACATTTGGTCTATGAAATGAAAAGCAAAATGGTATTTCTTTGTTAGATCATTCAAATTCCTACAATTGATGCATACTCTCACTTAGTCTTATAGTAGTTATCTCCTTTAGCTTCCTTTTATTTGATAGTAGCTCCTTCGAGAATTTAACGTACTTGGGCATCTGTATAAGAGCTTTAACAAAAGGTAAGTAAATATGAACTTGTTTGAACAGTTCGAGGAATTTACCAAATTGCGCATCTATGTGATGTTTCTTCAACTTTGCTAGATACGGGACAGTAGGCCGAAATTCTTTAACTTTTGGAGGATGCACTATATCTTTTCTTAACTCTTCTTATTATCCTCGCTCTCAATTTGGATTTTACTTTCTAATTACAATTCCTTTCCATTCTTAAGGTTGACTACCTTCACATGTTATTTAGGATTTGTCTTTATGGTATTAAGCAAACTCCCCTATTTCAGATAATATTTTTACTAGTTGGTCAATCTGAACCTCTATGTTATGTATAGAAGCCACTATTTTCTGATGTCTCGTGTTTGATTCTTGAATAAATTTGACCACCATCTATCCTAAAGCTAGCTTCTTAGCTTGAGGTGGTAGTTGTTGAAATCTCGAAGGAGGGATGATCTTGGCTACCCTTGATTTCCCTAAGAGAAATTGGGATGATTCCTCCATCCCATATTGTATGTATGCTTTAAGAATTATTTTAAGGTTTAGGAGCATTTCCTATATAATCGACCTGTTTGGGCTTTAATGCTTGACAGTTTTGATCTAAATGTTCTAGCCTACACACCTCACACTATATAACTTGGTGATCATGGTTTTCTGAAGTGTGTAAGCTCTAATTAATAACCTCAATAATCCATAAGCGTACAGGTTGTTTGCATAGTACCTAAGTGTTGATCCCACGAGGAGGGATAATCTAATCCTAAAATCTAAGGCTAAAACAATTCACAGTAATTCAAATGTAACAAAACTAAAGCAAGAATTTAATTCAATCATACAACTCAATTCCAAGAATCAATTACAAAAATATTAACAAAATAGTAGTTGCAACCCATGCTCAAGAATCAACCTAAAGGAACTATCAATTGAAAGAAAGGGGAAATTTTACCTATCTTTAATGATAAACTAATCGATTATGAATTACCTATCTTTATCGATCCTAAGGATGATTACTCTCTCTCGAGTTATAACCATTAACCCTAAATTATAAACCTTAATCAGATTATGGAAAATTGCAACTTTTAAATTAATAATCTATCCAAAACCCTAATTAGATTTGAAGTTATCCAATAAACTATCGGGAACCTATGTGAGATCTCTCTTTATATAATTACCGATTTGATTAATTTCTTGTTCTTATTAAATCACCTAACTCTTGTCAGCGCAATTTAATTATTTTCGTTCAATTAGCCCTCTTAGTCAATTCTCAAATTATGCAATCACAAAAATCAATAACAAGAAATCTAATAAACATAAAAAAATCATATTTTCTTAAATCAAAGTTTAAAAAAAACTGAAGGTGAGTATATAATGTCTCAATATTCACAAATCCTATCATCAAATTGCTATTCCCAATTCTATACAATAATAAAAGTAGAAAATAATAGGAAATAAGATCTTGGATGGAGATGGGAGGAAGCGACGTCGGGAAACTCCAAATCTGGGAAGTACGTCAATGTCGACTTCTTCTCCACTTCTCTCTTCCTTCTTCTCTTTCTTAATCTTTCAACAAGTCTCTCTAGGGTTTTCTCTTAAAAGTGGTTGATACAAAAACTCCCTTTTCTTCTCTTTTGTTGTTCTTTAAATAGTATTTTATGTTTGGGAAACCCTAGGATTTTTTCAGGACACAAAATGTCTAAAAAATCCCTCAAAACATGAAGTTTGTAAGCGTTTGTGCATTTGCGCGACGCAGGCTACGATCGTGGCCTGTCACAATCATGGCATGTAGGCCACAATCGTGGGCTAACTCTAGTGCTTCTGTCACGATCGTGGGTCTTTGTTTCGGCCCAAATGTCCCCGAAAATTCTCTGTTCTTTAATGTTGACCCTGAAACACTAGCTAAAACATCAAGGTGCCTAAAAAACATAATATTTAAGCTTAAAGACTTGCACTATCCCATAAAACACTTTAAACGCAAATAATTAACAAACTAACGCAATTCTAACTTAAAAACATACTAAATGATTGAATTAATAGCTAAACACATATCAAACTATACCCTAAAACATTATACAATTTACACTTATCAACATCCCTACACTTAAACGTTTACTTGTCCTCAAGCAAACAAAAACAATCAAACAAATCAAGAAAACACAAAACACGTATATGCAATAATGAGACAATAACTTCAACTTAGAGAAACAAATTCAACTACAATCACATTCCTTTTAGTCGTTCTAACTTATTAACAAGCGATATCTGCGTTTAAGCACCTTAGACTAAATATACAAACTATCCAAAATTTTAATATTAAGTTAAGTCTATTGACCTCTAGCACTTGCACACACACATTGATAATCATTTAATCAAAACCAAAGTGTAGCCATTCCTTAGTAGGTTTTCATGAAAAAAAAGTCAAGCTACTAACAAGTTTGGTAGGTTTTTATTTGAAAACATTCTTTTTTTTCTTTAAGGACATGAAACTAGTCTTTTTACACGAAGGTAAACATTTATGATGAATGCCGATCCAGTTACTTAACTAATTCATATTGTTATTAAGCTACTTGGTTGGAATGTCATTATAGCCTTTTTACATGAAGGCACACATTTGTGATACTTGTCGAACTGGTTACTCAGCTACATCACATTCTCAACTAGCTACTAGCCCTATTCATAACCCGAAGACCATCCGAATAGTTATTTTAGTTAAAATTATACAATTTTTTAACACAAAATTTTGCCTACCTTATTGCTTTGGCTAATCATTCTCATAAAAATGTACTAATAATGCCACCTATTTGTTTAATCTAAAATTATAAATAAGCATGGCAAATTCCTAAGGTGAATGGACTACCTTCATATCCTAATTAACTAGCATATTTAGCCCTAAGTGACTTAGGTCACTAATTTCACAAGCTAATAAATCTTCACAACCTAAAAGGCTATGTTAAAGGCTAAATTTATCCCGTTAAGTCCTAGCCATTGATGCATTCACAAAATTCACATCATGCGACCTAAACAAACTATAATACAATATTCAAAATTCAAACTCAAGATAAAAACGCACACATTAAAAATGAAAAGAAAGGGTTAAAACACGAAACTATTTATGGTGATGGCAATAGTATTGAGACCAAATCTGCTTAACATCGAGAGTATTTCCCTATTTTATAAGTGATTCAAGAAAGTAAAAGAATTAGTAACCCAAACCATTACAAATCATTCAAAACTTAATTTAAATTTTAAAACAAACTAACTATAAAAAAATTTAAATCTAACTACTAAATGTGCTTATTTAGGGTCATTAGCTTGACCTTGCATCCTTGGAAGCTCAGTCGGGAACAATTATAAGCAGCTTGCTTCTGCCCTTTTCATTCAACATCAGTTTTTTAGCCTGTAAGTAAGCTACAAATTGCAAAACGATCAGAAGGACAATATTGATAAAATTATGAAAACCAATTAAGCTCAATAGTGTCCTTTTTTTGAGCGAACTGTCAATAAAATAGGGAATAACAAAACTCCCTGAATCTTCCATAGAATTCAGCAGTTTGCCCGGTAAGAGGGTGAGTTTTATCTTCTTGGGTCTTCCTCATTCGCCTTCATCTCCTCTTGTTCTTTAGCTTCTTGAATAAAGACTTCCATAGCTTCTTTCAACTTAATGTCCGTTGTCATCTATTCTTCGTCCTCTCATCCCTTCAAAGATTTGAGAATATCAAATTTTTTGAATGAGTCACCCTCCTCTGGATTCTTTAATACATCATTCATATTGAGTGTCACTTGATATCACTAATCCAAATAATAAGGTTCTCTTTATAGAAATCTACCCTAGTTTTTTTTATGTTTAAGCATAGCATACCAAGATATAGGGAATAATAGGAAGGGTTGGCGTTCTTTTCTTCAATCTCTTTCTTCGCCTCTTGTTCTTTAATAAGGTGGGGTTTAGTTTGGTTTTCCACTGGTCCTATTCTTAAGTACGATAGCCTCATATTTCTCTCTTTGATGTATTTCCATATTGCTTAGAGAGTCTTCCATACTTCTCTTAAAAAATTCACAGGAGTATAAGTGTTCTGGTTTAGTTTGAGTGATTGGGTTTTGGTCCCAACATTAGCCTTTTTGTTTTTTGATTTTTGAATTTCGAGGTTGGGTTCCAGAAACAGGATCCAACATAGGTGGTATCAGAGTGCCAGTATTAGGATCTTACATGGGCACATGTGTATAAGTGATATTGTAATACCCGGTATCTAGTTTAACCGGTACATCGAAATAAATCAATATTTAAGACTGATGTCATTAAAATCAAAGCAGTGAATAATAATTTTAGTGACATCAAATTAATGATATATGACATTTTTCGGTGGTCACAGGAAGTTGTTCGGGCAGATTTTTAAAACCAGAACAAGGAGTGGCGTTTTTGTAAATAAGTAGACTTTGAAACATATATAAGGAACTAGTTGGAGAATAAGACAAAAGCCTTGTCTTCTTCTTCTCTCTCATCACTCAC
>JANVCL010000006.1:21824670-21840766 GCA_026546855.1 Erythroxylum incrassatum
TTGTCTAAATTTTCTAATAAAATCAACAATTATTCAATTTGGTTCCATATTCTAAGAGTTATTCACCAAACATTTCGTATACAATCCATCTTGTACCTTAATCGTCATTTCTATTTCTTTTCAATTTCATTGATTTTCCTTTGCTTTATTCATAAATAATTGTCAAATAGTCATCGATAATTACTCATTTAATAGTCTTAACTTACAAAAATTTCGGGATCCAACATATATGATTTTAACCAAAGAAGGATGGGTGAGAATTATAAGGGAATATGATGATGAGCTCAGACGGGGGACTAAGCTGTTAGGGATAAAAAGGGTAATAGGGACATAAGGAGCAAGGACAAGAGCTGCACCTTTATCTTCCTCGGTAGAACATTCCACATTTCAACAAAATGGAAAATAAGAGGCTTCACTCATGCAAGGTAGATAAGAACTTCTGGTTTCTGATGTGGAACTAAGTGCGAACTTCTAGTTTCAGCCGTGTAAATGATATTGTATTTAATGTATTTCTTTACTATGGTATTTTTATAAATGTTTTGTGTAGCTGGTTAGATGTGCCTTCCTAAAAGGTCATCTTGGTTGGTATATTCATGTAGGCAGGATGCTGTGGTTGGTTCGATTCATAGGGAACTATTTTTGTAGAGTTCCTTATGTTCTTAGGTTAGGTTACCTTTCTGGTTTTGGGAGGGGATGGCCTTCAAGGCAACCCTATGGTTTGTACATAAACCTTTTTTGATTAATTTAAAATTTTGATTTACCAAAAAAAAGGTCCTTCATACCATAATTCCATTGATATCATAACTTTAACATTTTTATTTCATTTATTATGCTCGTAACAATTTTTTAAGCATTCATCATGTGACAATAATTAAGGAAATATTATACCTTTTAAAATTTTAAGTTTCAAGTAATCAAATAAATGTAAATAGGCTTCAAGGTTCAAAATAATAAAAAGGCTTCAAAAAATAAGGTAAAGGGTAATAATGTGGTTATAATCTATGAAAAGGTTAAATCTCAAAATTGGTTACTCCTAAGGGATAAAATATGTTGGAATAATTATTAAGAAAATTGGTTAAAACAAAGGTTCAATTTATAATTCTTTATCATTTCAATGCTTCTAATTTAACAAATGTTATCTAAATATGAATGATAAAAGTAAGTTTTAGAATTATCCAACTTTGCATGATAATACATATGAAAGAATAAAAGAGCTTAAGATAATGATGTATATGTTCTTAGGCTCAAAAGCTTAAAAAAAGGTCTTGTGTAAATAATATGCAACTTACATTCAAATTTATTATGTTAATGATTAATAAAAATGTAACTTATAAAAGCAAGTATATTCTGAATTTCATCATTCTGCATACTAAATCAATTCAATAAACAATAATGATCTAAAGTATTTTGAACAAATCTTAATTACTTAGGGATTTCAGTTACTGAGATTTAATAAAAAAGATCATAACAAACTTAAGAAATCCCTTCCTCATACTTAAAATTTTAACTAATTCGAGATTTAAATTTCTAAGATTTAATAAAAAAGATTATGACAAACTTAAGAAATCATTTCTCCATACTTAAAACTGTACATTGTCATCAATGTACACAATTAAAGCACATAAAAAAACAAAAAACAAAAAAGTAAGAGAGGATCAAAATTGGTACTGCCCATGAATAAAAAGAATTATAGAGTTTTGAATTTGATGAAGAAGACCAATCCTATATATATACATATCCAACCTTGCAAAATATAAACAAAAAGGAAAAAAAGGTAAAAGAAAATTAATAACAAAAATAACTAAAGAACATGGAAATAACAATAACATGGATTAAAATAACATGTCACTAATGTTTAAACAAATGAAAATAACATAATGAAATAAATAAGAAAAATACACAAATAATAAGAAAAAGAAAAGAGAAGACCAAAATTAGCTTCTTTCAATCCTTTTGTGACTCTGGCATGTTTGTCGATAGAAGGTCATGAAACCTTAAACTAGGGAGGGCATGAAGATGATGCAGTTGCTCTAGATGGTGAAGGTAGAAAAGCTAATTCAAGATGGCCTGCCATCTGCATCATTAGTTCTGCCATCCATCTATCATGGATTGCTCTCCATCTATCTTATGCATTGAGTTGTTCTATCCACTTCGTAATCTCTACCTATTGCATTCGTATAGTACACTGAATACCTAAGATCTATCCCATGTGTTTCTCCAGTCGAGCTATTTTTAACTGGTCCGAGTGTGCTGTCAATAAGCTAGGTACTTCTGCACTGGACTCCTTGTATGTGTTCCCTCTTATCTGGGATGGCAATGAGCTTAGTTTTAGTGGTTGTTTAGTTATGTGTGGCTCCCTCTCTCCTCCTGATGATGCTAGCTCATCGAGAACCCCAATCATGCAGTAGATGTCACCCATATGTCCTCGTCGTTTACATACGATTTGTATGTGTTCCAGCACATATAAATTCACCGTTGCGTACCAACCATTGGCATCATTGGTAGTCTATTAAAGACCCCCATCCTCCATGCAAGCCTTGACATAAAAGCTACAACACATACCATCTTAACCTTCTTCTACTCACTTTAATGTTGGATTAATTAGGCTAATGCATGCCTTAATTGTATTAGTGTCTACTCACTTATACTCCATATTTAGAACATGTCTAGATTCTCGACGAATCCACAACTATCACCCCGCCCACTCAACATATGACTTAAAATACCATGTATGTATTTGAGCATAGGGTATCCCAGTGTTGACACCTGTGATTTACTAAGGTCATAGTCTTCCTCCATTCTACGTTGGCTTGCTCATATTGTGGGAAAGCTCTACTTAGGTCTTTAAAAGACCCTTCTCCTCATTGTCTCTTCCTTGGTGTCTCCTTTTCTCGTCATGGTCCTGTCATTATGCTTTAAACTTTGCACAAATGTGAGAAAATAACAAATAAAGTATGAAAATAAGCGTTTCCTATACTTATTTCTTATGCTCACTAAATTATTAAAATGTGGAAACACACTAAAAAGGAAAATGAAACAAATGGCATAATCACAAACAAATAATCTATCACAAATAAATAAATCAATCAATCAAAACAAAATAATTAGAAAATTAACTAAAGTAGGCAAAGATACAACAATACATCTTAGAGTGAGAATGAGACATCTAAAAAGCTAGATGCCAAAAAGAAATGGAAAGAAAAATGATGGAAGATAGATATTATAGATAGTAAGAAAATTTTGCGAACTACAATGAGGCACAATATGGTTGGGGAAGTAACGATCCTTATTGGAACATGTACACTCCGGGGTGCCAGAACCACCCAGATTTCTATTTGTCCAATAATGCAAGTACTCACATGGGACATCAAGACCTATTTGAATTTCAACATAATGAGTCCATTTCATGGGATTCCAAATTGGACAAAATAATGGATAAGCTAACAGATATGGAAGAGAACCAGAAGAGACTAGAAGAGCAATTTGATCAAGTAACGAAAAATCATGCCACTTCTATTCACAACTTGGAGAATTAAGTAAGACAACTTTCCTGTGAATTTCGTAAGAGAAGTGTAGAAGACTGTCTTAATAATATGGAAATACATTAAAGAGAGAAATATGAGGCTATCATATCTAGGGGGAGCCAAAAGGATCAGTGGTGGTTCAGCCGGATCTTGCTGGACCGGAATATCATTGCTATGATCCATGATCTCGTCTAATCTTCAACTATGGGATTCCTGCAAAACAAACAAAGACACGCCGGGGGTTGGTTCCCGAAAAGCCACTCCGACGCTCAAGTTAGTACTTTTGAGAGTAGTTCGGTTGCTGGATTAGAGAAGAAACTAGGGTTTATGTCGCTTACCTTTATTATGGTAGAATAGTACCTTATATATGCCGTAGGTTGCCATTAGGTTTAGGTCTTCTCGTAAGTCTTAGTGTTTGCATGGGAGTTTAACCCCTGATGGGTCGGCCGAGTTATGGGCATGTGAAGATGGGCCTGGGCCTAGTGCAGCCGACCAGACCAAGTGGAAAATCAAACTGAACCCCACCTTATTGAAGACCAAAAGACAAAGAAAGTTAATGAAGAGGAGAATGCCAATTGTCCCTATTATTCACCAGTTCTTAATAAACCATATGTGAACAACGAAAAATTTTGGTAGATGTTCTTTTATGAAAAGAACCTTATCCTTTAGATTAATGATGACCAAATAACATTTAACATGAATGATGCATTATAGAATCTGAAGTATAGTAGCTCATTCAGGATAATTGATGTGTTCGAATCTTCTAAAGAATAAGAGGACAAAGAACAGATGACAACATACATCGAGTTTGAAAAAATTATGAAAGTATCTGTTCATGAAGCGGAAGAAGCAGAGGAGACGAAGGTGATTATCGAAGAAAGAGATAAGCTCACCTTGTAGCACCCCAGTCTCATAAATCACGTACTCGACATCCTGAGTGATGTCTTAGTACGTAACCCCGCAAAGGTGGCATGCTAGAATAGTCAAACACTCGAAACTCAGTACAAGTGTTTTTCTAAAAACATATCACACGCGTACGTGGAAATCAATAATCAAATTAAGCCAACTTTATTCATAAAGTTTTAACTCTCATTATACATATCATCGAAATCCCAGTAGTCGCTTAGGTCCATTTATTTACAAACATCAGTCGTCACAATTGATATTGCACTTTAAAATTACACACATCATTACATAATATTTGCATAAATATATTTCAAAAATAAAATCATTGAAGACATATGTAGGTGTAAACTAATCCTGACCCTTAGTCCATATTTGATTTCAGTGGAGATACTCCAATTAGCCTAACTGTATATCTCCTCTAAACCTGAAAAACCAACGTTGCAAATTTTGATGAGTTTTGCGAACTCAGTAATGTAACCATCCTTGATGGTTCACCCAATTCATATCACATAAAAAATCATATAAGCATATACTTTCACTTCTTTTCATTTAGCAAATTGCACCACTTATCACTTACTTCACACACCCATTTTCATACAAATACATGTCCATATTATAATTTAATTACTCAAACACACTCAATAAGTGTATATGTAATGTTGGTGTGACTCACTTTCAATTATTACGTTAATGTGACTGAGTGCCAAAACTGTCCCATATCCAATGTGGATACTGGGCTCATTGATATTGTACCTTACCCTTTATGGACACAGGGCTCATTGTGCATATCGAGCCTTTGGCTCTTTACCACATTCCGGAGCTTTAAGCTCATATTGATGGCTACTCATGTCATAACTATCATTATCTAATCATGCATTCATGTATGAAATACATCACATTCATATTCAATCATTCATTGTTTTAAACATTCCCATTCCCAATCCCATTCAAGCACATTTACAATCCCATTTTCATTTATCATTGGACCTTAGTCTGGCATTCAACAAACATGTTGAGAAACATTTATTTCACAAAATTCACATTTAAGGAACAAATCACATTCATAGTCAATCATTCATTGTTTCAATCATTCCTATTCGCAATCCCATTTAAACACATTTATAGTCCCATTTCCATTTATCATCGAACCTTACTCTGGAATTCAACAAACATGTTAAGAAACATTTATTTCACCAAATTCACATTCAAGGAATACTTCAATATCACATTCATAAATCAGAATCTTCGATTCATGTCCGGAATTAGTATAAACAATCCACATTCAGAACATAATTTCACCAAATTTCACATTCAAAGAACACTTTAATATCACATTCACAAATCAAAATCTTCAAACCTTCATGTCTAGAATTAGTATAAACAATCCACATGCATAACATAATTTCACCAAATTTCACATTCAAGGAACACTTCAATATCACATTCATAAATCGGAATCTTTGGACCTTCTTGTCTAGAATCAGTACAAATAATCTACATTCAGAACATAATATATAATAGACAAATTATAAAGTGAGACTATCTAGGTTACTCATAGTACGCTCCAAATAGCTATTGCTTTGGAGTCCCTGCTATGTCTAGATGGCGGCAATCATCATAAAATACATACACATATCACTATTTTACACAATTATACACGTAGTCATTTATGCACATATATGTATACAAAATATGTACAATGCATGTTCATGTCAATCTCGGGTTCCTTATCATTATTCTTGTCACAATATTCATTCATATATCAATACTTAATTGATCAATCCAGATTTATCTAAAAACATACTTCCGGGTCCACTTTGCATGATTATTCTCATTAGGAAAGTGAAGTAATTTGATAACACTTCCTTCTAGAAAATTGTTCTCTCATGTCTTAAGTTTCTAATGATACCAAGACCATACAATTTGATTTAGTATTCTAGAAGTTATACTCAATATACTATAACCAAAAGCCCTAAATTATAAACCCTAATCAGATTATGAAAAATTGCAATTTCTCAATTCACAATTTATACAAACCTTAATTAGATCTGGAATTTTCCACTAGACAATTGGAATGTGAGATCTCTCATCACATAGTTACCAATTTGATTGATTTCTCATTCTTATTAAGTTACCTAACTCTCGTTAACCTAATTTAATTATTTTTCATTCGATTCACCCTCTTATATTATCATCGAATTATGTAAGTGTGGAAATCAATCACAATAAATCCAAATAGTATAAATAATAAGATTTTTATTGAATCAATGATAAAAACAACTTGAAGGTGAGTTTAGACATTCCTCAACATTCATAAAATCTTATCTCAATAGCTATCCCAATTGTATACATAAATAAAACTTAAATACACCAGAAACTAGATCAGAATGGATGATGGAGGCAGTAATGTCGAGAAATTTCCTATTCTGGGAAGTACTTCAGGCCGACTTCTTCTTCACATCTCTCTTCCTTCATCTCTTGATGAACTCTCTCTAGGGTTTCTTGATGGTGGCTGATGTAAAAAGCTCCTTATTCTTTTTTCTTATTGTTCTATTTATGTTCTTTTTGTGTTTAGGGTTGAACTAGGTTTTTGGGGGTTCGAAATGTCTAAAAAAATCCCTCGAAATACAAAGTTTGGGAGTGGCTGCCCATTTGCCCGACACAGGCCACGATCGTGGCCTATGTTAGGCCTTTCTATCACGATCGTGCATTATCATGTCAGATCGTGGGCCATTGTTTCAACCCAAATTTCTTCCAAAACTCCTCCGTTCTTCGATATTGACCCTAAAATACTAGCAAATACATCAAGGTACCTTATAAACATAATATTTAAGCTTAAAAGATTGTACTAAATGATAAAACGCAAATAATTAACAAACTAACACAATTCTAACCTAAACACATACTACACAATCGAATAAATGACTAAACATATATCAAAATATGCCCTAAAATACGATGCATTTCATACCTATTGACATCCCCATACTTAAACGTTTGCTTGTTTTCAAGAAAACAAAACAACAAACAACACAAAGCATAAAACACACAGTGCAACAAATGAGGCAATGGCTTCAAATTCACTAAATAATTTAACTCTAAACACAATCATTCAAGTTGTTCCCAATTATTAACATGCAAAATTCATATCTAAACACCTTATACTCAATATACAAACTTACCAAAATTTTGATGTTGAGCCTATTCACCCCTATCACTTGCACACACACATTAATAATCATTAATTCAAAATAAAAGTGTAGCTATTCCTCAGCAGGTTTTCATGGAAAATCAAGCTACTAACAAGTTTGGTAGGTTTTTATTTGAAAGCATTCTTTTTATTGATTTTTCTCTAAGGACATAAACCTAGTCTTTTACGTGGAGGTAAACATTTGTGATGAATATCGATCTGGTTACTCAACTAAGTCATATTGTTATTAAGTTGCTTAGTTGGAATGTCACTATAGCCTTTTCATACGAAGGCACACATTTGTGATGCTTGTCGATTCAGTTACTCAGTTGTATCACATTCTCAACTGGCTATGAGCTCTATTTATAACTAGAAGGCCAACAGAATAGTTGTTTTTTTATTAAAAAATTTGCCTACCTTATTGCTTTAGTTAATCATTCGCATGAAAATGTATTAATAATGACACTTATTTGATTGGCCTGAAATTATAAATGAGTATAGTAAATTCCTAAGGTGAATGGACTAACATCGTATCCTAATTAACCAGCATATTTAGCCTAAGTAACTTAGGTCACTAATTTCACAAGTTAATAAATCTTCGTAACCTAAAAGACTATGTTTAAGGCTAAATCTATCCCGTTAATTCTTAGCCATTGACTCATTCACACAATTCATGTTATGCAACCTAAACAAACTATTATACAATATGCAAAATTCACACTCAAGATAAAAACACACAACCCTCCCCATACTTAGACAACATGTTATCCTCAATGTGAGAAGGGTACACAAACACACTAGGGGAAATAAAACACAATATACGAAAACATAAGAAAACATAATTAAAAAATTAAAAGAAAAGGGTTAGAACATGAAACCATCATATTGACTGAGGTGTTGATGGTGATGAAAGCGAAGGTTACTTATGCTTGATGTCCATGATTACTGCCCTATCTTATAATTGCTTTAAAAAGAGTAAGAGAGTTAGCACTCCAAAACATTCCAAATTATTATGAAATTATTTTAAATTTAAAACAAATCTAACTATGTAATAATTTAAACCTACACATTATCCTCAATGTGAGAAGAGTACACAAACAAACTAGGGGAAATAAAACACAATATACGAAAACATAAGAAAAATAATGAAAAAAAAGAAAAGGGTTAGAACATGAAACCTTCATGTTGACTTAGGTGTTGATGGTGATGGAGGCAGAGATCACTTATGCTTGATGTCCATGATTACTGCCCTATCTTATAATTGCTTCAAAAAGAGTAAGAGAGTTAGCACTCCAAAACAATCCAAATTATTAAGAACTTATTTTGAAATTTGTAACAAATCTAACTACGTACTAATTTAAACCTAACTACTAAGGAATAAAAAAAACTCCCTAAATCTTCTATCGAATCCAACAGTTTTCTTGTAAGAAGGTGTGTAACATCCTGTTAATCATGATAAGTCTAAAATATTGTACAAGTGAGGTAAATGAGAAATTAGAGAGGGTATTTCGTGCTTATGTATAATATGCTATACACATACACTTGAATATTGAATTTTTGCACATTAAAATGATTGTACATGCATTCATTGAATTATCCCAGGGTATGAAAAATGTTAAGTGATTATGATGTGAATTGTGTTTTAATATGTCTTGAATTTTCGTAAGATTGGATTTCAATTATAAAATTTGGAATTAAATGTTATGGATTGGAAAATTGATAGATTAGTATGTACATCTGGACTAGGAAAAATGCCAAGTGATAGGATAAATAGATACATAAAAAATTTGGATGATTTAGACTATAATTGAGTGGCATTTTGCATAATTAAATGTGTGACAAATGGACTAGTAATTAAATGATAAGTGGACCAATCTTGGAGTGACATGTGGACTGATTAAAGGGTGACAAATGGTAGCATAATGAGTGGATTAGTGGCAGCATAATTGTTGAACGAATGGCTAGCATGCCTTAAGACATATGGTGAGTTTACAAATTGACACCTAGCATGATGTTGGAGCAAATTCCAGCAGCAAAAGTTTCTGTTGTTTCCCTCACCTTTCTCCACCGAATTGCTCCAACTCTTCTATGTATTTTGTTCTCAACCCTAGCTAAAGTTCTGCATGAAAAATCACACTTAAATCCTTCACCTTATGATCTTCATATTGCTGTCCGAAAATCACCTTGCTTTCACTATAAGTTTGTGTTGATTTTGCTTGCATGGAGACTATGTTTAATATTAAGTTTTGTGTTGGATTGGAAGCCTAATAGGTAAATAACAATCTAAGCTTTAGGCTCATTAAATGGTATGAGAATTATACTTATATTGGACTGAAATGCATGTGATATTGGTGAAGAAGAATTGTTGGAATATGTTAGCTGTAGTGTTTTCTCTAAGCATCCTTTGTTCTTTTTGTTATAACTTCTTCTCCTGACATCCAAATGAAATGCAACTTGAATAAGACTCATAACACATTATTTTTCATATCTACCAAAATTTATGAATATCTGAATCCATTCGGAAAAGATTGAGTGATAAATGAAAATGTGAGTGTGCTGGAATATTGTTAAGTGGAATGATTTCACTTGCTTTGGTATTTTAGCTATATTTTGATTTGTAGATTTCCAAATGAGATGATTCTTAATTTAAATTGAACTAGAGACATTTGGATAAAATTTTAAAGAAGAATTTGAATTTGAATTTTGTCCTTAAGGGTCTTGAAATTTAGCTTGAAATTGAGTTTTGGCTTAGGCTGTAGCACTACCTGAGATAGAAATCATATCTTGTTGTTATTGAATAAATTGTACTGATATAGCCCAAATCAAACAAAGTTGTATTCACAAAATTTGTAGCTTATTCTCTTAGTTTTCAATTGGTATAAATTTTATAATTTTTGGATACTGTAATTGAGATATATGAGTTGTACAACTTTGAGTGTATGATCATGCACTAGCCAAAATTTCAAATTGTGTTTGATAGTTTTATCCTAAATGTCTTCGCCCACACACCTCAAAATGCATAACTTGAGAATGAGGATTCATAGTTAATCCATCAATTTTTTGTTTAAAGCCTCAACTTAGGTTGAAATTGTGTTATCGCATCTACTTCATATACCCCCGCTAACTTGTTAAGTCTTGCTCGAGAAGAGCACTATTGATAATTATTCATCGCCATGTCTTTTATGAAGTTATGGGCTACTTTTATTATTCAAAGTACCCTCAGTAACTACATCTATCGCCTACCTTATAGTATGATTGAGTCCATTATAGAAGGTCTGAATTTGCATCCAAAGTGGTAGACCATAATGTGGGCATTTTCTTAACATCTCCCTAAACCTCTCCCATATGTCATATAATGCCTCTGAATCAGCCTGGGAATAGGAGGAGATATTTTTCCTCAACTTAATAGTCTTTTCTAGTGAAAATTAATTCAAAAGAAATTTTTCTACTACTTGATCCCATTTAATGATTTAAGTAGAGAGTTCAATGATTTCTTCACCTTACCCCTGAATGAAAACGAGAATACTTGCAATCTAATTGTGTCATCATTAGCACCATTAATCTCAAAGGTATCACAACCCTCTAGAAACATTGAAATATATGTGTTGGGATCCTCATCTCATAGTCCATCAAATTAAACAGACTATTTCACCATCTGAATGGTGCATTCCTTTATTTTAAAATTGTTGGCATTGACAATCAACCTAACAATGCTGGTCTCTGCTACTTTCAAGTCCAATCTAGCATAACCATACATTATTTTGGTTAGTATACCATGGTTCTTGATTCTTTAGTATCAATATGATCTCCCAAGTCCTCTATTTGTTAATCTAATTCAAACTCTCTAAGATGTGCTCTGTGGAGATTTCTATGAATTGTTCTCTCAATTTCAGGAGCATTATCTACTAGACTCGCTAGATTACATCGGTCATAAATTGACCAAAGAGTCGAGATCTATGAGGGACAATAAAACCAAAAAGTTAATAAAATAAATAGATAAATAATAAAATAAAATAAAATGGTGAGACTAATAAAAGTTAGGTTTTCCTAATATTATAGTCCCTAAAAAAGACGTCAAAAACTTGGTTGAATTTATTTTACTTATAAAGATTTATCTGTTTAATCCCAAGTGCATGGTGTAGCTGTAGCTAGCACTAGCAAGTATGGGTTGATCCTACAAGGACTTTAAATACTAGTTTTTTTAAATGAATAAATTGCATTAACTATAGATGAAGCTAATACAACATTAAAAAGTGTTCTAAGCTATTGAGACCTCAATTAAATACAATGCAATTGTTAAAACATTACAAGAAATAAATCCCGACTAATATTGTTGTCTAACTTATAATTTCCATATGTGCTTCATGTCTAGTGAGAGAGTGTCTGAACATTCTTGGCAACAATAACTGATCTAACACAATTAAAAATATTGTCTTCCCTGTATATAAAGATCCAACTGTTTTACTCCTTCCAAAGTGTATAAATGGTGGTAGTGAAAGTCACTTTAAGAATTATTACAATAGACATATTCTACTATGAATGGCTAAAATCCCAATTCAATGTTTTTTCTCAGTCTTACATATAGTTGTCACTTGTAAATAAGTGTAGAATCCTGCTCCAGACTGCTTTAGAAATCCTACATAGAAAAGATAGGCGGTCTTTGTCTTCCACTACCATCTTACATAGTATACAAGTAGAGTCCACATTGTCATGTCATTGACTTTTGGTCTTAAGCCTATTTATAATCCCTAGCCAAGTGATTAAATAGGCTTTAGGATTCAAAGTTTTTCTCCATGGAAGATTAAACCAAGGAACTTTAGATAGTCAATTGTTAAGTAGCTAATGGCATGATTTGTTCGAGAATTTACCATTCAAATTGAGTGCTCAAATGATTTCGTCATCATTCATCACACCAATCAATTGAGGGAGGTAATGTACAAGATTATCAAAGCCTCTTAAATATCCATTCCTTTCACCATTCTAGATCAGAGATGAAACTTTAAGGCTCAGGGTATTCTATTCCTCAAATGAAGTATCACAGGTTTATTAATAATAGGACTTGAATTCAACCAGTTATCAAACCAAAACCATGTTTTTCCCTATTACCTATCTTATGCTTGACCTATGGATAAATAGTGTCTCTCAACTTCATCATATGGATAAAGATCCAAGAGGTCTCTTTTTGTGAATTTACTTGAAAAATAAAGAAAAAAAATAAACTAAATTGACATAATAACTTATGTAAAGAAAATACTACAAAAAAAGTCAATATTAGATAAGTAGTACCTAGGTGATGAATCCCCCTAAGAACTCTTAAATATTAATCCTTTATCATGCAATTAAATTATTGATTATTAGAACTTAGAAAATTTTATCTTATGATAATATGTTCCTCAAGACTAATAACAACTAACCCTTGGTTGATTAAATAAAATCTCTTCCTAGTTAAAACCCCTAAGATTACATTATTAATTTGTGAATTTCACTATTAAATTTGACCCAAATCTAGAGAATTGATGTCGACTATCTCTAAGTTTGCATGAACTCCTTCTAATTATGGCAGATCTATTCATAAAAAGGATTTCCCAATCTCAATCATATGAATTCAAATAATGGATTAATATTTCAGATATATTACATCAAGATTATAAAGCATTAATAAATTGCAATATATCAATCAATAAAACCGCATTGAATTAAAAATAAATCATATTATCATCACAACTTAGGGTTCATTACACCTAGGTACTAAAAAATTTAGTTCCTACACATAGAAAACAAATCCAATAAAAAGTAGAAGAAAAATTAGAAATAAAATAATTGATATTCTAAATTCGTTTTGTCTCTAATAAATGGTCTTGCAATTTGGATTAAATGATGTTATTTATCGGATCTTCTCATGTAATCTTAACGTCTTCCTCATCCTCTAGTCAAAATAACCTATTCTCTGTGTTTCATACCACTTAAAAACGCTTATAATCTCCCTTTTTTTCCTTCAATAATATCCTTTTGTAATAAAAACTACGGGGATATACAAGATCACTTACACAGTCGTGTAGGTGGCTTTGTAAATGACCATGTATCTCTAAAAATACCTGAATTCAAGATTTTACAGAGGCACAGTGACTTATACAAGTAACATACAAGGATGTGCACGTCAATATACAAGGCTATGTAACTCTACACAGGTTGGAATTGTGTTGTTAAAGCTCCACATGTTTATAAAGGCTTACATAGTCATTGTATACAGTTGTGTAAGTCCATAACTGCTTCAAATCTTTGTTCTATGCCACGATTTCATCCAAATTCTTCTCCTTTTGGTTCAAGAAGGCAATTGTCACCTAAAAACACACTTGAAGTGAATTAAGTACATAAAATATTATAAAACTATTAAATAACAAGAAAAATACTATTAAATTTATCATTATGCTTATTAAGGACCACCAATTTCTCTTTAATTTCTCCACTAAGGAAAGGGCTTTGAGGTGATTGATTCGAGTCCATGTCATTATCATAGTTTTCCATTTTTTGAAAAATATGGAAACTTGGTATTAAACTAGAGGATAAGCAAAAAGAAGTTCTAATTTAGGTCAATTTTTATAATATCCTTCTTGAATATCAGTCTATTAAGAGCTTGAGTAAGTTGGTAAGCTACATTCTGAGACTAGTGTGCATAAATGAGGCTACATCCACTCAGAAAGGGGTATGTTATGCACAACATTATATTAGTGTTGACATATAATAAGAGCTCTTAGAAGAAATTCCTCAACTCAAGCTTTAAGAGAATGACACCTTTTTAAAGGATACAATAAGGGTATCCTATTATTGGATTCCTTCTTTACTTCAACAAGGCAAAGCTTGAAGACCAATTGGGAGAAAATTTGCTAGAGGTGATTATAAAAAGTTGATCAACCGAAAACTAGAACCTAATAATATCCCTTCATTTCCCTAATATAAGGGACTATTTTATGGATTACCTTACTAAAACACTAGAAAACATAATAAGGAAAATTTTAAAGCTACCCATTCTCCATGTCTAAGAACTCTCATAATAATCAATGCAGAAAGTAATACTCCCTAGAAATAGCTTTTAAGGTCTAATAAAAAATTCCCTAAGAATATTTATACCAAATCCATTCAGGAGTAGTTAGGAGACATAGTAGAGAACTTAAGAAAAGTTATATGGCTGATAGACACCTTGAGAAAGCTTTTGAAGGTTTTAAAAGTACGGAGACGAGGAGGTCAAGGCATAATGCTAAGGGAAATGCCCCTATTTCTTCTAAATAATGTATATTATAGCTTAGAACATAAGGTGGTTAACTAAACCGAAGAAGTAGATGGTAATTGCAAATTCCATAAAGTCTTAAAAGCTTTTCCTTTTTGGACTTCTAAAAACCAAGCTTAAGAAGAATATGGGTGAAAATATTTGGTTCCTCAAGAATAAATGGAATTGATTACCAATCACAGTTGTCATCATCTAGGATGAATTCTTATGACCTATGATCTTTGCATAAACAAGGTGATATATTTTTTAATTTCTTTTTAATGTATTCACCTTTATGTTGAATGATTGGATTTAGGAAAATCTTGGCATCTTTTATCTATACTTCAAATTTTGCATTCCAAAGAACTTAATAATAAAGTAAGCACTTATTGTTCAAAAACTCACTCTTGGATCTATGGCTTCTATACGAGGACTTCAATTACATGTTTTTTTCCTCTAAAGTTAAAGGAACCAGAAGTAGGAATATTCCTTATAAAGAACTTATGCCTTACCTCCAAAATCTAGATGTCACTAGCTATAGAGCTGATGATGCTATTTCACCTAGGATAACTGATAAGAGAAGGACTGGCTTATTAGGAGAAAAGTCAATATGGCTCTAACAAACTTTGAATGGTTGAGAAAATTCCAATATAATAGTGCAAATTTCAGCAATTACTTAAGCTAAGACCATTCTCTAGTGGAGATAAAAGGCCTGCCTCTAGATTATAATAGAAATTCTCCTTTTACATTCTTCAATCACTTGTGTAAAATTATTGGATTATTATATGCTTTAGTGAAAGGAATAAATAAAAATTTCCATAATTATAAGCCATTCAAACTATAAATGAGATTATAACAATAAAGAGGAATAAGAGAAGCTCAGCTAGAGTTCCTATAAGAATTCAAAAATCACTAAGATTAGGGAATCCCTATTGAGGAGGAAATAGTAAGAACTTTATGACAGTCCTTTAGATGCATCCAAAAGATATAATAGATATTGACTCTAAAGGAGTACATAAAGACCCTTGAGGATTAAAATTCCCTTGTTAGGAAACATTTATAGCTTAAGGATGGTGAATCTAACTTTATTTTCTTTAATTGTGCACTCTTAGTAACACGACCCGAATTTTTTGGACCGTGTTGGCACTAGGGAATGGGTAGGCTTAACGCCACCAAAACCCGTAGTAAGCCTAACTTTTCTATGTTTTACTA
>JANVCL010000006.1:21853446-21864020 GCA_026546855.1 Erythroxylum incrassatum
ATAGCTAATTCAATATTAAGGTTGACAAAAATATCATTCCCTAAGAGAAAGTCATTCCTCTTTGCCATTAAAACTTTAAATTAGCAAATTATTGAAATCTTTTCTTAATTAGTTCACAAATTTATCATATTCATAGTTATTTTGGTCGCATTAAATAGGGTAGTTGTTTAGAAATTTATTTAAGTTAATTTTGTTAAGAAAATTCTTTATATTAATTTTAATTTTCTAAAATTTCATCCAACTAGATTTCAAATATTGTTAGCTAGCGTAGAATTAAATTTTCTCATAATTCCTGTGGACACGACTCGGTTCTTACCGATTTATTACTCATTGCGACAACCGTATACTTGCGGTTCACGAACACCACTAAATAGTAATATAACCTAATTTCTTATTTAGAAGGGAATAATGCAAATTAGATGATCTTAAGTGTATTTAATTTGGAATTTCTCTCTGTATATATAACCAAAACACTAATGTAAAGGATTAAATAGAATTTTAAATATTTTATTTTTTTGCAATGAAAAATAACTATATTGGTGGCATTTGACAATATAGTTGTCTCAAATATAATAATTCTTAATAGGATTTGGCATTAATAAATCCTATTATAAATGCTATATATTATCTAAGGATGAGTCGAGATCCAAGATAAGGTTAAAATAATAAATTAGGACTTGAATTCTTTTAAATGTAGCCTTGTTTGCTTGCTCTTTATTTCGTAGCGCCTTAGCTATGAAACTATTTCGTAGTTAATACGTTTTGTCTATGATTACTGAGGATGTTGTCTATAATTTTCAACTTCAAAAAATTGGCAACACTTTATGTGACAAAATGAAAGCATCACAAATAACTATAGGCGACACTTTTGGACTAATTGGCTACTCTTTTTTTCTAAACCTATTGTCTACTTTGTTGTAGTAAATTAAGGATGATTAACGATGTAATCGAAATCTTCGTCCATTTTTTTTAATGTAAACTCTAACTGATATAATATCCCTTTATACAGAGTTCGAGGCACACCAAAAAAAATAAAAAGAAAACCTTCTCTTGAATTTCCTTTTTTTTTTCATTTATGATGGTTTTTGAGATAACACCAGAAGATGCATCTTTTAGAGTAAGAAATGTGTAGCACATTAGTAGTTCAGTTTTGCAGTGTTAGTTCTCCGGTCGATTGTTAAAAAGTGATGCATGTTTGGACTCGAAAAGTAGAAATCTCCATCCAAATTAATCCACGTAAAAAAGAAAACATAAATATCTAATAAATTTACCTCGCTTTTTTTTTCTTCTTTTTAATGTCCAACAACTCTTTGAGAGCCTCTTTTATCTGCTAAAATCCTTGGAATTATGGTTAACTAGTGCTACCTGCCATCTATTTCACCTGTAGGGAGGTCACATCTAGAAACCATTTCTGTTTTACTCTGCCCAGTAACGGGCTTGTCTCTGACTTTGCTCAGGAAAAAGAAAAAAGAAAAAACTATTTCGGAAGATAAGAAGTAAAAGAACTCTCTATACAACATACCTATGTTAGAATAAGCTGCATAGGAATGGAAGATTAAATTTTATTTATTTTGGTATTTCTATTATTGCATATATAAGTTGGTATTTGTTATCAAACTTGAATTTTCATTGTGTTCTAGCTTTACTATATAGTAGTACATAAGACAAGAATAACTAGTTAAGATATGTTGATGACAGATAAAGAAAATGAGAGACATGGTATAATGACCTCATTATAATTATGGAGAGTAGATAGAGAGGGAGAGGGAGAGGGGGAGAGAGAGAGAGAGCTCAAAATGTAAGGGAAAAGGGTTTCGTGGGACGAAAGAGATCACATGATGAGTTTAACTATATGAAGGAAACTTCTGGTCCCCTCTGATGTGTACAATTGTCTAGCAGTCCTAGGTGTTGTCAATTTCTGGTTGCAGAGAGTCTGGTCTTTTGGTTCAGTCAAATTCATCGCTCCGATCTCTTTGTACATTCCCCTCTCATTCCATTGTTTCCAAGCACCAATCTCCTCTGTCCATCTGCCAGCAATATTGATGATGAACAATACCAACAAAATAGCTCTCCCATTAATCCATTATTTATTTATTTTTACTTGCTCCAATTCACTGTATGCTTCTTTACGATCTCTTCAAGCCACATTACAGTGATGATAGAGACTAATCCTTGAAGGAGAAAAACAAAATTTTCAACACAAACAGCTAGCGGACCGTCCTTAGCAAAACGTTTTCAGATTGGTTGCTGCTTCTTGTTTTTCTATTTGGGTAAATAAAATGAAATTTTTTTATAAGGCAAAAGAGGAAGTTACACTAAAGTCTATTTTATATATATGATCTGTTGGATGAGTAAGAAGGCTTTAATAGAACATACAATCCTGCACCGAAAGCAATAAAGAAGAAAAATCTAGCTTGGACACCAAAAAAAAAAAGGCAATAGAAATAAGTCGCTTATGGGTTGATGACCTTTTTTTCTTTCCATTACATGGCACAAGTCCAAAAGGAATCTATAAAGATTCTAAGATTTAGTACATTTATATATGTATTTATGCATTAAAATTTTGTACTTTACTCAAAACAGAAGAAAAGAATATTATTGAGTCTTTTCTAATATTGTCATTAAAAAATTCCTTATAATCTGAAATTAGTCCAATAAATTCTTACCATTTAATAATTGCAATAGAAGAATAATATTTCAATGTAAACTTCAATTATTGCTTAATTTTGTTTTGAATATTTTAATCATTAAAAGATATTAAGAAATAACATATTTAGCTGAATATTAAGTCATAAAAATTTCTTTTGTATCTTTATAGATTACATAAAACTTCTTTAAAAATAAAATCGTGGGGATGTTAATGCAATTGAACCTCTTTTTTTTGGTATTAGAAGCTCTTTCTTGTTATATATATGTTTGTGAAAGGAATCACTTGGCAGGTAAGTTATCCTCTAGTTACTGACGGGGCACTAAAGCAGAATTTGCAGATTATAGAATAGTTGAAGTTCAAGTCAAACTTACCCAGCCGTTCCATTCAAGTACGTTCGTGATGCGTCATGAAGGACTCTGGCTATGTGTTTTTGGGTTATTAGAATGTCTAGTGGGTATTCGGCTGCACTAGATGACAGTAAGTACTTGGTAAAAAGGGGTAACAGGACATTCATGTTACATGTAGAACGATAGAAATATAAATCTCTCATGGTCTTAATACGAGCCTTTAGTAGTTAAAGAATAATGCTAATGATACTTTTAAGTCACAATATTAGGCCTTAAATACCACGTCGGCATAAGCTCGTCATATTTCAGTAACATAAACATCTATTCTTTATTCCCATATTCGTCAGAAAGTATCTGGTTACAATCATATAAAGTTACCTTGATAAGGCCGTGACTTAATTTGTCTTTTAGACAAGCAATTTAGTACCTGCATTTGCACTTTAAGGGACAGATAAATTTGTTAAGCACATTGAGTCAGATATACATACATATAAAAATGTTTTTTAAAAAGTTTTAAATTAAGCCATTAGTTATTGGATGGTTTTAATTAGACAAATTACAATAACATAGTAAAAATTTCATTAATACATGATATCTGAAAAGGTCCAGTAATATGTAACGTTATCTTTAACTAATAAGGAAGTTATTTATGCATGACCAACATTTAAAAAAAAGATAAAAATAAAATAGGTAAAAAAATCATTACAAGATAAAGATAATAGTAATAATAATAATAAAGTACGGAAATGTTTACTATTGTCTTAATTACAAGACACAAACACATTGGAAGATATTGTTCAACATTAACAATTATTGGTTAACGTAATTCGCTGAATTGATATCTCAGATATGTATTCCTTAATGCCAAATTCTCAAAAAAAAATTATACTTTATTTCTTAAATTTTCTGGTATGCTATTGTTCAAATATATATATATAGCATACCAGAAAATTTAAGAAATATATATATTGGAAGCGGAGAAACCCGTAATTACTATCTTTTAGATGTGCAGTACGTAAATCTCTAAATTGACGCAATAGTTTACAAATTATGTTAACCGGATATTTCATACTAAGCAAGCTCTATATAACAGACTCGATCGAAAGAGAGTAGGTAGAAGAATTCAATTATTCACATATACATATATATGGAATAAATATTTTGTAAATGCGCGACGGTAAATGTAAATTTCCTAATATCTAGTTTTTACGTATGCTTTTCAGTGGTCTAATATCAAGTCAACTCTAGTTTAATATTGAAGTTAAAACCAGAAATAGTGAGACATAAAATAGATGGGATTGATGACTCAGAAACAATCAGATATAATAGCTCGGAAATAGTTTTTCTTCCCCTTAGTTGATATCATAAATACTCACAAACTATGGCTTGATTAGGATATATGTATATAATTTTATATCTCTTTTTGTTAACAAAAGAATATGGTATAAATAATTATTCAGGAAAATAACTAGGAGTTTTAATATAATTTTGGTCTTTCTATAAAACATTCATAAGTTAAAAATTTTCTAAAAAAATACATCAAACTCTTAGAATGTTACATTATCACCTTCACAGTATATACCAAATCAATAATCAGTAGATGTTTAACTCTCATTCTTCTTTTATGAATGCTAATTTAGAAGTATCTTAAGTATCAATTTATACGTAACTGCAAATCAAATTCCTCAATAGCTACCCTATGTCTTCTAATTAATTTACAAGCAAACAGACGTGAAATTTTTGAATATATGAGTTCAAATTAACTTGGCGTAGCTTGTTTTAAATATTCCACAATGTTGAGGATCTATAGTTTGTGATGCCTAGTTAAATGGACAAAACTTTGAATAGAAAAGGGAGAGAAAACATTAAGAAGCAAAAACAGCCAGATATATATACGAGTATGCAAGTTTTTGATTGTTTCTTTTGGTGGTTTCCCCTGTTTAAGGATGTTGTTTATGTTACCTCTTGTGTATTATTTGGCAGGGTGACAACTATAATTTTGTATTGTATGTATAGTTTGTATATGTACGAGAATTAGATTCATAAATATCCGGACTCTGAAGTAGGAGTATATATTAAAAAAAAGAAAAATTAAAAGAAGGAATATTGATGGAGATAGAGAGGAGAGAGGAAGGAGAGCATAGAGAGAATCTTTTAGGCTTGCATTTGACTTTTACTTTTTGCATTTGTTACTTGGAACAATTTGAACTGTGAGCCCTAATTTCAAGCAAAAGTTAGGATGCATGAAAGAGAGAAAGAAAGCAACACATGACTATGGAAGAGAGATACTGGTGTCTGCGAGCTGCTGCTGCTAGTACACATAGATCGTAGATATGGTTCAGCCAAGTTGCAGACCAAAAAAGGAGGTGTGAGATACAATGCTTATTGCCGAGCAAGAGACCATCATCTTTTAGATACGATACGAGCCCATGTCACCGCCTTCACTATGTTAAGCATTTAATTCCATCATCACCCCCATCTTTTTCTTCTACTTTTGTCTTTCCCTCTAGTCTTTATTAAAAACGCACATACATTTACTTTTTATCTCTCACTTGTCCTTGCGCCCCAACCCTACATTATTATTGCTATCTCAGATTTCAGGATCAGCGTAAATATAAAACTTCTGCTAGTATATATTACACACAAAAACTAAATTACATTCAAGCTCTAAAGTCTAGACGTAACCTGTATAGGGAATGACATGTCTAATGTCTTCAATAGCTAACAAAACTTTATAATAGAAAAAAATAAACAATATTTAAAAATTAACTTAAAGAACTCTAATTTACAAAATATAAGAATATAATTATCTTATTGATGGATTCATAATACTTTGCCCACAAAACAAACTTAATTATATAGAAAAAAAGACATCTATTTTTGAATTAATATAAAATCCAAGTTTGAATATGCTTTAATTAACAATATTGAATTACAACTCACACAACATATTGGCTCTTTTTCTTTATGTTTCTTTTTTTAGTATTTTATAATTAACAATATTGAATTACAACTCACACAACATATCGGCTCTTTTTCTTTTTTAGTATTGTATTATCATTTATACCATTAACATTCTGGCTGATCTTTCCTCCTCATCTTAGAATTTGAAGTTGGTTTGAGTGTAATAATACCAGATGCAGCCATATAATATGCTAAATTTGCCACCCAAGAACAAAAATACTCTCTAAACTAAATCCATTGTCACTTCAACATCAAAGTCAATTCCAAAGAAAATTCCCGTTTTAGATCCCTAGTTTCTAACATCAAACTTTCACATCCACTTCTATTTTAGATCTCTTCGTTGGAGAACACAACTTACTTTCTCTTATTCACAAACAAACCACACGCATATTCAGTTGCCTAAACCTGTCAACATTAACCTTTTTGAAATTCTCTTAAATGTAGTTTCATTGATCCAACCAACATGGTCCATGTGCATTTTAAGGAAAATCCCATTCTTTTGTATCCACAGTGGACCACTGCACCAATTCCGTGTAATTTAACACCAACTACACCAGATAAAAGATCCCATTTTCCAACAAGATACAAAATCCGGAGCCAACCATCACCCTACATACCGAGCAATGAGTTAATATAATAAAGGAAAATGTCAATTAATTCTTCAATGGAAGGAACTCAAAAAACTGGTGAGGAGCCAAGTTGGCATTCATGGCTGCAGAAAGTGGCATCTCAGTCTCTTTCTCGTTACTGATGTCACTAACACCATCAACGCAGCTGTGAAGAGGAAAGAGTTGAAGGGTTTGAGACTCATCACAACAACCATTTTCTTCATTGATTGCAGTACTGTTATCGAAGTGCATATAGCCATGCCCATATTCTCCGTAAGGTGCTATAAAGATGTTGAAGTCATTAGCCTTAATGAGGTTTTGGTCCATTGTTCTTATTGTTGGTGCTTGTGTTCTTGCTGCTGTGGTTGCCCTTGTCGTAATAGTAGGAGTAGGAGTGGTTGTTGTCATACTAGTGGTAGTGTTTATGTGGTGGTGGGTGGTAAGATATGGACAAGGAAACTGCATCATCTGCCACGTGGCATTCCTTTCAATAAAGCTCTTCCTTTGCTGGGATTCTCCATCTAACTGGATCCGCCCCTCTGCTCTACATTCTGCAACTACTCCTGCTTTTGTTGCCCTTTGTATTGAAGCAGATTCCTGGAATTTATTAATCACCCATGCAAAGTAATCAATATGAATTGAATGCTCCTAATTTTCTTACACGTTAGGTCACTCTTCCTTTTGTGAAATGACTAGAGTAATCAAGCAACTAGCTGGCTTTTACAAGCTCTTCTCCACTTTTTTGAGCTGTGTATTAACAGGGTTAGTCTTGCCTTTTCACTATAGAAGGTGCCTCTACTTCATTTCATGCAAATACATGGGGTGCCCATATAGCACAAATACTGAGCGCAGGACCCAAAGAGATCCAGCAAGTTTTACAAACAACAGACCCGACAGAAAGGAAGGAAAACAGCTTTTAAACCCTTTTCATTTCCCAACAAATAAAGCTTTCGTAGCTTCTCCTCTCTTCCCTGCATGTATTAACTTTTTTATTTTTGCTTCATAACCTTAAAAAAGATTAGAACTTGGTAATCATAAGCTCGTTATCAAAGTTATCAAAGGTTAATTGTTTTTTTTACCGATATTTTTTGGAGATTACATTAAAAAAAACATATACGGGAATCTGAGGTCGAAAAGGGAGGGGCCTTGGTCTATTAAGAAAGACAAAGAATGGACCTCTGCTAATGTACTGCAGTTGGTAGAGGGTGCCCAGTTCTTGGTCTGTTCACCTTCACAGCCTGTCCTACTTGCCCCTGTAGACAAAAAGAAAAACAAAAAGAATGCAACTTTACATTCCTAAAACAAACAAATGTAGCGCTAAAAAGCAATACATCAAACATGTCTAACTAACAACAAAATGGAATAATTTTAAAAAGCTACACATAACAAAACACCTTTCTCTTTTTCGAGGCAGAGATTTGGAATAAGTAAGCTACGGTACTAGAAAAAGGGTTTTGTTGCTTACCTAATTCTTTCCTTTCAATGATTTCAATATTGTCATTGCGTTGTTGCTGATCATCAGGACCAGATTCCATCTGACGGCGGCGTTTTTGCCTCTCTCTCGCTTTGTGATTTTGGAACCAGTAGAAAACATTCTTACCTTCAATTTTTCCGTATCTTCGAAGTTGCGCAGTGATGTGTTGAATCTCATCAGCTGATGGAGTTCTTATCCCTCGTCTGTATAATTCTTCAAGGGTTCTGAGCTGCTCTGGTGTTGGATTCCATCTCGAGCTCACGACCACTGGTTGTGTGTTATAGTCTTTTTTCCCTTGATCAGACACTGTTGCTGCAACATGAGTGACATCAAAAGCAAAATGCAATCCTGAGATAGGTTCATAGGAACTCAATCCTTAACAGGGAGATAAATAAGAAATATGCATACCCAGATGTTGATTTAGTGATAAGAAATCAGTGCCATGAAGACGGCCGACCCGAGGAGGGCTAGAACATGGAGTGTTGTTGGTAGAAGGCATTGGCCTTGGCATGAGAGGCCTAAGCTTCCTGCCATTGAAGTTATCAGACATGTTGAACTCCCCACCGTCGCTATAGCCCATCATCCACATTTTGATACGAGTAATGATGTAGCTCTCTACTTCTGACTATGACAGGAAAAGGATTTTGTTTGAGTTTGAGGTCTGAATGTAAAAGTGATGATATGAAAAGAGGACGAGCATAGGGTGTTAGAGCATGTAGCAGAAACGAATAATAAAACAAGAAAGAGAAGTAAAGGGAGGTTGTTTGAAAGATCTTGCAGTCTCTTTTTCAATCTATATCTCCTTTTACCTTGGAGGGCAATGTGAGATGAGGTGATAGAAGGAACAGGAATGGAGAGCATGCAAGGGAATAGTATGGAGGTGGTTGAAAATGGCAAGTCCCTACCTTTATAACATAGGGTAATAGATGATGGTCATATATAGCATAAAACTGATGCTTAATAATAAAGGTGTTGGTAGCTGAGAGATGAAACAGTAGTAGCATTTGATTTGAGATTGAGATGGGGATGGATCATTCTACTGCAATGTAGATAGAGAAAGGGATAGATTACAGGGTGTATGTGTTGGTTTAGTAAGGAACAAGAAAAGCGAAGAGAGAGCAAAGACATGAGGTTGACTAGGCCAATTTTGAGAGAAGCAGTAGTAGTGGTAGCAGAGGACAAAAGTTAAAAAAGGTTGAGAGGGAGAAGCGTGGAATTCTGGGAGGAAGATATTGGGAGTAGCAAATGAAAAACGACGTGACGATCATGAGGCCTATCATAAGCCTCATCACTCTCTTCTTTACCCTTCTCGTTTATTTTTAGGCCTTCTCATGTCTGTCTCGTGCCTTTCACACTTATTCTCAATCCGAACTGCCTCTCTCGTCCCTCTGCTTCCTTACCCTTTTCTTTGTCAACATTCCCTCTTTTTTTTTTTACTTTTTTTTCCCCATAGATACGTGGGTTCCCGTACGGACACCTATATAGTATTATTTGCTCAGACTCCCATGACCACGCTATATAATTCCTACTCTACCCTTGCCTTTTTGTTATAAATTATTTCCAATATGCCTCTTTCTTACAAGGTGCCATGTAAAGTACTTATGTGCTGGTATTGTCCTATTTTGCGTTATAGTATGTTGTATTTATATGTGTGTGAACGGTGGAAGGATGTTGTTACACTTTTACGTGCTATCACAGTTACTGTGTCACAATTTTGGAATCTACCGCTGCTCTTTCCAAATGCCTATCTACTTGTCCTCTCTTCCAATTCATCATCCGTCGTAGGGTCCTGGCCCAGAGGATCACAGGCACTACTTACTAGCCTGATCAGGTTATGGGGTCATCATGATGGAATGATTCAATTCTCTCTTCTTGGCCCCCCCATGGGTCCCTGTTTGATCTCCATTTCATTATTACTTCATTATTGCTACATACATGTTTCTATTACCACCATACTATAACAGTGTCGTTCCGGGAATTACTCACTTAAATAGTAGCTGATATTACCTCCACAATATACCAAGAGCTTTATATGAGTTTCGATATATGTTCACCTCTGCTTGATGAAATTTTGGTAGAATTAATAGTTTTCAAGTAGAAATGCTCTTTCTCTAAATTTTGCTTAAGTTTGTAATAGAGATGCTCTTTCTTAGTATTAATATACACTACAAGAAATTTTGGTTTCAACAACCAAATTCTCAGCAATTATAGTAAAATAGTTGCTAATTGTATACATTTTGCAACCAAAAATTATTTGACTGCAATATATAAGTTACGTATATTTTTTACCGACCAATCAATACTTGGTGACTATAAATGGTCACTAAAACTTACAATTTATAGATAATAATATAACGACCAAACTTAACAATTTTAGCGACAACTTTAATTGTCGTTATAGAAAATTATTAATAACAACTAACTATTGAGTGGTCACTACAAGTATTTCAAATTTAAATTTACATGACTTCTTTACAGCAACCACATTATATGATTGCTAAAGAAGTATTTATAGCAACAAAATAATTTGT
>JANVCL010000006.1:21877863-21889705 GCA_026546855.1 Erythroxylum incrassatum
TGAAAATTTATACCAAGAAATAAACAAAAAAATCAATTAAGCAATTAAGCAAATTGGAAAGAAGACAAGGTCTAACAATTTATGTCTCGGTAAATTTGCATCCCTAGAATCTTGTTTGCTGACCCCAAATCCTTCATTTCAAATTCCTTAGCCAACTGTGCCTTCAATTCTTTGATACGATCATTATTTGGGCCTACTACCGACATGTCGTCTACAAACAACAGCAAGACTATACAATCAACTTTCTCAAACCTTTTAAAATATGCACAAGGATCTGCATTTAGCCTGTTGTATCCAAGGCTCATGATGAAAGAATCAAATCTCTTACGTCAACACCTTGGTGCCTGCTTTAAACCATATAGAGATTTGTTCAACCTGTAAACCAAGTTCTCTCTCCCTTTTTTCTTCAAAACCTTTTGTCTGGAGCATATAAATTTCTTCTTCAATATCTCCATGAAAAAATGCAGTTTTTACATCTAATTGCTCAAGATGCAAGTCAATTGTAGCACACATCACCAGGACTACTCGAATTGTGGTGAGTCGAACCACATGAGAAAATATTTTGTTAAAATCAATTCTTTCTTTTTGATCATATCCTTTCACCACCAATCTAGCACAATATCACTCTAGTTGGTCGTCACCACTTTGCTTGATCTTGTAAACCTGTTTATTGCCAATAGGCTTTCTTCCTTGTGGTGGTGATACCAGGTCCCATGTCTTATTCTTATGTAGAGCTTCAATTTTTTTCCTGCATTGCTGTCATCCACTAAGATGCATCTGAACTATTCATTGCTTATTGAAGAGTTGATGGCTCTCTGTACTCAGTTAAAAAACAGTATGCAATATTGCTCTTCATAATACAATTTGAGTGCCAACTCGGTGCTCTTCTTGTGTGAGTTGATCTCCAAGTTTCTGAAACATCAAATTTGACTAGTTCTTACTCCTTGTGCTCTAGTGTAGCTTCAGAAGAATCATTTTGATCAAATTCCCTTTCCATTTGTACTATTGTAATATTTGAATTTTCTTTTGAAGTACTAACATCTTCTATTTGCTCTTGATCATTATCTTCCAAGAAAATAACATCTCTACTGATAACAATCTTATAGGTAGTGGGATCCTACAGACGATACCCCTTTACTCCTTCAGCATATCCTAAGAAAATACATCTTCTGGATTTTGGATCTTGTAAACATGCTTTTCATGATAAAATATAAAACATTTTTCTTTGATAAAATCAGTTTAAAGATACACTCACAGTTTTGTCGTTTATCACCAAGTATGCTTACGTGTTGAGTGTCTCTTCTTGAACTACATAATTTACAAGTCATTATTTACAAATCGTTTAATCATTTATTTCCACTATAGGAAATAAAGCATTACAACTATCAATTCGGTTTTAACTACTATAAGTTATTCCATTGGTTTCCATTTCAGAATCTAACTCCGAAATTTACTTAAACATTTTTTAAACATTATCCCATCCACTTAAATCGTAATATGGCTGAATGGGTCACGCTAACTTTTTCCATTTGATTTTCCATGAAAACAATCTTAAGATTTTGGGTTATTTACACCATAACCATAATTGAACTTCAATTAATCACATCGTCAATTACTTTCCTCTTTAGGGCCGAATTATCCTCACTACACACATATATATACTATTCTACTTTCTTTCAAACTTTTCAACACATTTCACCTAAGGTCCACACCAAGCACCATTTAAACTCATCAAAACAAGAATTACAATTTTCTCCAATATTTCCTAGTTTGACCGAATACACCACTCTTTTACTATCCTACTATCCTTCCATTTTCCTTAACACATCATGTCTTCATTATACATAAATGAACTCAAACCAATTATAATTCAATCATTTTTCATTTCTTTGCTTCATTGACATCAAATCCATATCATGAACATCATAACCCTAACTTTGGTTTCTTGATTCACTTTTGTTGTTTTCAACCTTTACATGCTTTCAAGTTTATTATCTACTCCATAATAATTCAAAAACAACCTTTGATCTTAAATAACTCCATTACATATGAAAACCACAAAATAAAAAAGTTAAACTAAGAAAAAACTTACCACTTTTTCTCCCAATCTCTTAGGAAATCAGTGAACACCAATCCTAAGTCAAGATTTCTTCAATTTTTACTCCAAATCCATCAAAAATAGCACCTCTCTTCTTCCTTTTCTCCTTTGCCAAATTCTCCCTCTTTCTCTCTTCTTTTCTTTCTTTCTTTTTGGTTCTTCCGAATCCTCCTTTCAAATGAACCAAATTTTGCCTTCTTTAGCCCTTTTATACTACTCTAATACTTTAAACATGTCATTTTCTTATTAAACATCTTAAATGACTCATCATCATCTAATTTAATATTTCTTAAACCATATGGAGTCTTATAATTGGTCAATAAATGTGAGTCATTTAAAATTTATTAATTAACTCCATTTACTTTTTTTTTGGTCAAGTAACTCCATTTACTTAAGAAGACCAATTCACCCTTTCATGGATTACTACACCTATAAACCAGATTAAATCCCGAAAGTATTCCACAACCTTCTCACCATCAAATTGACCATGGGATACTTTAATTAGGATGAATACTTAGTAATTAGGTGCCCCAAAAATTTTAAATGGGTTTAAAATCATTAATACTCATTATTTTCCAAAAAAGGCATTTTTGTCCTAAACTTATGAAATTCCTGAAATTCATTCGATTGGACTTGTTTCCGATTCGTTTCAATTTCATTTTACTCTAATACCTATTGTGGGTATTTTCATTTTTTGGGGGTTAGGTCCTCAAAATCCTATTCAAGTGAAAATACTATTTACCCTAGTTCACTATTCATCCAAAAATACTATTCACCTTGAATAAAATCTATAAACCGATAAAAGGAAAAGTTTGGGGTTTTACAGATCCAAAATTTTTTGCCATTTTTGGTAGCTTCTTATTTCCTTGAGAATCGAGTCCTGACATTTTACTGTTAACGGTAACATGTCACTCGATGCTCCATCCTTACCTTCATCACCGTCGATGATGACGGAAGACTTTCCTCCATTGTCAGCCACCATTACATCCTCACCTCCTCACAGCCCACTACAGAAGGCAGACAAAATGATGTGGTGCCGCATCATATAAGATCTAAAAACCTTCAGAAACCTAAGGTTCATCTATGGTGTTGTAGAGGGACCAGTCTCTCCACTAAAAGCCATGTTACAGCTAGGAGCTACCAAATGGAAATTGTCCTTTTTGGGCTACTTTTTTTATAAGAGGATGGCATACCCTATAGTTCAGTGATGGGCAGATCTTAACTGGAAAAAAATGTGATCTTCAATTCACCCTCATTACAGAGGATGATTTATTTATCTTTCAATTCTCTTCAGCTAAAATGGTGACAAAGGTGATGGATCTCAGGCCTTGGCATATTCAATATAGTCCTTTATTCTTATGCAAATGCGAAGTTGGTTTTAAGTTGGATAAAGCAGAGATTAGAACATTACATATCTCGATCAATATGTATAAGGTTCCTATGGAATAATGGTCATCTGAAAGCTTAAGCTACTTGGCTAGTTACATAGGCAAGCCTCTTGCTATGGATGAAAACACAGTGACTATCAAGCAGGTGGGTTACACCAGGGTCTATGTTGAAGTCGAAAGCAAGAAACGCATGCTCAATACCATCCCTATAATGAGGTATGGTGAAGGTGAAAAGATAGTTGAAGACAAAATAATTTTGTCTTATCTGTGGAAGCCATTTATAAAGGATACAACCAAGGTATGAGTCCCTAAGAAGAATAAACTTTAAGAAGAAGACAAAGGTACTGATGGCTCGATTCATACATAAGACACTAACCAAATCCCACAAAATAAAAACCAACAATAGCAGAGCAAACTACTTGGAGAGTGCAGTAGTTCACAGTTGGTAGCTATCCTTTATGAAAAAAATATAAACTAGGATCTGCATGAAGCCTCGAGAATGAATAAGAAGAATTACATTAATTAGGAAGGGATTGATCAGTCTAAAATGATGGGGGGAGAACAAATTATTCTAATTCAAATACAATGAGTCCCATTGTTAATCAATAGCTATAAGGCAACTCTCAGAATGACTTGCCCATACACGAATGTTACTGGAGATGAAGCAACCCACAACAGGCAATGTTTTATTACTACCCTGAACAAAGATGAAGTTGGAGAAAATGGTTCCCTCACCAATAACAATGAGACAGTTGAATCCAGTAGTGAGATAAAGGTTTCCCAACTGAAAATAGATCAATGGCTCATAATGGGGTTAAGTAGTAGGAGATCCAAAAGGAAGACAAACCAAAAATCCCTACACGATCAATACAATATGGAACGTGCAAGGACGCAATTTTCCTAATAAACAATTGGCCCTAAAGGACTACTTAGGGGCTAATTATATGACTTTTATCGAATTAGTGGAAACTAAAATAAAGGAAAAAGTTTTTAGGGGAGGTTTGAAGTTCATTCCAACAGAATGGCCAATAAACAATTATGTGAAGCATCTAAATGGCAAGATCATAGTTGCACTAGATCGAGTGTTTCTAACTCTATCCAACTAGTTTTGTACTAACCAACTCATTCATTATGAACTCATTCTGAAAGCACACCAAATGTCATTAGTTATTACTGTATTATATGCACATAAATGGGAGTTTCAAAAAGCCAATTTGTGGAGTGATTTGCACAATATTAAATCGAACATTACAACTCCTTGGATGCTTATAGGAGATTTTAACTGTCTTCTTTCTCCATCTGAATCTTTTGGGAGAAGAATTATAACTCATGCTGATACGAAGGAGTCAATTAAACTCACATCTAGCCTGGGATTAGTATATCTCAAATTTTAAGGGCCTATTTATACCTAGAACAACCATCAGTAGGGCGCAACTTTGATTCAGAGGAAACTAGACAAATGCCTAGTGAATGCTCAGTGGCTTACCAAAATGACAGGGAGTTATGTAATGTTTTGGGTGCCTCTCTTTTTGGATCACTCTCTAATCAAATATCCACATCACCAAAAGCTCAATGATAAGGCAATTTCCATTCAAATTCTTCAATTCTTTGTTAAAACATCCATTACTTGATTCAATTATTGCCAATGCTTTATTACAAAATTTCAGGGATCCAAAGTATATCAATGTGTGCAAATTCTAAAGTTCATTGAATATGAATGTATCAAATTGTAAGGGAAGTCACAGATCCTATGAAGAATAATAAAACATAAGCTTTAAAGAAGCTCTCATTGACTCAAAAATAACTGAAAACAACTGTTCTAATGTCATACTCATTAAGAAAGAGAAAGGTGATCTCAAGAAGTACCTACAAGCTCTTGACATTTACTTTTCACAACTTAGACAGAAGTCTAGAATTCAGTGGACCCAACAAGGAGATAAAAATTCCAATTATTTCTTTAATGTGATACAAGTTAGAAGAAATAGAAACAAGATCGTGTCTCTAGTAGACAATGATGGCAATGTGAAGTATGATCAAAAAGAGATGAAAGAGACAACCATAATCTTCTTTAAAGCTATAAATGGTGAGACCTCCCACACTACTTGCTTTCTATAAGATTTGCTAAACAAAATGTCTAGTCCTATTAATCTTTCTCATCATTCAGATCTCCTTAAACAAGTCACCACTAAAGAGATAAGAAGGGTCTTATTCTCATTTCATCCTGATAAGTCTCTAGGACCTAATGGATTTAATGGCAAATTCTTTTAGGAGAAACCAAATGTCTTATAAATGTTAGTGATCAATGCAGTGCAAGAATTTTTCAGGGGTGGCAAGTTGCTTAAAAAATGAACAATATTTATTTGTTCTTGGTTCCCAAAAGTCTTAATCCTATGGGCTTGAATGACTTCCGACCTATTGCTTGTTTCAATTTAGTATACAAGATCATTGCAAAAATCCTTACTAACATACAGAAGCTTATTCTACCTAGCTTGATAATGCAAGTCAAGGTGCCTACATCCTTGGTAGAAGTATGAGTGGCAACATCTTATTAGCTCAAGAATTGTTTAATGACTATAAGTCTAAAAAGTAGGTTAAGAGTTATGCTCTCAAGATTGACTTTATAAAGGCATGTGGCACTATTGAATAGAGTTTCATCATTAACTCATTGTATGCTTTTGGAAACACTTCTGAGTTTATAAGATGGATTCAGGCCTATATCACCACTGTATCCTTTTTGTGATGATAAATGAAGAACCTACTCAAATTTACGAAGCTGCAAAAGGAATTCATCAAGGTGACCCCCTTTCTCCTTGTTTGTTTACTATTTCCGTAGAAGTTCTTCAAAGAATCACTCAGCAATGTATGGAGGCCAACATGAATTTTAAGTTTCATACTCAATGTAGAAATCTCGATATCACTCAACTTTCCTTTGCTGATGAATTGCTTACGATTTGTGATAATGACTTTACATTAATTAGAACACTCTTAACATCATTGCATACATTACAAGAAGTGTCAGGTCTGGAATTCAACCCAAGCAAGAATGCAGCTTATCTAACCAAACATAATGGTGATGAAGCAACGAGAGTGATAGAAGATGTGGGACTTACTATTCTTCAATTACCATTTACATAATTGGGGGTTCCTATCTCTACGAATTAACTTAAGGAAGCTTAATGTAAGCCTTTTATTGATAAGGTGAACATAAGAATCTCTAAATGGAGCAACAAATTCCTATCATATGGAGGTAGAGTGCAATTATCCATCTCTATTTTTAACAATATGCATGTTTATTGGTTATCGTACTTGGCTTTTCCTAAAGGAATTCTGAAGAAAATAAACAGAAGCATTAGAGACTTCATTTGGAATGGACAGAATTCTAAAGTAAAATGGAGTGTTATGTCTTCTTAAGCAGAATGGGGGTTTGGGAATCATCTCGGCTAGTAGAATGAACAAAGTTCTACTGGCTAAAAAATTATGGAGCATTTGTTGTGATAAAGAGAGCTTATGGGTAAGGTGGGTTCACATATACCACATCAAACAGAAAAACATTTGGTCTATCTCTTAGAAACTAGCTCAGTCATATACCTTTCGACATATTTTGTACACAAGGTCATTCATACGCCCTCACATTAAACACTACATTTATAGTAGGGTAAGCATTTCTTTTTGGTTTGATCATTGGCATGAATTGGGCCCCCTTTGTAATACTCCACTCTTTCTAACCGTAAGAGGTTCTATTCCAGAAGATACTAAAGTGCAAGTGTTAATTCATAATAATATCTAGTATTGGCCTTTCCACACAAATAGAAGAATTGGAATGATTGTAGAACACTGGCCTACGTATCTTCTAGACCAAGCCAAAGAGGATATAATCTGATGGGAACTTCACAATTCTCATGTATTTACTGCTTAATCTTACAAGCAATTGTTACTGGGTCCTATGGTTAGATTCCCCCTTCATATTCTTATATGGGTTTAGGTATATCACCAGCTCATTCTTTTATCTTATGGTTAGCTGCACTGTACATATTGGGGACCAGAGATAGAATCAAATTTCAAAATTTTGACCCAAGTTGCCCTTTATGTTCTAGAGTGAATGAAATGCTAAATCACATATACTTTGGGTTCTTTCATACAAAGCCAATTTGGAATGCATTTCTCAACCTTTTTAGCCTACAAAACCAAAATCTTAGCTGGATAAACTATTTATCTTGGGTCAATGAGTTAAGTTGGACTAATAGGGAGGATCAAAAGGTCTTCAAGAGAGGCTTTGCCATGTTAGTGCATTATATACAGAGGATGAGGAATACTAAAATCTTTGGTAAGGCAGAAGAGTTTGTGGAGTATGGATGGATATAATTTTACCTTAAACCATGGTTACTACTAAGCAACAACACATTTTAAATCATATTAAGGTGCAACTGCAATTATAGGAGATGCTACTTTTGAAGTTTATGTTATTGTAGTTACTTATTTTATGTAATAGTTCTTCCCCGTAAAGTTGTAACTTTGAACATGTTGTAATTTCCACCTTTTTTGAATTAACTCATTACTTACTTTTCAAAAAAAAAATCTTATCACTATTCAATCAAATGCTTAATCCTTTAATTGATTTGATTTGAAGACTAGCAGATAAATTTTATTTTTAATTAAATAAAGATGTTATCTTTATAATGAATATAAGTAATGTAACAAAAAGAGCCTGCAAAGGACTAACCGTTATTAATTTTTATCGTCTCATTGGAAACGTGTACGGTATACAAGCCTTTACGACTTGGTATTAACAAGATAATATCATATTCTTTCGTTATATATCTTCACCGCCGCTTCTGATACAATTTATGCATTCGTTAGTATCTAATTGACTCATAAAAATTTAAGTTCCTCTTAAGATCTTAAAGTTCTATCTAACTTTAGCTTTTTATTATCACTACCATTAATGTTGCCGACCAATAGTTTTGATAGCGATCATAACAAAATCAACACCTTCACTTCATAATTAAATATGATTTTTCTTATGACCCCGATTGGGTTATAAATTCATTAAAATCACTAGTTTATTCAACTTTTATTTTCCCCCTTTTTCACAGTAAAGTATTGGCACATCATGTGTAACTTTTGTTTGCAGCACATAAATTACCACTTTTATCATATTTATTGATGTTTGATAAAGTTATTAATAATACTAAAGCCAACTGAATCACGTTAAAAAGAATATATAACATACGTGGCTTTTATTTAAATTTTAATTAGTAGTTTAAATGTATAAAACGTGAAAATTTATTTTAAAATTTTTTAATTTTAAGTGAAAATCATAAGTCGTTGAGGACGAGAAATGAAGTTTCCAGCTCAAAGGACAACAAAGCATAAGACAAATAATAAGAAACAAATTAGTAAACAACAAAGGTAATGACAAAGAAACTACAACATTACTTAAGCGAAAGCAGGTTATTTAACTTGCATAAAAACTCTCTTTGGAAGGCCAATTTCTATTCTACTAATTTGAAACAAAAAGGAAGTCCAAATCTGTCATCATTTCACGTTAAAAAAGAGAGAGAGAGCGAGCCATGCCTAGTGTTACCGTCTTTTACACTATTTTGGCTTTTTTTTTTATTACATTAGGTATCCTGGCTTAGTTAAACTAATTCTAAGCCCCTACGACCTCACCCCAAAAGTTTAGAGGACGTAAATCTGAAATCACAAGATCTCTCAAGTTCTTACATAGCCTGTATACTTCTGCGCACAAAGAATCTTCACATACTTGATTAGTTAACTGATGATTGATCACTGGCTCTCCCCTACTCAGCATCAGGTTCCACCAGCCATCGGATTTCCTAGTAGCTCCAACTTTCACACTGTCACTGAAAACGAGGCGTCCGTAATTGATCCGACCAAGGAGCTATGCCCAGGGACTAAAGGATCATTAATAGAAACATGCCTACTTATTTCTCCTCCTTTAGCGTGATTTAAACTCAAGACCTTCTTTGACATTCTCTTTGTCTCTAGGCAAAGTGGTACCTTTAACATTTGCTTGCAGACTCAGGTGAACTAAATATTTACGTAAATAAATGATAAAAACGTAACAATTATAGGTAAAACCCTGTTAAGCCGGCAATGCCCAAAATGAAAATAACGTCTACAAATGGCAAATGTTCACACTAGAGATAGATCCTGCCACTAATGGACAAACAAGTCACACATCATTACAAGTCGGGCATCCCTCAACCGTCGGATCAGAAGGCCAACTCTTCCAAAAACCCTACTCAGCAATTATTACGAAATTCCTTACAACCTCAACTATAAGTATCTACTAGGAAGCCACACTCTAGGAGGAGAAGACTGAAGAAAGAAAACTTGGAACAGCATGCGTGAAATTCTTCACATTCAAGGAGGGCAATGTGGGAACCAAATTGGATCCAAGTTCTGGGAGGTGGTCTGTGAGGAGCATGGGATTGATCCTACTGGCAGGTATGGTGGAAATTCTGACACCCAACTTGAGAGAGTGAATGTTTATTACAACGAGGCCAGTAATGGTCGGTATGTACCGCGGGCCGTTCTTATGGACCTTGAGCCTGGTACCATGGATAGTGTTAGAACCGGACCTTATGGACAGATTTTCCGGCCTGACAACTTCGTTTTCGGGCAGTCAGGAGCTGGGAACAATTGGGCCAAGGGCCACTACACCGAGGGAGCTGAGCTTATTGATTCAGTCCTTGATGTTGTGAGGAAGGAGGTTGAGAATTGCGACTGCTTACAAGGTTTGTTGCATAACTTTCATGTCTAAAATTGGATTTCTTGAGTGAGAGAGAGGACTCAGTATCTAGTCCTCTGGTTTTTTGGCATGCAGGATTCCAAGTATGTCATTCCCTTGGAGGTGGAACAGGGTCTGGAATGGGAACACTTCTCATATCAAAGATAAGAGAAGAGTACCCAGACCGTATGATGCTCACTTTCTCTGTTTTTCCATCGCCAAAGGTGTCTGACACAGTTGTGGAGCCTTACAATGCAACCCTTTCTGTTCATCAGCTGGTGGAGAATGCTGATGAATGTATGGTTCTTGACAATGAAGCTCTCTATGATATCTGCTTCAGAACTCTCAAGCTTACTACCCCGAGCTGTAAGTTCCATTAAACCTCACTATACCATTTATATGTCTAAGTAAAATTCTCATTTGATTACTAACTGCTACTCTCATTTCCTCAGTTGGAGACTTGAATCATCTTATTTCAGAAACAATGAGTGGTGTAACCTGCTGCTTACGTTTTCCTGGTCAACTGAACTCAGACCTCAGAAAGCTAGCAGTGAACTTGATCCCATTCCCAAGGCTTCACTTTTTCATGGTGGGATTTGCCCCATTGACATCAAGAGGATCGCAGCAATACCGTGCACTAACTGTCCCTGAACTGACTCAACAAATGTGGGATTCCAAGAACATGATGTGTGCAGCTGACCCTCGTCATGGTCGTTACTTGACAGCATCAGCCATGTTCAGGGGCAAAATGAGCACAAAAGAAGTGGATGAGCAGATGATGAATGTCCAGAACAAAAACTCTTCCTACTTTGTTGAATGGATACCCAACAATGTCAAATCCAGTGTTTGCGATATCCCACCAAAAGGGTTGTCAATGGCTTCAACATTCGTGGGGAATTCGACTTCTATACAGGAGATGTTCAGGAGGGTTAGTGAGCAATTCACCGCCATGTTTAGGAGAAAAGCTTTCCTGCATTGGTACACAGGAGAGGGAATGGATGAAATGGAGTTCACAGAAGCTGAGAGCAACATGAATGATCTTGTTGCTGAGTACCAACAATACCAGGACGCAACAGCTGACGATGGGATAGAGTACGAGGACGATGATGGTGGAGACGACAATTGAAGGTGTCTCCCAAGTTTGCTGCTTCGTATGCTACTTTGCAACGATATCTCTCTATGAAATTAATTAGTTGAAGTCAAATGTTGATTTCTTTAGTTAAGCAACAATTTATGGTTTTCTTCATCTAAGATTCTCTTTAGTTAACGAAGAAATCAATAGAATGATTGTGGGAATTTTCTGTCTTTCATTCCTCTAATGCAAACCCATATATACACCATAAATACAAAAGATAAAAAAAAAATCTCTCCTAAACTTTAGCACCTAATGTCCTAATAAAAAGGAAACAGATATTTACATTAACTACAATATATATCTACAAAATAATTCCTAATACCCCCCTCAAGTTGGTACATGAAGATCTTGAATGCCCAACTTGCAAAGGAGAGAACGGAACGATGCCTCACCAAGGGCCTTTGTAAATATATCCGCAAGCTGAGATGTTGTTGGAACATAGGTAGGACTCACATTGCCGTTGAGAA
>JANVCL010000006.1:21903222-21925637 GCA_026546855.1 Erythroxylum incrassatum
TTTTTGTAATAGGTTTTTGGACTGATGTACAGACAGTAAAGAATGACAAGTGTATAAACTTCTGTTTTTGATGAAATTAAATGAGGAAAAATTTGGTTTCACAAACTTTGTGATTTTTATATTGATGTTTTATTATGATGCCATGTGAAGTGTTTGTAGTAATTGTTTGTAGCTCACCCTTATCGTAGGATATGTACTGGAATGACCTGTGGGCATCCCGGTATGTACCTTACGGTAAGGGGGTACTACATTGTTTCTCATCATCGTCAAAAGCTCTAAATTGTTCAGTACTATTTAAAGATTCGTAAACTACACTTTCATCTGAAGTATTTGCATCAACTTCTTATACTGCATTTAAATTTATTTCAAATTAGTAATTATGAAATTATTCTCAATTGTAAACTTGTAATACATTATAATTTTAACTTAAGTATGATCAAAATAAGATATGAACTAACCATTAGTAAATGTTCTTAATTCATTCGTTGTGACAAATGCATTTTCTTCATAAATCATCTTTTCAATTTTATTATAATCAAGATTAGGCGATGGTTCTTCTTATTCGATCCAAAAATCAATATGTTCAATATAATCAATATCAACTGGATCATATGTTCTCTTTTTACTAAACGATCTGAATACATAATAGATAAATTATAAAATCAATAATAAAAATAAAATTATTGAAAAAAATCAAAACTATAAAATAGTAAAATACTTGTTCCTTATTATCAGGTTATAAATAACGTAAACAATGTCATTAAGTCTTTGATGTTCCAAATAATTTCGTTTCTTTGCACGAGTAAGTTTAAAAACACTCCAATTACGTTCACAACCTAATGTAAAAGTTATTTGACTGAGTAACCTAAAAGCGAGTTTTTTCAATATTAGAGCACTGTCACCAAATAATCTCCACCACTCATCTTCATTTTAGATTAATAGTTATGATGAAAATATATATTATTAACAAGTAAATAATGAATTAAAAGTATAAAAGTATCTCTTATTATAAAAATTTGCATATATGGTACATTATGATGAAAGGAACTACAATTTTATCATAAACTAACACATGCATTAAAATTTTTAATATGATACACAAATGTTTTAAATAGATAAGAAAGTTATCATATTTATTTTAAAAAATATGCACTGATAATAAGGTTATTGTATCATTCTATATATAATTATATATTTATAATTAGATATTTTAATCTTGCAACATATTAAATTTTTATTATAGTAATTAAAATTTAATGGAGAAACTAAAAAGATAGAACTTCCTTTTATCAAAACTTTAAATACTATATTCATTATTTCAAAGGTTATTATAATCATTATCTATTATGAAAAATATATTAGACATTTTAAAATAAGTTTTTAAATATATTTTGAAAATTATACACCATGGTTAATAATTATATATGTATTTTATTCTTAATTTTTCCTTATATTTATAAATACCGTTGGCAACTCTAAAAATGAAGAAAAATAAAAAATATTTTTATGTTTTATGTAAAAAATAGAAAGTTTAAATGAATGACATAATATTTTATATCCTATTTATTGTTACATGATATTGGTATTTATATATTTTTTTGTTGATTACATAGAGTTAAAAAATAATTGAAATTGATTCAACTTGTTACAGTTATTCAGTAGGGATGCTATACCATAAGTTAAGAAGAAATTTAAAAAATGATGCAACAATTTATCAAATATAGTGAGAAAATTATAACATGAAAATTGTTAGTTTTATTTGAAGTTATTTCAAATTTAAATAAAAATATATAAATAAATAAATTTTAATATTTAGTTATGATCAAAATAACTTTCATTTATAATATATAAAACAATAAATATGCTCAAGCTACAAAGTATAACTACTTGATATAGAATTTATTTTTATCTTATTTATTGTACAAGCAAAAACTTATACATACTTTGATTTCATTTTAATAGTGAACAATATATAACACTGAGGCTATTTGATTGAACATACAACATGTTAACTCAAGAAAAAAACCAAGTATAAAAGGCGAGCAAATTGACCTTCAGCTTACTTATTCAATCTTTAGTAAGATTTTAAATGGGACCGGACCGCCCAATCCGACCGAAAATGTTTGAACTGATTAGTTTTTATACAGAGAGGTTATTAGGTGAAACTGAACCAGACCACTGAACGGTTTAAATTTTCCCAATCGGACTGGACGGTCCAGTCCGATTTTTAAACCCTTGGTATATATTAGTTATTTAGTTTTAGTTTTAGTTTTATAATTTTGATTTTTTTAGATAAGAATTTGAAAATTTCAAATTTGTTTAGTTATTCATAGTTAGATTATGATAAGTGATAAATGGGGAATATCCTTTCTATTATAGGAATTTATTTTTTAAGGATTTTATGTCTATTAGATACTATCTTATTGATGTTTTGTGGATCATTAAAATTAGAAAATAATTTAAGATCTTTATTGACTTTTATGAGATTTATGATAATGTAAAAATCGATATCAAGCTATTGATGAAGGTTATCTAAGACCAATTCAAGGTTCCAAACATGACGTTGGATAATTTAGAATTTCTTTCTATACCCAAATCCTATAGGAAACATATGTTTAAGGAGGAAGGAGATGGGAATTCTGATTATGATGAGACTAGTTCCAAGAAGAGTAAAAGATGCCATTTCAAAACTAGATAGTAACTTGGTTAGTATTAAGGTTAAAATCCCTATATTTTAAGGAAATAATGATCCGAAAATATACCTAGAGTGGGAGAAGAAAGTGGAATATATATTTAATTTTAATAATTATTTTGAGGGAAAATGGTTAAAGTAATAGCAATTGAGTTTGATGGGATTAGTTTGTTATCAATAGGGATAGGAATAGTGAGAGACTTATTTGGTCATAGGAAGAGATAAAGGTTGTGATGTATTATAGATTCATAACTATCCATTTTAATAGGAACTTGTGTAAAAAGTTGCAAAGGCTAAGTTAATGTTCCATGAGTGTAGAAGATTACTACAAGGAGATGGAGATAGCAATGACTAGGAATGATATAAAAGAGAACCATGAGGCAATTATGGGTAGATTGGTAGGTTGTTTGAATAAAGAGATATATGATATGGTGAAAATGCAACATTATATAAAGATAAAATGAATTTTTTTATATAAAGCTATCAAAGTAGAAAAGAAATTAAAGTTTAAAGGTGCTTCCAAATATGGTTCAATTTTTAGCTCTTTATGGACAAATTGGAATGATAACAAAACATTCTCAAAGCCTAAATAAGATTTAAGGGTAATGATATTTTCAAATGTAAAACTGAAACTAAATTATATTCCCAGTCATATGATGTTAAGTGTTTTAGGTGCCAAGGACTTAGGCATATTACTTCTCAATGTTCAAATAAAAGAGCTATAATTGTTATAGATAATAGTAATACAATTAGTGTTATTTTAAATTATATGACTTGCCACCATTGTAAGATTAAAGTGATATCAATATTGAGAGACCCATGCATGAAGATTTACTATTTACTAGGCATGGTCTTAATACTTAGCCTAGATAAGATGGTAATGACATATAATGTGAGCATATATTTCATACTAGTTGCCAAGTGAATAACAAGGTATGAAGCCTATAGTTGTACTAATGTTGCTAGTACCTTGATGATTGAAAGGCTGGAGCTTGCTACATTAAAGCATCCTAAATTATGTAAGTTGTAATGGATGAATGAATATGGAGAAGTTAAGGTGACAAAATAGATATTTGTGACATTCTTTATTGGCAATCACAAGGATGGGATTCTTTATGATGTGGTGCCAATGCACGCGGTCATATACTCTTGGAGCATTCTTGGTAGTTTGATATGAGGGTTACTCATGTTGGTTATAATATTCTTTTATAATGAATAACTAAAATATTGTATTAACACCTATCAATTCATATGAAGCATGGAAGGATCAAATCAAGATAGTTAATGGTGTATGATGAGAGAAAAATAAGTGAACGTTTAGAAAAATAAAACATTGATAAAAAATGAGTGTATATAGTAAAATGAAAAATCATAATGACAAGTAATAGAAAAAATCCATAGCATGGAGCCAAAATAGAGAGTAAAGTAAGAGAGCTAGTGCTTTTGCTATAAATAGTGAGATTAAGAATACTATGCTAGCAAATCAGCAACCACTTGTACTTTTGTATAAGGAAATTTGTTTTTTAACTAAAATTTTAACACCTCTTTGCCTAGTGTAGCTATTTTTTGTTGTAGGAATTTGTAAATCTATTTCTTGAGCAAATACCACATAGTTTAATTCTCTTAAAATGTATAACACACCAAATATACTTCATTCTCACTTCATCAGTTCCTAATAAACTAACCTATATAGGTTTACTTTAAGGAGACAAAGGATATTCAAAGACAAGTGGCTGAGTTATTGCAAAAATTATTTGAAATGGGGATTCTTAGTCTATGTTTAGTTCTTGTAACTCTAAAGCCAAAGAAATATGGAACACGACACATGTGTGTTAATTATTGGGGTTATCAATAAAATCACTATAAAGTTTAGACATCTTATCCCTAATATTAGTTCCTAGTGCTGCCCAAGAGAGAGGTGAATTGATTTTTTTATAAAATTTATAAAAATTTTAACGAATAATCTTGATTTAATAACAATCAATACATATAAGGACAAAGAATTTGCTTAACGTAATGATATCAAACAACCTAATAATGATTTATAGAGGATAGGAAAGAGAGAATGAAAAACTAATTTATGGTATTTCACAAACAACCCTTGCTTACGTCCACTCCTAAGATTCTTCTTAGAATTACACATAATTCTTCTTTCAAGGTGGAGAGAAACCTTTATACGATCTTTTTTTGGTAAAGAGGAAACCTTTTATAATCATCTTTCTTGGTGAAAAGGAACATCAATGCTACTTGGAACACCCTTAAGTAAAATATATACCACACCAGAAAAACTTACAACTTAAAAATCTCACTCTATCACTTTGATAAATCCAAAGAGACTCACTCATCTAAATATGAGACAATGATGTTTAAATCCTTGATAAATGCTTTGAAGTTTGTGTGAAAGACACCCAAATGCATCTTGATATGAAAAATAATGAAAAAATATATATTTATAGGCCTTTAAGACCCTTACTAGCCATTGGAGTCAAAAATTATCTATTAAAATAATTAATTGCAAAGTCTTGGTTGACTAGTGTAGTATATTAGTCGACTAGTGCGTATTAGATGCATAGATTTACTAGCTGTTGAGACATTAGATGACCACTTAACTATATTCGTCAACCAATATGCCCCTTGGAGGGATATTGGTTAACCATATAATCATATGAATCAACCAATGCGTCAACAAAATCATTTGTTACACATGTAGCTTATATTGGTCTATTAGTGTATATTAAATTAATTAATTCACTAGCTAGTTAAGACATTGGTCAGTCACTCAACCATATTGGTGGAACAATATGTCCCTTGAAGGGATATTTTTCGACAATATCACTGTATTGATCGTTCAATATGTCAATAAACTCGCTTGTTACATATTTGACCTACATTAGTTGAACAATCCACTTTAAAAATGATATAAACAACTTCAAATATTCAAAATTAATTTTTTAATATAATTATAATTAAAATAAATTTCAAAATTTCCTTTAAAGAATTTTTGAAAGATCAAGAGACTTTTATTTTAAAACAAAAAGTTTTAATGTCTCTTGATGAAAAAAGGACTTATGTAATGAAGTAAGATGAAATATTTATGCATGATGATCCTTTAAGATTACTAAAATAATAAAATGATAATATAATTAACATTACAAACTAGACGGTAACTTGGTGTCCTTACTCTCCTTGTATTCTTGACTTGATCTTTTCTTCAATCATTGCAAGCATAAACTTTTGTTTATCAACTTCATGAACTATCTTCTTAAGTTTAAGGTCACATTTCATTCTTATATTGCATCTTATGAAAATAATAAACTCATTAATAGTAATTATGTTTTGTTATCATCAAATTATTGATTGTAACCTCCCTTAGTTCAATACCTAGGTTAGATGATATTATTGATACATTATATGGTTTATGTATGTCATCTAAAATTTATTTAAAGAATGACTACTATTTAAAGAATGACTACTATCAAATTTGCATGAAAAAATGCGATAAATGGAAAGCTATCTTTAAGATAAAATATGATTCATACAAGTGGTTAGTGATGATGTTTAGTTTAATTGATATGCCTAGCACCTTTATAAGGCTAATGAATTATATTTTGTGTTATTTTATTAAGAAATTTTATGTAATCTACTTTATTAATATTTTAGTTTATTATTTTTTTGGTAATCATGTTAAACATTTGCATATTATTTTTTATATTGTAAGGGAGTATAAATTGTATGCTAATCTTAATAAGTATGCATTTTACACATAATCCATTGTTTTTTTCTTGGTTTTATTATGAGTTTGCGTGGAATAAGTGTAGATAAAGATAAGGATAGGGTAGTTAAAGATTGACCTACACCTAGGAATATGAATGAGATAAGGGGTTTTCATGCATTAGTAAATTTCTATAAAAGGTTTGTGAAAAACTTCAGTTTTATTACAATTTATTTAAATGAACTTATTAAACACAACGTTGTATTTAAGTGGGATGATGTGATTGAGAAATCTTTCAATAAATTGAAAGATAGATTGATTAATGCACCTTTATTATCTTTGTACGTTAATAAAGCTTTTGAGCTTGAATGTAATGCATCTAGAATTATTGTAAGGATTTTTTTGATGTAGGATTCCAAATTGATTTCTTACTTTAGTAAAAATCTTAATGGGACATCATTAAACTATCCTACTTAGGATAAGGTTTTGTATGAATTAGTAAAAAAACCTACAAACATGATAGCACTATTTATGGTTGAAGGAATTTAATGCACTCTAATCATGAAAGCTTAAAATTTTTAAATTCCTATGGTAAGCTTAATAATAGACATGTTAAATAGTTAGACTTTATTGAGACATTCCCTTATGTGATTAAGTAGAAGAATGAAAAGGAAAATGTTGTAACTAATGCATTGTCCAGAAGGTATGTTGCTTTCTTTATTGTAAATTAAATTGCTTGCCTTTGAGTTTATTAAAAATATGAATGTCAATGATGCTGATTCCAATTAACTATGAAATGCTTATTCTAAGTGTGTATATGGTGAGTATTATAGGCATAATTAATTTTTGTTTAAGCAAGATAAATAATGTATGCTTAAGTGCTCTTTATGTAAACTACTGGTTAAAGAGACTTATTGAGGCAACTTAATGGGAAATTTTGGTATGGAAAAGACTTTATATATATTTTATGAATATTTTTATTATCATAAAATAAAAGATCATGTGCAATATGTTTGTGATGAGTATGTAACATATATGTAAGCAAAATCTAAAGTAATGTTTCATGGTTGATATATAACATATAAGTAAGCAAAATCTAAAGTAATGTCTCTTAGTTATAAAGAGTTTAATATATTTACTAAGATGACACATTATATTGCATGTTCTAAAGCTAATAATGCACACATATTGATGGTTTTTTCTTTAAGGAAACAATATGTTTGCATGGATTGTGTAGAACGATAGTAAGTGATAGAGAAATTAATTTTTAAAGTCATTTTGGCGTACTTTGTGGAATAAGATAGGAAATAACATCTTGTTTTCTATTGTTGAACATTCAAAAAAATAATGGATAAATTGAATTAATTAATAGGATACTTACTACTTTGTTATGTGCTATGATTTAAAATAAATTAAATGGTAGAAAGGGTTATTGCATATTGAGTTTGGGTATAATAGGTCTATTCATTATACTACATCTTATTCTCATTTTGAAGTTGTGTATGACTTTGTTCTTTTAACTTCTTTGGACATCTTACCTTCTCCTAATAATGAATGTACTAATTTGGATGAAAGCATAAGATAAATTTTGTTAGAAATTTTCATGAAAAATTTTTGTGTTAAAATAGAAAAAAGAATGAGCAATATGCAAGTTAAGCTAATAAAGGGTATATAAAGGTTGTTTTTTAAATAGGAGATTTAGTATATATTTATATGTATAAGAAGAGGTTTCCTGTATAAAGATAGTTTAAGTTACAGTATAGAGGAGATAAACAATTTTTAAGTGTTAGAGAAGATTAATGACAATGCCTACAAACTATACTATAACTATGATAATATGGATGTTACTTTTAATTTTGTTGATTTATTTTAGTCTAGTGTATATGATTCAAAGACGAATCCTTTTAAGGACCAAGGGAATGATGGAGATCAATTTACATTAGCACTTATTTACAACCATTTATATGGTCCGTTGCAATGATTTGAGGGTCTAATGACTGAGGAAAAGACCAAACATAAAGGTAGCTTTGTAAGGATTAAACATGGAGATGTAAAAGAATGAGACTATTCAAGATGAATCAAATTCATTGCTAAGATTGATCACTTTGCTACATGCTAAAGGTGGAATATGCTTAATACAAAAAGAACAAGGGTTGGAGAACGTCTAACAAACTAGTTTGAATGTTTGATGTTAAATAAAGCCCAACTCATATAATTAATATGTATTTAAGACTATTTGTTTTATTTAAGTTAATGTTCTTTAAGCCTAACCAATGTTAATGTGGTACTTGTAATTGAAATTGGACTCGTAAGTGTTTACATTTGTAAAGTTTCATAAGTTAACTGCCCTAGTTTGGACGTTGGACAGCCTCCAAACTCATGATCTAAAATTTAAGGATGTCCACAATTATAAATGATGAAATTAGTTAATTAAAGAGGGTATGTGTTAGTTATTTGAAAAAGAAAGATATGATTTGCCGCATGACACTTCACAAAATTCTAAGTTGGTTCCTACCATTATATATGGCACTAATTCAACCCTTAACATTTACAAAATAGGACAGTTAGCACCCTAAAGCATCACTTTTAGGTTTTTGTTAGATAGAAGTGATGGTCCCATAATAAACGTACATGTGGCATACCATATCAACCAATATGTCATATGATAGCTAACTTGTTCTAGACTTTTTATTCTGTAAGAATTTACCTTATTTAATTTTTATAAACCAAAAGTATATTTTTATTTAATTTTCAAACAATTAATTTAGGGTAAACTCTTTATTCCCTTAACCTTTAATTGCTCTTTCTGCCCCTAATCTTTGATTTTATCGAACCCCCATTTGCTCTACATTACTCTTCTTAATTTGTAAACTTATTGACTTACAAAAATTTTCTCTACCTTTAAACCATAAAATGTATTTGAACCACAATTATATTATGCAAAACCACAATTATCTTAGAGGAGCTAAAGTTGGATAATAATACCTTTTGCCTTATTTTTCATCCTTTTGTTCTTATTGAATCTATTTAGGTTTGTGTATACTTTGTTGTTATTTCTCCCTTGTTAATGTTCTCTTTGCTATACTTCTTTCCCACTCCATTTTTGATTTGGTTAGATATGAAAAGTTGCTTTGTGTGTCAAAGGAGTGTGTATTAGTTCTTATACCACTTTGATGATCTTGGGGCATTAATTTGGAATTCTGAGTATAGGTATTTAACTAACAACAAGTTTTTGCGTATGGATTAATGCTTTGATGATTGATGATTATGTTTCTTACAAGAATTTGATAGTTATTTCTTACTGATTGGTAGTTGTTTTTTGATGTTATTGATTGATGATCATGTTTCTTGTGATAATTTCACTTTGTTTTTAAGTTTACATTATCTAGTTTGTTATGTCGTTACCCAACAGTCAAGACTGAAGGTGACGTACTCTAGGTCTTCAACCAATAACAATTCTTTAGTTGATGTTCAATGTTTTTATGGATTTAACATGTGTTTAAGGAATTCATAGAGTGAAAAAATCTAAGAAGTAGGCTTTATGGGTGCCAAAAGTATTCGATTAGTAGAAATATTTTATTTTATACTCAACATGGGAATATAAATTGCATATATTAATAATTGTTTATTTTGGTGATGATTGTTAGGAGTTGCATGTTCTTTTGTTAGCATGATGAACTATTCACAAATAGTTTTATTTATGTTATTAACATATTAATGAAAGAATATTAACTTAAAGTAACAACTAGCTATGAATTACAAAGGGATAATTGAAGATAAGGTATTTATGGGAGATGTTATAAAACTAAAAAAGGTGAAAGAAAAGAACAAATTGAGTTATAAAAAAAATAAAGCAAATGGAGTATGGACTTAACCTTGCTAATAATGAGATCAATGACTTAAAAAAGATATCTATGAAATATCTCATTGATTTTAATATATATTATTGTCATTTTTTTACTATTGAAATCATATGGAAAATGAAAGAAGTACTTGCATGTAATATGGTATTAAGGGGCCATATTATATGAGAACTACTTATTTGTAATATACGGTTAATATTATATCATTAAATTTTGGCTCTTTGCTTATACTCTTACATGCTTTCCAAGATGTGTTGTACAACAAACTTCACTGAATCCATTATGAATTTTGGATATCATTATTGAGCTATTATGGTTATTACACCCAAATGTCATAGCCATCTTGTTTATCAATTATGGAGCACGATTTGTTATTGTAGTTATGTTTTTAAACCATGAAATTATGCAGGTTAAGGACATAAGATGTAATAGCCGCTTTCCAAAACTTACTGAGGGTTAGAATTTTAGACTTTTGAGTCATATCATTTTATAATTAATGAGGTGTATTTCATTCACATGCATAATATGAGCATATATACACACATGAATGTTGATTTGGAAAACATTGCAAAGATTGTATGTGCACTCAATTGATATATTTCGGGGGTAGGAAAGGTTTAAAATGGTTATGATATGATTGTGTATTGTTTATGTCTTAAATTTTGGTTTGATGGATTACAATTAGTAATTTGAAATTAATTGTTACAATTGGAAGAGTGATGAATTAAAATGTAAATTTAGTCTAGGGAAAATGTCAAGTGGCAAGACAAGTTGATACATGGAAAATTAGGATGTCTAAGCCTATAAAATGAGTGACATTTGACATAGAAAATTAAGTGACAAATGGCAGTAGTGATTGAGTGACAAATGGCCTAGGATTTTGATGACATGTGGCAGCTTATATATAGGACAAGTAGATTGCATGCATAGGTGACAAATGTCATTGTAAAATAGTGACACCTAGCACCTAATGAATTAAGCTAATGTAGAAATTGTTTCTGTTGCCTTCTTTCTTCTCTTTCCCTCTAACCACTGAAACACACACATACCCTCAGAGCTTTTGAATTTTTCTTTAATTATGTTCGTCACCACTCAAAATCTTTACAAAATTCTACATCAAGAAAACTATATTCAGCTGATTTCTTCTTGTTGCTAAAAAAACATTTTACTTCTATCTTGTTTTTGGAATTGTGCTTACATGTATGGAAGGCTAGGTTAGCTTGATAATTGAGGAGGTATTTGAGCTAATCAAGAAGGTAAAATAGTGATCTATTGTGATATAAAATAATAGAACCTGCTGATGAATGAATTAGGGATTGATTGATTGAAGTGTTGGTGTTAAATATGTATTCGACAAATGATGCGTGAATGGTGGTTTTTGTTTTGTTTAGCATGCATGAAAAACAATAGTTTATAAGCTGTTAATTGAATGATATTGAGCTAGAAATTAAAATGAATTTGATGAGGAATTGAGGTATAATTAATGGACTATTATGAAGGTGTTTTGAGTTTGATATGAAAGAGTTTTCTTTTGAATCTGAAAAAAGTTGGGGATGTTAGTGTATGTGTACGAATGATTGTTAGTGACATAACTGAATAGAATTTAGAGAGCTTTAATGTGACCAATATGGAAGCTATATTAACATGAATTGAAGTAGCTTTCGAGAGTATGAATTCTGGAAAAATTGAAGTGCACAATAGCGGCATTCATCCCACGATCATGGCCAAAGCATTTAAATGATAATTTCAATTTTGTGAATTTGTTGAATTAAGTCACTCTACATTGGTGTATTTGGACTTGATTTAGGCTTGAAATGACTGATAATTGATGTCATTACTTAATGAATGGATTGTCTTGATATCAATGTATTTAAATATGTAAATTCTGAGTTGTTAAAGGAATAAAGGTGTTCTTATGAATACAAATATGATCCAAAGGAAATGAGTAAGGTGTATTAGGTATGAACGAATGAGAATTGAGAAATTGTGTGAATGCATATTGCTAGCAAAGGTTGACGAATGTAGGATTGATGAATTTAGAGTAATTAAACTTACTTAAGGTATAAACCTGAATGCAAAGTGGTAATATACAAGCCATAATAATTGAACGGTCAAGATTTGTGATTAAGAATACATACCCGGAAAGGTCAATTGAGCATGCATTGAACATGATACATATACATATGCATGATTGTATATTCATATGATTGAACAAATTAGTGATTATGAACTATATGTGTACTGTTTGACTATAGACGCACAAGTTGATCACCAACATCTAGACATTGTTGGATCATCAAGGCAATGGCTATTCTGGAGCGTACTGTGAGTTAACCTAGATATGTAAACTTAATTATAAGTGCTTCTATTGAATTGTATATGTAATATGGAATGTATGAACAATTGAATGATGAATACCGGACTTAGATTCAAAGAATTTGATATATGACATGAGCACATTGAATGAAAAGTACTGAAAGCATGATATGTGAATTGATGCATCTTATTACATTGAAATGCATGATCAGATAAAGGAGTTGTGACTGGAGTAGCCAATGTGTGGAAAAGAGCTTAAAGCTCAGGATTGTGCACAAAGAGCCACAGGCTTAGATAACAATGAGCTTGGCATCCACAACTAATACGGGACAATATATGAAATGAGCCCGGTATCCACAACGATACGGGACAATATATGAAATGAGTCTGGTATCTTTAACGTACAGGACAGTAAATTAGGTTGATAGGTGCTCGATCATAACAAAGCAAAATAAAAAATAAATCACATATGCATTTGCATATACAATTATACATGTATCATATGAATGATTGCGATGAAATTATTGAATTGTTCTAAAATTGTGATATGCAATGTTGGTATATAGTACTTGTTGAAATATGACAAAATTTGATGTGGTATTCGATACTAGATTTTGTAATACACTTGTTGAATTAAGTTATGTAATTTATTTTGGAGTTATGACTTGAGTTAGCACATCAATGATGGTTCACTCACTGAGTTCACAAACTCGTCAAAATTGCAACGCTGATTTTCAATTTCAAAGGAGATCTAGCTTCTAAAGCGATCTAATAGAATTCTAGTACTATTATTTCAGGGACAAGAATGGTTCAAAGGTCTAATCAGCTGATATTTGAGAAGTCTATATAGATATCTTTTTTATTAGCATTCCATGTTATGACACACATTGTCTCTAGTGTGTAATTTTTGTACTGTATGATGTACTGGGATTATTAGACCCCTTTTTTTTAAATTATTTATTATTTATTGATTATTTATTTGTTTATTTCATTTTTTTAGAATTGAGTCCATTAATTTAGTGGGCATGAGTAGAAATTAGAATTTTGGATAGAAAGATTAGAATTAAGTTTGAATTAATATGGTGTTTAATAGACATAAGGGGCAAAATGGACATTTGAGTGAACAAATGAGGGTAAAAGTGGGAAAGACTAATAAAATGTAATCTTGAATTAATGAAGAAAATAAAAATCATGGGAGTGAGAAGAGAAGAAGAGAAAATGTGAAATAGAAGAAAGAAGAAGAAATCGTGAAAGCTAGGGAAAGAAGAGAGAAAAACGTGGAGGAAGAAGAAGGAAGGAGATTTGGCTAAGGTTTAAGGTAAGTTTTATCTTTCCTTCTTGCTTAGGTAGAAGAAGAAGTAGAGAAATGTGTTTATGTGGGAATGTTGGAAGAATAAGAGAAACCCTTTCTTGATTTTTCATGGATTTGAACTAGGTTTTGGTTTTTCTAACCTAGATAGACTATAGGTAAGTTAAAGTTGAGCCCAATTTAGCAATTATTTCATTTATGTGATTTTTGAAGCTCTATGAATTTCTATGAGAATGTTGTGTTAAATGAGAACTTGGTTGTCTGAAGGAAACCAAGGAAACCCTATCCAAGAGGAAGAGGAAGGGCACAATTGAACTTGGATTTTGCAAGCCATTTAGGTGGGTAATGTGTTTATGGTTATTGTGTAAATGGGCATTTTGCTTATATGTGTGTATATGCTTAATTGATTGGATTTGAATTGTTGCGAATGCGGTAAAAATGCATTATGATTTTTCTATCATGCCTTGAAAGATGTATGACATTTTGATATAATTGAAGAAGAAAAAGTATAAGAAACATAAGAATATGAATATGTGATTGATTGAATTGAGCATAGAATTGCTTGTGTTTGGGAAAGAGAGAAACCGTTTTGTTAGTCACGTGCATGTTGACCTAAAGCCTTCTCCCGACTGCCCGCTTGTGACTATGAGATCCGAAGAATGGACCCATTTCGTTCATGGTGAAAACTTTGGTTTCTCTATTTCGTTCCAAGAAACTCTCAAGCTATTTGTTTGTGCATTTGCATTTTGATTTGTCAAGTTATGATGCAAGATTGAGTGTTATGCTTTGATGATTATGATATGTTCTATATGATGACATTTTGAACTATAAGTTATGAATTAGAATTGCGAACGATGGATTTGCTAGCCAAAATGAGATATAGATGTATATGGATAAATATATGTATATATGTTTGACTGTGTGGCTTGCTGCCAATGACTATAAACATATTAGGCAATGAGCTTTGTAGCTCAACCCACTATTTTCTCCTCAGGTGCAAAACGAGAAGATTGTTGATCTTTGCAAGGCAATTGGACAAACTTTGAGATAGCTACATTTAGTGATTAAGTTAGTTTGATAAGTTTTGAGTAGCTTTGGCAACATATCGAACATAAGAATCTAATCTATTTTGTATTTTGTGTTAAGTCTTAATGTAGATGTTAATATGTATCTAAAGCTTTATGAACTCTTATCTTTTGATGTTAATGAAATATGATTGCATTTTAGTTCATGACCTTCCAAGTTGTCCACTACATTTTTTCAAGTCTTTCATAAGGGTAAAATTTGTGTTCTGACTTCAAGGGGAAAAACTGTATAAATCTAGGCTGAATTAGAAAAGGTGTCTTATTGGAGTTGTAGCTTATCTTTCTAGCTATCCAATGATATAAAGTATGAAATTTTTGGATTTCGGAGTTGAGAGATATGATCATTATAAGTTAGTGATGCTGCATACGATGTATAAAAGCCTCGATCGCAATCGTGAGGAAGCAGGGTGCGGGATCCTTCGAGTACGACCGTGACAAAGGAAGGTGTGACTGCACCCTGGGAGTAGCCTCGGGTGCGCTTGTGACAAGGTGAGGTGTGATCCCACCTCGTAACTTGACCAACATTTTGCCACCTGAAGGATTTTCCAGATCTGAACATGTTTGATTCTTTTAGCCATAACTTTGTCATCCAACCTCCAAATGAAGTGATTCTTGAACCAATAGATTCCCAACACATTTTTCTATCTCTAAATAAAAATTGGTATCCTTTGGCATTGATTTGAAAAAGATTAATGGAAGGAAAGTGAGGGAATTGGTTGAAAGAGCATGACTTGGTTATGAACATACTTTGGCTTTTTAATCATATCTTGATCTATAGAGCTCTGAATGAGATGATTCTTATTTCAAAATAAACTAGAGACATAGAGATACAATTTTTCTAAAGAAATCAATATGTGATTTTGGTGACCGACTAGTGTGAGCATGCCACCCTTATAGGATGCGTGTCTAGATGTCACGTAAGACATCGGACACGTGTCTTACGAGGGCTGGGTGCCCAACAGGGATTAAGTTTCAAAACTATTGCGAATGGTCTACTTGAATTTAGAATTTTTATGACATATATGACTTATTATTATTGTGAAGGAAATAAGTATTTGGAATGCTTAAGTTATATTGATGCCTTATACTGTATTAATGTGATTATTCTAGCGTACCATTTCCATATGGTATGTTCTTGACTATCCGTGGATATGTTCGGGCATATACGCTATGGGAGTAGTATGTCACATAAGATATCTTAGATAGATTTTACCAATCACATGGTTTTGAGTCTGAATATAAGCCACTAAATATTACTCAAAGACAATGGTTTTTACACCAAAGTTAAGGTCTCTCATGAGGACTATTATCTAGGGTGACAAACATTTCAACGTGTGTTATTTTATTGGATGTTATGGAAGTGAGTTAGTGTCACCTAAAAGAAAAATTAAGGAATAAAAAATATTATAATAAATGAAATTCAACTAGTTTAACAAATATTCTCCTTATTAATAATCATGTTCCTGAGGCAATCATAGAATCAGATAAGGAAATACTTTAATCTTGACACAAGGTAAACACAAGTTTAACTAAAAGTGGTTGTTTTTTAATTTTAAAGATAATATCAAAGTCCTATTTAAATTCATGCATATAAATATTATAAGATTCGTATACCTGAAAGAGGATAAATTAGCTTTCTACCTAAAAAGAACATTAGATGATGTATCACATAATCATATTCAACACTGAACAATGTGACACAATAGCAGTGCCTATTCATAGCAAGAGAGTTGGATACTTTTAGACTTTTATAATTTATTGTGCAAAATGGAAATAATGTTAGCCATTAAAAATAGCAATGTAATGGCTATTTAAAGTAAAAATTTATCATTTTCAAGTGCCAAAATGCTTGCACTATGACATTCTCCTACAATATATTTTCTCTAACATTCTCTAATAATGTAGCGTCCCATTACCTGTGGGAAGGTTAGAATAGTAATATGAGTGATTAATGAGAGCTTAGAAATGCATTTACATGCTCATGCATAATATGGCATACACATGCATATGAATAGTGATTTTTCTGCACATAAAAATAATTGTACATGCATTCATGAATAATTCCAGGTAAAATTGGATTGAGATATGATTTTTTTACAAATTATGATAAATAGAATTTATTTATATTGAAAATATTATTGATTAGTGGAATTGTTGTATTTTTGGAATTTTGGTGAATTTAGGATTTATTTTTGGAAATTTTGGATTTGTATAAAAAATAGGGAACAAGGAATCAAAAGGGATATTTGGAGATGATTGGATTGTAAAGATGGGAGTTAAAGAGTTTAGTTCAAAAGAAACTTGGTTAGAGCTTAGACCTTAGGAAAGTGACAAGTGTTAAGTTGCTTTTTATACTTTTGTTAGAGAACTAAGTTACTGTTTTTTGAGAGTTAAAAGACTAAGTTATATGTCTAAGTTACCTTTTTTGTAAAGATCTTCTTCAAATTTCCTCCCAATACACAAAGTTTTTCATCAAACACCTTCTGAGAGATTTCTTTGCTTTTCCCTTTTCCTATACCTATCCCACCTTGCTATTTGTCTGTTCTCCCTACGAAAAACCAGAAGCTGGTCATTTTACACAGTTGAATACGTGAAATTGCATGGAGTTTAGGGCTTGAAGATAATTGAAGAATTTGGAGTTTTAAACAAGTAAGTAGTGAATAAATCCTTTAGAGTTGGAAATTTATGAAATAAATTTGATGAATTACTGTTAGTTGCATAATCATGGCATTTATGTGTATATATTTATGAATATTGTGTTAATGGAATGAAAATATGGATTTAGTGTTATTTAATTTTGATATATTTTAGTGATCAGGTGATTAAAAAATGATTTTTTGGAGTTAGATAGAGCAATAAAATGGTGTATGAGGTCAATGTAGAAAATTATAGTATATGCAGACACATGCTCTGTTATTTCACTGTGCATGTTTATATATGTGTGTGTGTGTATATGCGAATAGGTGAGAGTTTTAGAGTTGATCAAGAAAATGATGTTTGAGTTAAAGAGTAGTTGTAAAATGATGGTCTGAGGTGGGAATGAGTGTGTGAATGAAAGTTGACAAGAAAATAGTGAATGTGAATAAAAGTAGAAAATACAAAGATTGATAAATGGTGGTAGAGCATGAAGAGACAATTTTTGATATTTTTTATGATTTGATAAAACTTGGTTAAATTTCAATTTTTAGAGGTAGTGTGAATTTGTGGTGAATGAGTTAAGTGAAATGGAGTAGATTAAAAATTGAAGTGTTGGATTTTGAAAAATGGAAGTTTGGAAATTTCTGGGAATGAATAATAAGAGAGATGAATTTTTTATTTAAAATTCTGTGAATTTTCTTTACTGATCTAGATAGATTTTGACAAAATGTCTTCATGGAAGTTGTAGATCTTTCTTTAAGCTTTACACTGATATAAAGTTTGCAAATTTTAGAGTTTTGAATAAAAAGTTATGAAGTTTAGAAGTTTGGTTTAGGTCAAGAAGAAGAAGTGAAATTGCACCGTCGTGCTTTTGCAAGACGGTGACTTTGGTAGTTCATAAAAAGGAAGTCGCTATCATGCAAATGCACGATAGCGACATTGGTGAATTATAAGTGAAAATCACAATCGTACACATGCACAACCACGACTTTGAGAGTTGATAGCAGACGAATATCTGAAAACTTTCTAGACTTGATTTTGGTTGTTTCTATACCGAGAGTTGTTATAAGCTACTTGTGGATATATATATATATCCAAAAATTTGAAATTTTATAGTAGAGAAAGAGAGAGGGAATGTGAAGTTATGAATTTTTGGTGTTGGATTGATAAATTTGAATCTGGATGTGTAGAGATTTTATTTCGAATTTGAAATGCTTAATAGATAAGTTGGAAAGAATTGGAAAGGCTAGAAATGAAAAAAAAATTATGGAGGAACTGAAAAATGATCGGTGAAGAAGATGATAGAAAAGCAGCGTCATACAAATACAAAACCGAAATGTCGCGATCGTGCAAAAGCACAATAGTGACTTCGAGGTTTCAGCAAAAGTCACGATCGTGCTTTTGCACGACTGCGACTTTCGCTGGACGGTTGTGACTTTCATCTAACTATTTTGAAGGGATTTTTGTTGAACATCCTTCAAGTTTTTTGCCATAACTTCTTTTCTAGACATCCAAATGACTTGATTCTTGAAGAAATAGATTTTTAACACATTTTTATATCTCTCCAAAAGAATTTGTAGCATTTTGAATTGATTTGAAAAAGATTGATAAGATGAAAGTATGGGAATCTGTTGGAACAGTGTAAATAGGATTAATTTACTGAACATACTTCAGTGTTTTGATTATATTTGGACCTGTAGGATTCCAAATGAGATTATTTTTAATTTGGAGTAAACTAGAGAAATAAGGCTACAAATCATATGACAAAAGTCAAATTGTGATTCAATCTCTAAGATGTTCAATTTCTAGATGGAAGTTCGGTATAGTCTACTGTTTTGGATAAGAGCGGTCTGAAAATGTTTGAGGCATATATTCCAAAGTACTGAACCAAATTGAGTGATTTTGATGTCAATAGAAACAAAAGACACAGAGGAACACTTTTCTAGAAGAGGGATGACCAAATTACATCAGTTACACTTTCTGATTAAATGTGAACAGTAGATCCGAAAGTGTGACTTGGAAAAATCTGAAGTGAGTCAATAAGAAATGACTTGTGAATTTAATGGTTTTAGTAAGGTATAAACCTAAGTGTAAATTATACTTAGATGAGTTTTGAAATGAGAATGATTTGGTGATGCAATTGATGGAAAGATACCCGGGATTTTCATGAACATGTATTGTATATATTTCATTTCATGTATGTGTAATATTAAATACTTATGATTGTGCAAATTGTGATACGTGTGTATGTTGTTTGATATAGAGGAGCAACTGGAGTTTCAACCTCCAGACGTTGCCGAAACTTCTAGGCATTAACTTCGGGAGCAACTAGCGAGTAGCCTAGATGGTTTCTCTCAATTATTGTTTGCTTAAAATATGTTTTGAATGATGAATGAATGTGATTTGGTTGAGTTGATTTCCGGACAGAAGGTTCGATGACTGTGATTTTGGGAATGTATATTGAAGTGTTGCTTGTATGTGAATGTGACGAAGTATGTGATTCATAATATGATTGATTATGCCCAAAGCAGTTTATACATGAATGCATGATCAGATAATGGGAGTTGTGACCAGAGTTGCCACCGATTAGAGCTTAAAGCTCAATGTGTGAAAAGAGCCTCGAGCTCAGACACTGATTAAGAGCCTAAAGCTCAATATGTAAAATGAGCCCTATATCCTCATCAGATAAGGGACAGTTATTAATGAGTCTGGTATCCAAAATAGATACGGGACAGTTAAGGCACTCGGTCATAACAACGTAACAATTTGAAAAGTGTCTCATGAGCATTTCATATGCATTTTGTTAAGTATGTTCGCTGGATTGAAATGTTGAATTTGCTTATGCTTAAGTGAAAATGTGATACTGATGTAAAGTGCAATTTTGTGAAATGTTTGTTATGTGAAATGATGTGTTGCATGAATTAAGTGAACCATCGATAATGGTTACCTAATTGAGTTCGCAAAACTCACAAAAATTGCAATGTTGTCTTTTTAAGACCGAGAGATGACTCTAGCTACTGGAAGGCTCTACCAGCTGTGTAGATTGTGATTTGATAAGAGAAGTCATGGCTCAAAGGTCGATCAGTTGAAATTTTTGGACGGCTTAGATAGAGTTTATATATTTTCTTCTTTCATATAGTACTTTTGTACTAGGTTTTGATGATATACAAATAGTAAAGGTTGAAAGACATAATGTATAGTTTTGGTTTTATGCAATGAAATGAGGAAAAAGTTGGTTTTTTTAAATGTTGTGATTTTCTATGATGCTTTATAAGTGAATAATGATATGATGCCATGTGAAGTGAATGTAGTGATTGATCATAGCGCGCTATTATTGTAGGATATGTACCGAAATGACTTCCGGCCATTCTGGTGTGTACCCTACAATAAAGGGGCACTACATTTAGTGATTTAGAAATTTTGGTGATGTGAGGAAAACCACGTAGAAATCCCTTCGTCTGATTCATCTTAGACTGAATCCCTTCGTCTGATTCATCTTAGACCGAATCCCTTCGTCTGATCCATCTGCACTTTTTGAAATTTGAGATTTTGACCCTCTAGATCACAAAATATCTCTTCAGAGTCTAACGAAAGTTTTAGATCTAGAAGTCCTCTTCGAAACTGCTCTAAAATAACTACAATATGATATCTCTAGTTAAAGTTATACTAATTGTCCCAAAACAGGTACAATGTGATTGAGGGCAAAAGTATGTTTGATTCTTTTAGCCATAATTTCTTCGTTCGACCTTCAAATGAAGTGATTATTAAACCAATAGATTCCTAATAAAATTTTATACCTCTCCGTAAAAATTGGTATTCTTGGTATTGATTTGAAAAAGATTGATGGAAAGAAAGTAAAGGGTCAGCTGGAAAAGCATGACATAGTTATGAACATAGTTATGAACATACTTTGTCTGTTTAAGGATAACTTGATCTGTAGAGCTCTAAATGAGATGATTTTTGATTGGGAGTAAACTAGAGACATAGTTCTACAAATGATATGAAGAAGTCAAATTGTAATTCAGAATCTAAGACTTTCAATTGCTGGATGGAAGTTGAGTATAGTGTACTATTTCAGTATAAGAATAGTTCGAAAATATTTGAGGTATAACGTTCGGATTTCTGAACCAATTTGAATGATTTTGGTGTCATTAGAAACATAAGACAATGGGGAACATTTTTCTAGAAGATATTATTTCCAAATTACTTCATTGGAATTGTCTAATTGATCATGGAAAATCGACTCGAAGGTCTAGAATTTTGGAGAATTTGTAAGAAGAAATGAGAGTTTGGATAATGTGTGGTCATGTAATGTTGGAATAACATTAGTGAATGATTTTTTGATATCAAAGTACCAAAGGTATGAGTTTTTTTGGGAATAAAGATACTCATATAATTGAATTTTTGATTCGAGGAAGAGGAGTAATGTGTATCAAGTTAAAGTGAATGAGAAATTGTTATTGTGAGAGCGAATAATGCTAGAAAATAAATAAGGAGTGACTATATTATGAAATGAAAATGAGCATAAGTTGAGTAAATGGATAATATACCCGAGATTGTCATTAAGCATGTATTGTACATATTCCAAATATAAACATTTGTGCATAAATAAATGCTTATAATTGTACACTCTCTAAATCTATGTGTCCAAAGACACAAGATTAGAGGACTCGTATGAGTTTGATTCCTTATGCTTCAACTATAGGATCAATCATGTACGCTATGTGATCGCGGCTCTGTCGTTCGATTAAATTAATCGACCTTAGAAACCGGTCAAAAATAAATTAATTCCAAGATTGCA
>JANVCL010000006.1:21931096-21960256 GCA_026546855.1 Erythroxylum incrassatum
TTTAACCGACTGATGTAGTACGCCACCCTCGCGGGGCACGGACTCGGATATCACCAATGATATCGGGTTTGGGTCACGCGGGAGTGGGTGTTACAGCTAATGATGGGGGAGATGAGGATGTTCTATTAGATGTGTAACCATACTAGAAGAGACAGAATGTATTGGTAAGACACAAATTTAAGGTGGCTAGTATTAATGAAAAACTAAGAGAGATAAGGATTCCATAGTTCAGATATGTTAAAAGGAGACACCATGATTCCCCAGTGAAAAGATGCGATAAAATAGTACTTAGAGACTGTAAGAGGAAAAAAATGAAGACCTAAGAAGAACTAGGGGAAGTGATCAAGAATGATATAGCTATGCTAGAACTTATCGAGGACATGACCCTTAATAGAAAATTTTTTCATACTAGGATAAGTATAAAGGATCTCATAAGATCATTATTGTTCTCTTAGGTCTTTTAAAGATTTTCCTTTGAGTCTTTCATTTTATAGCTAGTCTTAACATTTTAATTACATAGTACTTCCCTTTTAGTTATTTAGCCTAAAAAATTTCTTACTTAGCCTAATTACTTTCTTGGAATGGCTGGTCTGATTTATTCTTGTACTTATCCTTTTTTTCTAGTTTTTGTATTTATTTACTTACTTTATCTTAACCTTGTGTTATATATACTATATTATTTATTGCATTAAATTTTTATATTTTTATTTATACATATTTATTTATATTTTAATCATGATTATTTTACATTACATTTGGGTCTATCGAAAACATCATCTCCATTAGGTAGGAGTAAGGCTGCATACTACTGCGCCTCCCTAAACCCTGCATTTCAGCGAGACTCTCACTAAGTATTAGTGTTGTTGTTGTTGAGGCATTGAAGGGCAACATGTACAACTATTTGCGAGCAAAAATGAGATTTGACTGTAATGGTGAGGAAGCAACCCTTTAAAGGTGCAATTGATTGGTGATAAAGAACTGTTGGTGGCATAAGCAGGTACTTGACAGGTGGTAGGTGCTACATTGAAAGAGAAGACAAATGGCGATGAGTTAAAGGTTGAATGCAGTGCTGACTATTGAAAGAGGGTTGCAATAGTCTTTCATTTAGGGTTTGGGTTAGGCTTTCCTAACATGATGAAGAAGGAATTGTTTGGTTATAAGAATAAAATTATTCTAATGCTGGAATTGGGGGTTATAATAAGATATCTCATAGCTAGGATAAAGAATATTTGGCAACTAAGATAGTGTATCCCAAAGTTAGGATAAGACTTATTTTGGTATTGAAATAATGTATTTTTAACCTAGATTAGGCTTGTTTGGCTTTTAGATTAGGAGTATTCCAATTCTAGAATAGCCATAATCAAACATAATTTAAAAGAGTTTTAAATTCAAAAATAAATTCCATAATTATATTAATTATTTTTAATGTGATTATGATTAATAATTAAATTGATTCCTAATTAAAGTTTAAAAATTTTCTAAAATAAACTTTTAGAACTAATTAATCAGATTATTTAAAATTAAGAAAAGTATTTTCTTAAGTAATTAAGAAAGATGTTTCTTAATTCAATTTATTTATTTCAATTTGAATGTGATAAATTAAATTATAATTATATTTTTATTTTTATTTAGAGAATTATTTTATTTATTTGGAAATTATTTCCTTATTTATGAATAATAATTTTCTTGATTTGTTAAAAATGTATTTTTCTTGATTAAATTTGAAAAAGTACTTTTATTTATTAATTAAGAAAATAAGCTTTCTTTAATATTTTAAAAATAGTTTTTAAAATTATTAGGGAAGATTTTCTAATAAATTAAGAAAAAATTTTATTTAATTTTGAAATTAGTTACCTTTAATATAAGAAAAGAGTTTTCTGATTAAAGAAAATTAATTTCTAACTAAATTAGAGATAGTTTTCCAATTTGATTAGAATGTCTTACTTATAAAAATTTGAAAAAGGGAGTTTTTTTAATTATAATAAGCAAGAAGCATAATTTATTGAAAATTATTTTCAATTAATTTTTGTTAAAGGAGTTAAGATAGTTGGAAATAATTTTCAATTAAATTTGAAAATTTGTTTTCATATAAAATTAAATTTCTATTTGAAATAGGAATTTAATTCGTTTAGGAATCAATGAGTTTAATCTAACTTAATTATCTAAGGAGTTAGGAATATTATTTTAGATTATAAAGTTCAATAACTAGAATTAAACAAGACTTGATATTCATGTTTTAATATATTTGATGTATTATGCATATATAATTGCATGTTTTATATGTATAATATTATTATATGTAATTTTGTATTTGGTGAAGTACAAGCTAAGAATGTATGTATTTCCTTTTATTTTTTAAGAATAAACTAGAATTTTATTTACTGTAAGGCTTGTTGAGTGACTCAAGACCCCTATAACCCAAATATATTTAATCTTAAATTAAGAGGTTATACTTAACTAAATTTATATGATTTAGATAAGTGACTCATGATCATACAAATTTTGAGGCAAGGTTAGGAATAAGATATGTTTTGAGAAGAGTTATCACCTAACAGATCTAGACATTACATAATATATGATTGATGAGATTGTTATCTACCTAATTTAATTTTAGTTGGTTTGTTGAGTGACTTAAGATCACCAAAATTTAAATAGGATCCTATCCCAATAGAGAGATTACTGATTAAACTAATTTTTTCTAATAGTAGTGAGGGTCATTATTTCAAATAAAATAGTGAGAGTTACCAAAAATATATGATCAAAGTCCTAATTTTATTTTGTAACTATGGCATATAACCAATACTTGCTTTTCTTACATTTATATTTTGTTCTGAATAAAAATTACCTTTGGTTAGGATAGTTGATACCAAGTTAATAAACCAAATATCTTAGATATATATATCAAGTTTGAGAAGAGTTCTTAAATATAGTGAAGTTGTAAATCTATTATATAATTTTGCTATTAATTTCTATTAAGGATTTGATGACAAACTTATAAAGATATTATAATATCAGCATTGTGCAAGATTTTCTTTCTAAGTTGTCTATTGTTCAAGGTGAGGAGGAACATAGTGATAACACTATAAGGAAAGAACAAATAGCCTATTTAGAGGCTAATGAATCTATATCGAGGAAGAAAGAGTTTAAAAAGATCGACAAAGCAAAAAGTAGAAGTTAAAACCCCCAATTAAAGAACCATTAGAGTTAGAGTTGACAAAGCTACCTAATCACTTAGAATACTCATTCATGGAGAATAATTCAAAACTTCTAGTGATTATTGCATCAACTTTAAAGTCGAATTAAAAAAAGCTATTAAATGTGCTTAAAGAGAATAAGAGGGTCGTTGTTTAGAAGATTTCTAATATTAGAGGAATTAACCCTTCCTTTTGCACCCAAAATATTATGATGGAGGAGAATTTAAAGTCATATGTATAGACATGAAGAAGGGTTAATCCTAATATAAAGGAAGTGGTAAAGGCAGAGGTAAGGGTTAATCCTAATATAAAGGAAGTGGTAAAGGCAGAGGTAATTAAGCTCTTAGATGTTGGTGTGATTTATCCTACTTTTGACAATTCTTAGGTGACTCCTATACAGGTTGTACCAAAGAAGGGAGGAATGAAGGTAGTACCTAATGAGACAAATGAACTGATTCCCATGAGAACCATCACTAGATAGAGAGTATGCATCAATTATAAGAAGCTAAATGATGCTACTTGGAAAGACCATTTTATTTGCCTTTCGCAGATCAAATATTGAAACATCTAGCTAGACATGGATATTATTATTTCTTGCATAGACTTTCAAGTTACTTTCAAATCCTTATTCCCTCGAAAAATGAGGAGAAAACAATTCGTGTGTCCTCATAGTATGTTCACTTACAGGAGAATGCCTTTTAGGTTGTGCAATGTGGAGGCTACATTTTTTAGGTGCATGATGGCCATCTTTGATGAATTAGTGGAGGATATAATTAAGGTACTTATGAATGATTTTGTTTTCTGTTTTTGGTTATTCTTTTGATTTATGCCTCTATAATTTAGAAGGAGTATTAGAGAGGTGTGAGGAAACAAACCTGGTGTTAAAATTAGAAAATTGTCATTTTATGGTACAAAAGGACAGTTTTAGGCTATAAAATTTCTTACCAAGGTATTGAGGTAAACAAAGCCAAAATTGAAACTATAGATAAGCAACCACCCTCTACTTCAATTAAGGTTATTAGAAGTTTTTTAGGGCATGCTGGATTTTATAAAAGGTTTATTTAAGATTTATTTAAAATGTCTAGGCCTTTAACCAAGTTGTTGGAAAAAGATGCGCCTTTTTAATTTTACTCAAGATTGTTTAAATGCCTTTAAAATTCTCAAGGAAAAGATAATGAATGTTGTGATTATGGTTACACCATATTGGAATCTACCTTTTAAGCTAATGTGTGGTGCAAGTAATTTTATAGTAGGTGTAGTACTTGGACAGTGAAAGGAAATGAATTTTTTTCTAATTTGCTATGCTAGCAAGACTTTAACAAATGCATAGGAGAATTATACTACGATAAAGAAAGAATTGCTATAAGTGATTTTTTCGTTTGACAAATTTAAACCTAATTTAGTCTTGTCTAAAGTTATTGTTTATAATAACTATTCTACATTAAGATACTAACTAAATAAGCCAGATCATAAGCCTAGATTAATTAGATGGATTTTTTATTGCAAGAGTTTAGAGATTAAGGATAAGAAAGGAGTTGAAAACCTTGAATCAAACCATTTATCTCACCTTAAAAACATAAATTTAGAGGAATTGTATGAAGAAGACATTGATGATTCATTCCCAAAAAAGTGCCTTTATAATTTGGAGGAGGCACGTTGATTTTGAAACCACTCGGATTGTAGATATTGCAAACTATTTAGTGGAAAAAATCTTACTGAAAGTTTTTTCCTATCAACAAAGTAAAAATTCTTTACTAATTTGCATGACTACTTTTAAGAACATCAATATTTGATTCATGTCTGTGTAGAAAAAATAGTGAGAAGATGTGTACCTCCCTCTACAGGTAAAAAATCCTAGGACATTCCCATATTGGACCAATCGGAGAGCACCATAGTGCAAATACAACTATAGAAAAAAAAATTCTTGGGTTAGGTCTTTATTGGACTTCAATTTTTCATGATACCCAAAGGTATATAGCTTTATATGATAGATGCCAATAATTAGTCAATACCTCTCATCAAGATATGCCTTAAGATTTTTTTTTGTTTGTGAAGTATTTAATATTTGAGGCATTGATTTCATAGGTATGTTTCTAGCTCCATTTGGTTAATAGATACATCTTAATGGTTGTTAAGTATATTTCTAAATGAGTTAAAGCTCAAGCTTTACCTATAAATGATACTACGATTGTTGTAAAATTTATGATAATTTTGTTTTCATGCTTTGGTATACATAGAGAAATTATTAGGAATAGGAGCACATATTTTTTAAATGAAAAATTTGAAAAAGGTCTATAAAAAGTATGGAATCACATAAAATTACAACTTGATATCACTCTCGAGCTAGTGGCCAAGATGAGATAGCTAATAAGGACTTAAAATTAATTCTAGAAAAGATTATAGAACATTAGAGGAAATATTGGTCAATTAAGTTAGATGGTGTTTTATAGGCCTATAGAACGACGTACAAGACACCGGTTGGCATTACACCTTACAGGCTTGTCTATAGGAATGCATATCACTTGCATGTGGAGTTAGAACATAAGGCATATTGAGCCATTACGCATATGGATTTTGATTTTCAAAAATTGCAAGTGAGAAGAGGAAGTTGTAAGTTAATGAATTGGAAGAATGGCAATTGATGGCCTATAAAAGCTACAAAATGTACAAGGAAAGGATCAAGAAATATCATGACGGAAGGATCAAACAATCCAAACATTTTAAGGAGGGATATCGAGTGCTTTTGTATAATTCCCACCTAATATTGTTCCCAGATAAACTTAAATTAAGATGGTCTGGACCCTTTATTATGGAGAAGGTATTGCCATATATTGAAATCGAGGTAAGTCATCCATATAAAGGTAATTTCAAAGAGAATGTCCATCATTTAAAACTATATCTTAGATTTGAACTTGATAGTAGCATGGAGGAGCTTAATCTAACCATGTCACCTTAATCATGTATGAATACATCTAGCTAAGGATGTTAAACAAGCGCTATTTAGTAGGCAACCCAAGAATTAGGATAGTTTTTACTAATTCGATTCTTTTATTTTGATTACTTTTGAGTTTAGTTTTTTTATGTTTTTATGATAAGTTTACGAGCATCCTTATTGATTTTTTCATTTTTTGTGTTTTTTCTAAGCTTTATTTCATTTGCTAGAAGTTATATGAAAAATTTTTAAATTTTCCAGGAAATTAGCAGTGTACACGTTCATGTATGTCCACTAAAATATTGATGTTTTCAATTTAACATAGGTCCATCGATTTATACGGTCAGTAGACACTCTTATGTCTATAGTGACTTACACGGTCACTAGACATGATCATATCCTTAATTAGATATAGCGGAGCCCACGTACCAGGAACTCACACTCCAGGTGTGCTCCACTTTCTTTATAGAAAAGTGGTCACTAGAATTGGAACCAACTAAGCACGATTCAGTTTCGGACGCTGGAGGAGAAGACAAAGATTAACTATGCACAGTTCTCCATAATGATGGGGCTTTACGAGCAAGACTATATGGAGGCTTATGAGTATTTGGATCTTTGTATGGATTTTCCATATATAGGATGGATGCCCAACACTTTTGGTGTAATATCAGTAGGGACGAGGGTTACAACCCCAACAAATCTAAAGCAATCACCTTGCAAGATCCTGCACTCAGGTATATCCATGCCATTCTTAGTCATACCTTCAGCGGGCAGTGTGAGCTTCGTCATTATTGGAAATGTGAATGTGTAGTGCCTATAAAGTATGAGTGAGTGGATTGTGATCCATCTAGGGCATGCCTTAGCCTAGTACTTCTGGCATCAGTGCACAGATAAGAAGGTGGAGATGATATACATTAGGCAATACAAGACTCAGTTAACAAGGAGGATGGGATTAATAAGTAGATTACCATCAATGAAGCTACTTGAAACCAAGGTTTCCGTGAACTTGGATATTATGAAAAATATGCATATGGTGCACCAGAAATAATGAGGACTGACAAGTAATATCTATAGACTGATCAGATATTCGGACAAGTAAGTAACTACTAGAGCAAACAAGGATTGCCCCAATATACAAGAGCAGTAGTTAGGACTAGATTCACCTCAACCACCACCGCTAAGAAGACAGCCTGAGTAGCAAGATGACCTCTCAGATAGCACGAGCATACCTAGGATTCCAGCACCACCTCCACGTCAGGACTAGCTAAAGATCACCTGATTGGAGAAGTACATAGGAATGATCCCAAGAAGGCATACCGCTATATAAGATGACCAACGAGAGCTGATTTCACGTGTGACACAACTAGAGGCACAACTAGAGGCACATGATAGATCAATGTTATTCCGTTTTTATTTTTATTTTATTGTTATTTATTTTCTTTTAGCCTTTTTACCCCTTTTTGTTTCTCTTTTATAAAGATCGTTGTACTTCATATCGAATGGAAACTGCAACGAGTTAAGGAATTGTATAAAATATTATTTAGAGAAGTACCAAATCATCATTCCTTCTCACTATATTTTCTTTGATATTAAATTTTTTGTGCTTTTATTCTATGCATTGGGAACAATGTGCAGCTTTAACTTTGAGGAAGGGGTTAATGGAAATTTCAAAGAAAATTTTCAAATTTCTTATGCTTTTTATAATCTTTATTATTTATTTGTATAAACGAACATCCCGATTTAGTTAAAAATCTATCCAAAACACTTTAGGTTATTATTGATTATTAAGTTAAATTAGTATGAAAAAGGGTGAAAGTTATATTAGGCTTTCTTTTATAAGTTATTATATTTTTAGTACCCATTGAGATAGTTAATCTAAATGAAAATTGCACATTATTTATGTACATGAAGCCTAAATGTGAGCTTTTGAGCCTAAGAGCAATATATCATTAGTTTATGCTTTATTATTCATTGTTATGGATTTATCATACGTACCTGGATGACTTTAGAACTCATTTCTTTTGTGTATGTTGAGACCACATTGTCAAACTACAAGCAATAAATTAATGAAGGCGTTTAGATTTCTAGACCATTTGGTTTAGCATATTTTTCTTTGATTATTACGTACCTTTTTATCCTTAAGAGTAACCACTTTTGAGACTTAGCCTTTCCTTGGATAATAGCCATATTACTATCCAATCACCCTTTTTTTTCTTGAAAACTTTTAATCATGTTTGAACTATAAAAGATTTGCATTTACTTGATTGCTTAAAACTTGGATCATATTAAATAATTTTAAATAAAATGTTTAATGTGTCTATGATTGTTGGTATATGGTGATTGTTAAATTTGTTTCTTCTCAAGTTCTTTTTTGTTGTTATAATTATATATTCTCCTCAAAGTTTCTCAAAGTTTGTGTTGAAAATTATCTATTGTGACCAATTAAAAAAAAAGAAATCTTGTGATTTTTTTTGGAGAGTGAGAATAATTATTTTGTGCCAACTGAAATTTTTGCTTGACGTACCTAAATTATAAAGAACCCAATTTTATGTGATCTTGTTTAAGTAAATTTCCTTCACATTTTTAACTTTTAATTATCCCTTTCATACCGTTACTTAAGCCTCATTACACTCTATTTAAAAGATCTTTTTTTTAATTTGGTTTAGTTATTAGTCATGAAGATGAGATTTTATTGTAAGCTTATGATTAAAATCGTCCTAGGTATTGATTTGATTGTTAATTATACTTTCCATTCTAAACCCTTTGACTGAATTAACTAAATCAATTATGAGAGTGTGAAATTTTGTGTTTTATATTTTAGAAAGATTATCAATGTGATTATTATTGATATTGGCTTACGAAAGTTTGTTCTAGGATAATTGAAGTCTAATTGTAGGCTAACTTAATTCATATAATATAATAATTTAGGGTATGGATAGACAGGTTGAGGTTAATAACAGAAATATTTTTGAAAGTTTAATGATTTGGATTATGATTTTCTTGAGGACTAGTAAAAGCTTAAATGAGGTGATGTTTGATAAATGCTTAATATACTATATTTTTATTCTCATATTTAGTATCTTTTGCTTTTTATTTTAGAGTTTTATGTTTTTTTGGTACTTAGTTGGTTCTTAGTATGTTTGTAGGTCTTATTGGATTAAAAAGAGAAGAATTAGGGCAAAATATGGACAAAAACTAAAAGATTGGAGCTATTTTGTAGAAATACACCCATGTTAATAAAGACACATCTATATAAGTCATGTACACGGTAGTGTGAGGGATCATGTAAATCCCTATAAACGTGTAAAGCTATAAAGATGTTGTTTCACCTATATGAAGGTGGACACACCCTTGTAATTCATATATACAACTACGCCCACTAACCGTGTAAGCTTTAAGGAATGTGTCTGCGCATGATTTTTGAAGGGATTAAGGGACATGATCGTGTGACTGACTGTGTCCTCTCTAAAAACCCTAATTATGAAGTAAAAAAGGCAATTATGAAGGCTATTCAAAGTTAGGAAGCAAAATTAGAGTTCCAAACACACCTTTAAACCTTAAGATAGCAAAAACATGAAGATTGCATCAAAGGTTCGATTAGAGAGCAATCTTCCATAAAAGTTTCAGTGGAATAAACTTGCTTAGTGCCTAGGTAGAATGAACCCTAAGATGGGATGGACTTTGTGATTTGATTCTTTATTTAATATAATTTGATTATTGATTTATTATGATTCAATTATGTGCTTTAATTTTTGAATTAATATGCCTGGGATATTATTTTCATGTATGATTTCTTATAATTAAGATTTAGAAATTTTTATGGTTAGATCTACCATAATTAGAGGGAGTTACATGCAAACCTAAAGATAGGTCAACATAAATCCTCTGAATTAAGGTCAAACCTAATAATGAAATTCACGAATCAATTAATGCAATCATAGGGGTTTTAACTAAAAAGGAATTTTAGTTAATCAACTGAGGATTAGGTATTAATTGTCTCAAGTAAGATATTAATATAAGATATAAAATTTCACAATCCAGTGATCAACAATTGAATGTCATAATAAAGGGCTAATATTTAAGAAATCTTAGGAGATTCATTACCTAGGTGCTAGTTATTTGATATTGATTAATCTTAGTGTCATATGTGTTTTGGTTTATTATTTGTGTTGAACTTTAGTTTTGTTTTAATTAAATCATCATCTTAATTTGCCAGTTAGATAACACAAAAGAGGTAATTACAAGTACTTGTAGTCCCTATGGGATCAAATTTTTGATTGGGTTGCCGAAGCCCTTAAAATAATACCAATTCTCCAACTTCTTGTAGTAGTCATGGAGCTAGGTCGAATCCCTAGAGAGCTAAACACTAGTTTCTTAATTTCAAGAAATAAAATAAAATTGGGGTTTTTGATTAATTAATTGATTAACTAAAATTAATAAGAAATCAAATTAAATCAATAGAATTTAAAAGTGGGAAATTAAAGAATACACAACTCCGATTCAAAGGGAAAATCTCATCTAATTATAACAGTGATCATTGGTCTAAAAAGAATATTTTTATAATTCAAGCAGTTAATTCGAAACATTTTAAAATAATCACTATAAGTCTCAATTTTTCCTAAATTACTTGGTTCAAACCTAGCATCCAAACCAAAACATACCATCTATTGACTGGGTGTGATAGGATTCTATATCAAATCAATGATAGCAATAAGCTTAGTGAAAAAAACTAACCATAAATTAAATAATCAAAATAGCTGCAATTATTCAACTTAGTTTTCTTATTTATCATAAGTTAAACATGCAAATTTATAAGTAACTTAGTTGCTACTTATACCACTCCTTTATGAAAATTGCGGATCATTGAATTCATAGATTGTGATTGAATAATCGATATTAAATTAAATTGTCAGATTAATCAATATTAATCATTCATGAAAATAAGAATACAAAATAAGAAATACTTGAATTAAAACACGAATAAAAAGTTTAGAACACAAAACCTCACAAAGTTACAATTAGAGTTTCAAATCCACTTAAATCAGAATAAATGAGTTTAGCCACACATGACTTTTTCTCTAATAATAAGAGTAGAAGAAAGACAAAGAATTGAGAGAAAAGTAAGAAGAGAACTTTTCTTTTTGTTATGAGAAAAGTCTCTTTTATACGATTTTCCTAATCTAATTCTACCTTGCAAAGATGTCTATCTAAAACAAATTCAAATTCAAATCCTTATATGATAGGGATAGAAAGACGTTTCCCAGTTAAACTCCATCTCTTCAAGTGATCAGTCTTATTCATTGCAGCAATCTCTTCACTTCATCCAAAATTTGTGATTATCGTCAATAAAGTCTCAATTTGATGCAATCTCCACTTTTCATCTCCTAGAACAAAATAAACATTAATTTTCATATTTAAGCACTAAAATAAATCCAAAAAAGGATATAATATCAAATAATATATTAAGATAAGATTTTATCAATCAACACTTTATATTCTTTGACACTATACTATAATTCAATAAATGCACTACTTGTGAGATCTATAGGGTAAGGATTAGCCATATCACCTCTCTACAATAGTTGCAGAGTTCTCTCTATATGTTCTATGGATACCAAAAGAGACCAGACACTTATACTACTATAGTGATTAAGATGAGTCAATTTAAGAAACAATTCTAGAGAAATGATAAGAAACATATCAAGCTTCAAAATAAGGAACGAAATATGATTCATGATTTATTATATTTTATATGTTAAGCATATTATAGAAACTTAACTAATCTTGGCTTTTGGAAAATCAAATGAAAAGGTTTTGTGATTATTCTATTGCATGTAGGATCAAATTTTGCATTTCACTTGTGGTTCAGTCGAATTCTGCTGGGGCTGAACGTTATTGCTTGGATCCATTATGCTGTGTAACTTTGGCTGCTGAATATCTGCAAAACAAATAAAGGCACGCTGGGGGTTGGTTCTCGGAAGGCCCCTCCGATGCTCAAGTTAGCCTTTTTGAGAAAGTTTTGGCCGCTGAAAACAGAGAAAAAACTAGGGATGTGATCTCGTACCTGTATCATGGTAGAATAGTACCTTATATATGGCATGGACGCTAGGTTTAGGTCTTTACGTAGATCTTTAAGTTTGCATGGGAGACTAACGCCTGATGGGCCCTGAATGTATAGAGATGGGCCTGGGCCTAGCACAGCCGACCCAACCACTAAACTTATAGTGGTTCCTAACATTGTTGAGCCTATAGTATTATACTTTGACCATAACGACATTATTGTGCAGGCAAAGGGACCAAGGTCTCATCAACGGTCCAAATATCTTCTCTAGAAGTTTAACTTGATTGGAAAGATAGCAGAGAGAAAAGATATAGCATTAGAACGAGTTCCCACTGAAGAGAATCTTGCACATCCTCTCATTAAGCCATTGTCTCAGAAGGGACATGATCGACATATGAATGAATGTGGTATTAGATATGTAGGCGATTAGCTTAGTGTAAGTGAGAGACTGCTAGTATATGCCTTTGCAGCCAATGATTGGTTACAATTTGATGTCATTATTTAATTAATAAGGGTATTCTTTATCTTTATGTATTATGTTAATTATATTTGATGTTTTAATACTAAAGGTAAAATTCCTAGAATAATTACTTTATAATTGAAATTATGATGACATTATAAATATGACATTCAATTTGCATTTATATATTATTCCCAAATTGTTCCTAGTTATAGTTTCATTAAGATGGGATAATAATGAAATGGTGAAACTAGCACAAGCTATGTTTCTTTCTTATGAAGAAAATAATTAATCTCATAAATTAAAGTATGAAGATACTTGAACTATTATGTGGGTGCTTATTAGAGAATAAGTTCACTGAACTAACCCAACTATAAGGATCCAAAATGGAATATTACTTATGTGTTTGTGGATTTCCTCACCATGATAGTTATATAATTGATTTTTAGACTTGAGATTACCAAGCATTTCATATGAAAATTACTGTGTTTTAATGCTACTTATGAACTGTCCAAAGAATGATTCAGTCAGCAATTCTTGAATGTAGTATGCACCATATAAAGATGATTGAGTAGGTCAATAAAAGATTCATCACTCTAAAGTAATTAGAGAGAATGTTCTACTATTCTTGATTAGTAGTGATTTAAAAAATTCTCTGACCAAAGTGAATTTTCAAATATCAATTACTAATTAGCGAGAAAGAATATGATTAGATACAAAAGAGTAGATATTATATACATATTCTATCCAATTAAAATAATGGATGACCAAAAAAATAAATTATATATCAAAGCTATGCATGGACAGGTTAAAGTCCAACCAATTTGACTTTTTTGATATTTGGGTAGTCATGATATGTTGCTAGACATCAATCTTAATCTATGATTATAAATTATTTAATTAGAGAATTAAAGATAAATTAAAAGGGGTTTTATTTATCTTGTTCTAATTATGAATTATATATATAATTTATAATCATTGTCAATCTGCTAGGAATCTAATGAGTCACACATAAAGAGTAGTTTAAAGGAGAAAATTTAATTTCAATTAAGTTGGACTTAATAATAAAGTTCAACCGTAAAAGCTAATGTTTTAAAAATCAAACTGAAAGTTACAAATTTGAAATATTATTAAAAGAAATTGTCGATACCCCTAAAAAATTTTGAAGTTTAATTAAAAAAGAAATTGTTAAATAAAAAATAATTGATTTATTTTAGTTTATAAACACTTATTAATTTACAAAAATTGATCAATTAATTAATAAATTGATCATTTTTTAACAATAAGAATTATTAAAGTAAATCAAAAGTTGAATCGTTCAAGGTTTTACCAATGATTAAAAAACTCGGTCAGTTCGAGCGGTTCATCTGTCAAAATCTTAAGCTGTTCAATTTTTCGGTTTGATTTTTAACTTTAATCTCTTGATGTTAAAAACATATCAATATATTAATTATTAAATTATTTTTAATAAACTGATGAATTCTTTTAAGCTAAAATAAATTATTTAATTTTTATTTCATAATATATATTTTTTCAATTAAACTTCAAAATTTTTTATGGGTAAGGACAATCTCTTTCAATCATATTTTAAATTATTTAATTTAATTTAATTTTTAGCTAATTTTATGACTGTTTAATACTAGTTGAACCTTTTAAACTTTAAACTTCTTATCTTACCGTTTTAACTTCTAACCTACTTTTAAAACATTGATTTGTATTTACGTGATTAAATATAATTTATCAAAATTGAATTATACTTATATAATACTAGATTGTGCATTTTATTGCTTTTCAAGTGGGGAAGCTTCTAAAATCTAGTTGTAACTATGGCTAGAGTACGAGAACTCTTAAATAATAAAGGCCTTTAGTTTTCCTTTAATTTTTATTTGTTATTATAAATTTTGGTAGTAAAATTTATTCGGTCGAATCTTTTATTTTTATTTTTATTTGTTGTAATGGATGAAAATAAAATTATTTTTAATTCTCTATTTCACCTTTTGTCGTAATTTGATTATAATATTGAATAAATAAATACTAATAAATAAATGATTGAATTTAAAATCATGATAATATAATATAATTATTCTATTTATTTTTATTTAAATTTTAAAATAAAAAATTTAACGCTAAATAAGTAAATAATTGATTTTAGAATTATGATTAATATAATTTAATTCTTGTATTTATTTTTATATTAAATTCTAAATTAAAATATTTTGAAAGAAAATATTTTAAAATTTTGATAACATTTATTATATATTAAATTTTATATATAGTAGCTTTATTTTAAATAGTGAATATCATTTATAAATAAAATGATGAATTGATTACCAATATTTATTTAAAATATTACGTAATAAGTTAAAATAAAATTAATTAATCAATTCATAAAATTACTTTATTTATAATGTATTTTTTAATAAATAAAAGTTTGCAAACATTAATATTAATAATTAAATATATGTTTTTAAAAAAATCACAATAAAATATCCATAATAAAATATTCTGCTATTTACTAAACGATTGGCTAGCTCAAGGCAGTGTAGTTAGAGAGATAAGGCAATGCCAAATAGCGCCACGTATAAAAACTTTCGGCATCTGATTGGTCTGTGGCATCCCAGAAAAAGGTCTAAGCAGTATAGTGGGGTCAAAGTAACACAATGAACCATTCAGAGAAAGCGATGTGTCGAGTACACATGGGCTCGAATTGAAGGACGTGTGACTGTTCAACTGGAAGTGGAAGCAGAAGACTAGAAGGAGGGTTTGGCAGGGCTAGAGTAGATTCGATAAAGTGAACACGTGGTACTATCTTATTAAGCTCATACCAAACACTCGTGCTTCCATCATATTCCTCCACTTGCTGTCCACATTCGTGCACACACCCATCAGTAGAGTATTGATACGCCTCCGTTTGTGTCTCCACGGGAGGAGATGAGAGAGTGAGACGTGGAGGCGGCAAGACAGTGGAGCAAGGGACGCGTGGGTGGTTTGATGATGAGTAAATCTTGTAGGTAATATACGTGTCGTCTTCATGTTTAGCTTTATGCCACGTACATCTTCTACCACCTTTGTCTTACAAAAAATAATAATCTTACAACTCGCTTTTTAGTCGAGTCTAGGAATTAAATGTTTCCAGTATTAACAAGAAATGCTCGGATGCCCTTAATTATTGTTTTTTCTATTGTTCTCTCCTCTTTTAACCTTCTTTTCAAAAGGATGGTGACACTGAATGTTGTATGCATGTGACAGCGAAGAAGATAACTAATCAATGTCTCCCTAAAATTGTCATAAGATTATGGAGATCACTCCACCTTTTCTCTTAGTCATATCAATATAACATAAGTGGACTTATTTAACAATCAAATGTGCAAGAAACTAGAAGTCTACAAGGCCAAGCAACAAGTAAAATATAAATAGACTTAGAATGAATAAGAAGGCAAAGCTTTTATATATACACATATATAAACAAGATCTTGTTGAAACTTAACATATATACGACAGGCAAGAAAATGACAGCATTTTTCACCTTTAAAAGTTTCGGGTCGTACCTGTTAAGCTCATTCGTAGTAACTATAAAATACCCCAGAAGTCCTTAAAAGGTATATAAATTTGTGCAACCAAGTAATTCCCATTTCTCAAACTTAACCCTTCCAAATCCAAGCAGTCTTTAGAGCTTCATACTAAATTAACAATCATGTCTTCCATGTAGTATACGTAATTATCTTAGATATATACATCCAAAGGTTTGCACATGATGATAATACAAGTTTCTCAAAGCCACTGATCCTAAATTATCCATGCGTATCAATGAAGATAACAGCAGTGATTAGGCATGGGCACAAGTTATTGACCCTTAACTGGGAAAGCTTCTCCTTAGTCCTTCCCAGCACATACGTATGCCTTTCCTTTGCCTTAGCTATCCTCATTCTTACAAATATTATTACCATAAGTAATTTAACAAAGTCCTACCTAGATATAAAACTGATCATTACCCAACATCTGTATTTCTTCGTTTCTTCATTCCCAGCCCAGCGATTGATTCTGACTACCCAACTGCATTATAAGTACGAAGAACGCAAGTATCAGGGGTTATATCTATATCTAAGAAGCTTAAGCTTATATATATACCTGTGGAGTTGAATACCACGCTTTTTAATCTCATCAAATACCCAAACCTAGAGCAGCTCTGACGTCAAGCCTCCAAGCCAACCCTCCAAACTCCATTCTCCACACATCACATGGAACCATAAGCGTTGACCACTTCTCCTTCTGCAAACTCACCCAACACGTAAAAGTTGATGACCACGATAGAGATGGTGCTAATTTCTCTTTTATTACCAACCCAACTCTGATCTCCGGAGACGACGACGCCTCCTCCTTCATATCGTAGGTCCTTCCCACCATCATATTCTTGTAGGCTTCGTTAATCCATCGTACAGCGTTTGATCCATCCGATATGAAACCAGGACACGTGTCTGTTTCCAGATTCCTTATTATCTCAAGGTCCGTACACCGCAGACTTGCAACGCTATCCATGCACGCGTCTGTCACGTACTCCACCGTTACCGTCATCTCCAACACCCTCTTCTCAACCGCCGCCATCTTCGGATCTGACGCCACAAACCCACCAACCACTTCTTTCATGAAGTTGAATAATATCGGCGGATCTTTGGAGACGGTACCCTCAACGAAGGTAGTTCCAGTGTTTGACGGAGACTCCTGGGTTAGATCTGTTTTATCACGAAACAACTCAAGTGTCAGAATCTTCTTGCTTTGATCATCTTCTTTCATTTCTTCACGATCTGAGGATGGTGCTGCCATCTTTTTCCTTCCCTTGTATTGTTCATTATTCTTCTTAACTCTAACGTACTTTCTCTTTATTCTTCCCCTAGAGAGTAGACTGTTCTTATTCTCTGGGCTCCGAACGGTGGAGCTGGGATCTCCAGTGGCTGGCTTTGGCGCAATCGGCCGGAATCCGAGCATTATTCTGTTGATTATCGTCTTATCCTGCTCATGGTGAGCGGTACATGTTAGCACGGGCCACGTTTCTCTGCCGTCCATCTCCTAAGTCCTCCTCCTACCTAGACATCTGTCCCCTACACGCTCTCTCTCTGGCTCCCAGATTGTTCTGGAGTTCAGGCGATAACGATATCATCATTTGCGGTGGTTAGGTGTATAAGCAACACGTGTTTAGGGCTACACTTACAACAATAGATACACCTAATTGGTTAAATTTTGGTCCCACCAATTGCATAAATAAATACTCATAAAATTAGGCACAAAAAAAAACAAGGACAAAATGATCTCAACTTATACTATAAACACACACAAAAAATTTAGTAAAAAAACTATTTATTTGTACCAGAGGCCGATATTACTTGGATAATTCTTATACATATTTTATTTTATGATATTTAAGTATTATTATATAAAATTTAAAAATTCACAATAGCTAAACAGTAAATCTGACTTATTGAATAATGATCCAATAAATAATCTATTGTTAAGATAATTAGAGAATGACAGACTTGTTGAGATAGAAGAAAAGTTTTATGAGCGATCCTTAATCCCAAAAGAAGATTAGCAAGAAGGAAAACCAATAAGAAATGGTATTTCCTTTAAATGATCATTCATGGATTACAAGAGGGTTAAGTCAAACCGTTCATGATGAGAGATTCCACATATTTAAAATAGACTTGTCTTTTTTAGGTGTTTAATGGAAGACAATTACTAATCATATACATTATTACATTGGTCCGTCTTAACTACTCATTGAAATCTAGTGACGTTTGAGGTTAATCTAGCTTAGTAAATTGGTTAAGTGTTAGTTTTCCTTGCCAACAACAAACAACAAACACTTAGCTAATGTAAGTTGCTATAATCAATTCATGTATTCTATTTTGAAGTTTCTATTTTTGTAGCTAGATCAAGTGACTAATTGTAATGATTTTTTCTAGTTCTACTAGTATTAATATAATTCTTTTTATTTTTTTAAAAATGGTGAACAACTGCTTATATATGCTATTAGCTTCAAACATAATTATTCAACACACGAATGCATCGTAGCGTGAGGGGTCTTTTAGATCGAGAAGCACTAACATAAATAAGCATATCTCTTTTCCCGACCGAACAATTGGAATTTCAAATTTATCCAACCAAAAGGCTGGAACGTGTATATCATTGCATCGAACTGAGGGGAAGGACAATGGACTTTTGCATTTTGTTGTGTAAATGATGATGTATGTTGTAAGAATAAAACTATACGATGTTATCGTATCAGCATAATATTAATATGACGAGAAAACTGGCATTAACACACGTGTTCCTTTCCTATTAACTTGGAATCTCTGTGTCGCGCACTTACCCACTGATCTGCCACCTTCTCGCTTACTCTCCCTTCTAGCGCGTCACCATCCATCACTCAATCTTTACTATTATCATGAAAAAGTTTTCAGATTTATCAAGATTCACTTTTGATTAATCTTTTGAAATAATTGATTATGTGAAACTGAATAGCACGTTGAAAGGCGTGAGAATAGGCGTAGAATGAAGAGATGTCTTTTCTTTAACGGTCAGGTGATGTGGACGCGTGGAGGTTGCGAAGGCCAATCGGATCTTGGGTAAGATTCGGTAAAATGGTAAAGAAAAGAAAGAAAGAATTGATGTTTAAGGCTCTAGCTCCCATGACTTGGCCGTTTCTCCAATTTCTCTGCACCACCTGTCCATCAACCAATTATTTGACATACTCGTCTGAAAATCATTAGGCTGCACCAAAATTTTAATATATTTTTATAAACAAGATCTTTAAGTTCCACAAACTTTCTATGGTTGAAATATTTAAATATCTTATTTTTACTTTTTATTAAATTGATATTTAAAAAATTATCTTCAAACCTCTAACATAGAGAGTTAATAGTCAAATTATTTTAAAATTTAAATTTATTTTATAAAAATTCAAACCAATAATTCACATAGTGATTTTAAATTCAAATTAATGTGTTGTTTGCTTTTTACACAAAATTATATTAATTCTTATGTTTATGAATACGTGATAATGATAATGAAATGTAATAATACGATAACCTTATTATCTCTTACATATTTGGGAGACCTTTACAGTGAGGGAAGCAAGCAATAATAGTACTAATAATTATGACATATTGGATAGCTTGTAAAGGCTTCCTTTTTAGGAATATATACAGACTTAAAAATATCTTGTAGTAGAGATGATTGAAGAAGAGACAACTTCTACAAGAATGAAGAAATCGATCGTGTCAATGCGATAAGGCTTGTTCACCTTTTGGTTTCCTATGCAAAAGTTATGAAATGTTGAGATAAGACTCACACCTCACTATTACCTTATGAGCTTAGATTAAATGCTTTGGTGTTTGGTTCTTTGCTTCTAGCGAATTGTAGCTTGCTTTGTTCAAGGTCTCATTGAGATGCTCTTATTATTCAAGTCTTTAGGGTTTACTGAATTCGTTGCACCCAACATGAACATAATGGGTATTGCCTCTCATAAAAAGGAAGAAGCTTTAAGCCTGTTTTATGAAATAGAACACCTTTTATGGTTGATAGGTGGTGGCCACCACTTGCCACTAATTACTAAACAGTATTACAAATTTGCTATTGTAATTAATGTTATCAACCAAGCAAGTAACCATTTTCACTTGTCATTGGTATTTTTATTTTCTCGCTGGAAGTATTATGGTTGGCCTAAAGTGAGGTAAGGTGACGTTTCAAGTTTTTATATTACATTCAACAGTTATAACTATTAGTCCAATATTAAGATGTTTGCATTATTTTAAATAATTTAGGTATTTAAATTTATGATTGTTGTATATAATGCCACCAACACCAAAGAATTCCTAAAAAAAGAACAAAATAATTCATGAGTTAAATATCTTTTGATGATCGTCTAAAGTGGGCTCTAGCATATGTTATAGAAGAAATTTGAGCATGAATGTCAACTAAGTAAAGAAATGAGGGTATTAAGCTTACTTTAATGACTATGTACATGTCCCTAGCATATTAAGACTATTTGCTAAGCAATATGAGGAAGTAATCAACAAAGAGATTGAGCATGAAATGAAGTTTGATTACTTATATGCATGGGTTGGTGTATCTTTGATTACACAATTGATATTGAGAATAAATTTCAAAAGGCGTATTGTACAAAATAAGGTATTGGCGTACACCTTTTGAAATTTCGAACTAATAAGTGTAATGTATTGCAAGGTGACTAAAATTTAGATTGAAGGAAATAGCAAGTTGTACGAGGTAGAGGAGATGGCTGAAGGGTTTCATAATATTGGGTTGTATACATTTACACTAAGTACTCATCCCATTAATAAAATGCAAATTCATGTTGTTTGAATTTGGGAAATTATGTATCAAAATATGTTTAAATTTTTTAGTAGGAGTAAGATAAAAAAAAACTCCAAAACATATTTTTGTTGGGAGGTGGTAGAAATATGTTATGTTGCATATGAAGATAAAGGTTAGTAGTGTTTAGGATGATAATATTATGGTTAGTATGACCAGAAAATTAGAATATGTTTATAAATCTCTTTACTAAACAGTAGAGAGAGAATTAAGATTTCAGCACTTGTATAATATATTAGAAGTAAATAAAAAATTTACTCGTGCTAATGCAATTGGGCTAGGGGATATTGGTGACCTTTATGAGCATACTTAATCCTTTTCAATAAACTTCAAGTTAAAAGGCCTAATTATCTCTATGCTACATAGTACACCAAGAACAAAAAGGTTGAAATCTCAAGTAGGTGGATTTCCAAAAGAAGAAACGAGAAAAAGAGGTTAGTTATACAATATACATAATAGCAGTATTAATTTCATATATTGAGTGAGTTTTTCTTTATGATATTATTGATTTATATTTCTAAGTATATATGTATGCGTGCTTGTGCATGCGTGCGTGCGTGTGTCAACATATACATATATATTCTTGTTTGAATGTTATTAGTAAGGAATGATGATGAATGATAAGGGAAATTTAAATATATGCAATTAAGAAACTAAAGAGAGAGTTATAAATATGAATGTCATTTACATGCCACTTAATCAATTGATAAAATATATCATATTATTTGGTAATGTTTATATATACGCCACATTAATGTTTGGGAATAGACAATGTAAAAATGCATTGATATATGAGTATATATTTGTCTCTAGTAAAAATTTTTTTTTTCCAAAATCTGAATAGATTGTAGGATTAATTTTTACCAATTATACTGACTTGTTGTTTATAAACAATCTTGGAAGTGGTTGATAAGTTTAAATATCAAATATATGTTGATGGCTTTAATATTGTGGTTGGGGAGTCATAAAAAGAATAACCAAAGGTTTGAATGATAGATATTGTATGGCATTTGAATTTTTATTCCTATACTTATTCTTATAGTAGAACAGAAGAACCATAAATATTGTATACTATATATTTATTATTTGTTTATGAAGTAAATGATATTATTTGTTAATATAATGATTCCTTAAATGTAAATTAATCTTATATGAAGGTCATTCCATTCACTTACAACCACCATAATAAATTTAAGGTTTTAGTATATCAACATATATAGTGTAACACCCACATAATCCCTGGGAGGATATGCAGATGCCACACATAACAACACCCAAAACATATCATAACAACAATTCCAAGCATTCTCAGAAACTCAAGCCCCATACATTACATTACATTTCATTATGTTTTAAACATACTATACATAATGTATCGACATAACACAAAACATATTACATGCCTTGAAATCCAAATTTCTTCCTGTTTATAAATATTGCAAACTATATATACAAAATACAAATTGTCTCATCATACTGAGTACAAGTCAGTAATATCAACATACTGAACATTATTCACAATAAAACACAATTTTCACAGGGCAAAACTAGTTTTCAAACCCTCCTATCTGAACCTACATGGGACAAACCACCTTGCTAAAAGGATATAAGCTGACAACTGTTTCAAACAGTCATCCAAACATTCACATATTCAAAATCACATCCGATTATAAGTAATGTTTACTTATGCATTTTCAAACCAAATCAAAATATCATGAATCTTAGAACAAAATATAACATATCAGAACAGGTTTCACATTTGCTTCAGAGCAAAACTCACCAATTTCAAAGCAGAATATTATAATATCATAACAGAACTTGTCTGTAACAAAACATAATTTGCTTATTTCAGAATAAAGCTCAGATGTTTAAGATCAAGCTTATTTATATCAGAATTGAGCATATAACAGAATATAAAACAAGTTAATCTGTTAATCCTTTATTCAGAAGCGGATAACGGGACTAATACAAGAAATATCGTAATCAGTATCACAAAACAGGAGAGACTTATGTCTCAATAATAGGAGACACCGAAGTGTCAGAACAGGAGACACTAAAGTATCACAGGAGCAGCTACAGACTCTTCCAGGCATGCCTATTTACCCACGACTAGGATTTAATAGTTTTAAAACAAAACAGGTTCATTTCAGAATTCTCATGTGAGGAACATATGGTAACACATACCACTTTATTCCATTTTGTTCAACTTGACATATTCACTCATTTCCAAACTAACTAACATGTCATACAATTACAAGTATTTGCACTAATGCATCAAGAGAGGTATTGAGTCATCATAAATTATGTACATTCAGACAATAGAAAGCATTTCCAGCACAATCCCAAATATCAAACTCCTAGGACACTTGATGGTCCGGAAATTAACACAATATCATCGCAAAAATTTCCAATTCACAAACAACCATATCAAATTCATAATAGGTAAGCCTTTGGAACTCATTCATTCATGGACACACCAAGCAATTCAATATTGTATTCATAATTATTAAACCATACATTCTTTATATTATCATCTCAATTAATACTGCATAATTAAATTAAGTGTTACTCAATTAAATTGAATGACAATTTAAGTTCATAACACACCTTAAACAAGTCCATTTAAGTTCTATTATACCAAATAAATTAACTTAATCTTATATAGTCCATCAATTGCACAAAACCCCATTTTTTCAACTTTCTAATCATTTCCCACAATTGTGGGATAAGTGACTTGAAACTTTCAAACAACTATTTTCACCTGATAGGTTTTTGGATCAGTCTTGTATGGCCATTGTGACCTAGAAACTGACGTTTTTAGACAATATGTTCTAGAAAAATGTTCCTCTATGTATTAAGTTTCAAAAGAAAAATAATTAATACAATTTGGTTTATTATTCAGAAAATTATGCCTAAAATACTACAGACTGTTCTCAACCATAGACAAAAACCAGAACTCAACTTCAAGCCAAATTTTAAAACCTTTAGTGACAGAAATCAAATTCAATTCATTCATGAAAGTTGTAGATATATGTATCTAGTTTAATTTTAATTTAAAATAATCCCATTTGGATACCTACAGGTCAAGATATGACTAAAATACCGATACCTATTTAGTGGAACCATTCCTTCTTACAAGTATCTAGCATGTATCAAGTTTCTAACCTCAATTCTTTCTTAATTCAGTACACATTTTATCCACTTCAAACATCAAAAATACATGTTATAACATGATACCAAGTTTAGTATTTCCTTACTTTACTAAACTTCAAATTCAACTCCAAGAATCCATCTAAACCAAGCTTCCAAACAACCAACATATACCTAAGTTTAATATGCAACTTTCAACATTAACATAACAATAGTACAGAAAATTAGTAAAACCTTTTTCTAGATTTAGTAACTTACCAAAATTCAAATGATGACAATCCAAAGTCCAAAAAAAATTTCAGAAGTTAGAGAGAAAATGGGAGTTTCGGTGGAGAAAAGGAAGTAAGGTGAAGAATGGACAACTTTGGATTTACTCCAGCAAAAACTTGCTTCATCACCAGCTAGGTGTCACTAGCTTAACATGCCACTTAACACCAAGGCATGAAGCCCATTTGCCCTCCATTTAAGCTGCCATTTGTAACACTTTAATTAAGCCACTTGTCCTTTTATTACCCTGCCAAATGTCACACATTAAATGACGCCAAATGTCAATGTATTAGCTATGCCAAGTGTCACCAATTCTTGGGCTTAGTCATTCTAATTTTTATGTGCCAACTTAACTTGTCACTTGATAATTTTCCTAGTCCAAATATACATTTAAATACCTCATTTCTCTAATGATATCAATTAATTTCAATTTACTAACTATAGTCCATCAATACTAAAATTCAAGTCATATGCTTTTCACATTCATATCATAGCATAATTTTAACTCTTATCTCACATTTACTTTCATAAACATGTATCATTTCAAATATGATATATTTTGGGGCCTTACATATGGCTTTATCTAGCTTTAGATTGCTTATAAATAAGTGATAAAGAGAAAATACAAGACAACAAACATAGTCATGTTTTTTACCATATAAGTATATATTCCATGTGGGGAAAACTATATACCATAAAGTAGGTTTGTGAACATTTGTATTTGTCAATGGAAAAGATAAGGAGTGGTATACTATGTCTAACACGAGGGTTTTTTCTTTCCTTATGTTTAAAATTTGGACATTCAGAAAGGAAAATATATTGTACATAGCTTAGAATATGGGCGTGTGACTTCCTGTTTTTTTTCCTGTAAGTCATTTAGTTAGTACATGACTTAGAATGCATGTGTGTTTATACCCGTAGTCCATTTTATATTATGTTTGGAGTAATATGTAGCCTCGAGCACTACCATGTTTGTTGCCTATGTCTATCTTTGGATCAAGACAAAAGTAGTAAGCTACCTTGATCAAGACTACGCTAATAGTTGCGTTCCTATATGAAGAAAAGAAGGCACAAGTTTATTTGAGTTTCCTTTATGTAGTATATCAAAATTGGGAATGTTTTAAATTGTCAATGGTATTAGTTATACAATCAAATGTAAGTATCTCGCTACTTTGTGAAACTGAATGTTCAATTTGTAAAATTTATGCTAAAATTTACCTAATTGAAGAGAATTTATGGTTTAAGTTTACTATGTAAAATATTTAGTCAAGTTTGCAGTCCTTATATATGAATATTTAGGACTTTGGAAATTGTTCAAAAACTTTTCATAATTCTATAAAATTGATGATTAATTAATACAATTAAGAGTGTATTTAAGGTTTTAGAACCTTTAATTTCATTTAAGGTTATCAAACCAAGGTTGAGTATTTATTTATTGCATTTTATGGAATTTAAGAATGGGTTTGCAAGTTTCGGTGATTTTTTATTGAAAATTTAAACCTATTCATCTATAGTTTTATAAATTTATAACTTCAATTGAGATGTTGCATATAGTCATGACTTCATAATTAATGCCAAAGTATGGTTTAAGTAAACTTTGCTAAACTTTTAAGTCAAAGTTGCAAAATGGATAAATATTTTTTCTTTATATAACTTGTTATAGAATGTCTCACAATTTAGTATAATTTGCATTTCCAGTAACATTATTTGAAGAAACGACTCTTATCTTACATTTAAAATGATCTTTTATTATTTTAGGTTTTGTGAATTGAGAAAATCCTAAGATGACATAAAATTTTATAGCTTTTAATAAATTTAGCATTTATTTGATTCAATGGGAAGTTGTTTTAAGATTTACAAACTTTAAATTTCATCTTATTAAGTCATAATTTAGACAAGTTTGAAATTTTTAAGTTAATGTATTTACTGTAATTTGTTGAAATTTATAAACATGATTGATTCTTTTATAAAAATAAACCTACTTAGGGACTGTATCTTAAAATGAAAGGTTCAACTGAGTTGTTTAATGCTCAAGATAACCTCTCTTTTTTTGCTTAATTATAGAATATACTAGTTATTCTTGACTTTTTAATCAAACTTGCATTATATATTAATGTATAAGATGTTTATTTTTTAATAAAATACGAATTACATCTTATTATATTTTATATATAGGTTAACTTAATTTCAAAAGATTGCTCTACTGATAAAAACTCAACCAAATGGGCTCTAATCAAGTTATGAATAAGTTGACTTCTTACCCTAATTGAAAGGAACAATTAGTTCTTAATGCTACGTGTTAGAAAGAAAAAAAAAATAAGGGAGATCATAAGCATTGCCTTTTAACCATTGTAACAAATGAGGCATTGAAACTTTACATCTCTTATACGGCCTGTCAACTTTATCGATCCCCACAAATGACATGGCATGACTTGTCTAATTTTTGGTAAGAGCAGATGACAACAGAGAGGTTCACGTGTAACTCATAGTAATAATCTTGTATCTCATATGATCTTTAATCCTCTCCAAAAGACGTTAGTTCATTAGCTTTAATTTCTTGCCTTAAATGTTATTTTCCTATCAATTTTCAATGTTGAAGCTGTTGCAGAATAAGCCACTGTATACGGACAAAGCTCTAGTGTAAGTCACTGATAAGGTATTTTCTTTGCATATGGTAAACACAACTGAGGAAGAGTTGTAACTATCCATGAGTTCATTTATGGATATGTTAGGTACGTAAATATTGTTATATATGTGGTGTATATTTCGGTATCCTTATATGATTTCAAATCCTTGGTGCTAACTTAAGCATCAATAATATGTCCATCACGAGTTTTTCAGAAATGAATAAAAAGATGTTCCTAGATTGAGGAAAGCAAGAACATTGAAAAATAAAAGGTCGAAGTTATTGTTATTGGTGACAACGACGGGAGTGTATTACCAAAAAGGAATGATGAACGAAGCCTTGTAAGTTATGGACGTTAAAACTTAGTGATCAACCCGTTTGGCTTATGCATGCATTTAGGAACGAAGACATTTTGTAATTGAATCACATTTCGTGCCTGAATTGTTATAATCTTGTTTATGTTTTATGACACCCCAGTGTCCCTTACTTAGGGAGGTGTGCATACATAGGACATGGAAGGAATTAACTAACAAATAATTCAAGGAAATAGAGAATTAGAAGCAAGTGGTCCTAGAGCAGTGCTTACTCTCAATAAGATAGCAACTGATTCATCTTGAGTGTACAAGAACGTGTCACCAGGCATTTCCAGGGTGTGGAGAATATATAAGCATATTGTTGGTTATGAAGACGATGAAGTGACACTAAGAATATTACTAGTTAGAGCTGTGGATATGGCATAAGGTATAATATGAACAAAGGCATGACATTATTGATGCATGCAACCTCATCTTCCTAAAGTCATCCATTCATAAACAAAATTAGAGATGATTCTTCTCAATTAAGCAGAAGGATAACTGTGAGACTTAAACACCAACTGATACAACAGATAACTACTTCAGTGATAGGTAGCCTGCTTTACGTCCCCTGGAGCATATCTTTTGAGCCTTCTGGATATTCTAGACCCAGATTACTCCTGCAACAAAGCACAACTTGCGAATGCATGCAACAAACCATCGGGCGGAAGGGGACTAAAGTAAGCAGAATTTCAAAGGGCTTCAACATTATGTTTTGGGTTTTTCGTAAGGTATTTTAGGAGAATTTTAATTATAGAAAGACATTTTAAGCTATTCACGATTAGACTAATCTCTATACGAACTAAATAAGTCCCTTATAAGAAATAAACCTTTCATCTCAAATTTTAAATAATTGTATACATAGGCAAAGTTTTAAAATCGCGAACTCACTTAACTCACAACATCCCTTTACCGACACACTTGCGTTTGCAATTAAAGAGCTTTAACATTTTTGTCGTGTTAAGAGGACAGATGTCGTTGAGTGGATCATGATAGGCCCAAGTGTGGACCCACTTAGTCATATGCTAAATATACTTGTCTGGCGTGGGAGTGGTCTTATTTCATACTTCGTTCTTTACATCATAACTGTACTGACTTATCTTGCCACCGACAACATTATTCCTAATCTATAGTTACGTCTCATTTTAACATAAGTATTAACTACCTTTTGTTTCACTTTTATGCTATTTTTTTCTTTTCTTTTATTTTTTTTCAAGAGACGTTGTTTTCTCCTTTTCTAAATTTTGAAAAATAAAAGCAAAAATGTCAATCACACCAAACTAAAAACCAAATTCAACCAACTAAAACATATATGCAAATAAATCCTCTAGAGTTTAAGAATGACAATGAGTTAGTCCATAGACTAGCTTTCAATTTTTTAAAATTAAAAATGAAAAATAATTTTTTAATTAAATTCAAACTTGGACTGTTCAAGCTCAGGTTTATCCGAGGCTTAAGTTTTTTAAATAAAACAATATTATTTTATTTAAAATAATTAAAGTTTGAGTCGGTCTGAACTTGAGCCTGATCTATGAATTAGCCCATTCTCATTGCTATATAGAGCAGGCTATAAGTAGAGATGGCAATTGTACCCGAACTCGATGGGTATCCGATAAAATTACCCGAACGGGGGCGAGTATGAGGAGCAAATTTTTACCCGTGGGGCGGGTATGGGGGGTTAACAAAAATACCAGTCGGATATGGGGCGGGTATGGGGATACCACCCCCATAT
>JANVCL010000006.1:21984290-22007675 GCA_026546855.1 Erythroxylum incrassatum
ATATTTATAATTTTACTTCCAAAATTACCCTTTAATTTCTCTCACATCTTAATTACACAGATTATATTTTCAAGGCAGCTTAACATGTAATTAATAAGGGTATATCAGATATTTCATTAACTTTCTTAATAAATGTGCATTTCTCTAAAACGACTCTTATTATAAATAAGAGGAAGTATTAGTCAAATGTAGGAGGATCTTGATTGCTTAATAAAATTTGACGTTAAGACCTAATTAGAGTTGGATGTGAAAAATATGGCTCGCTGAGCTGGTGGAAAATGATCGAGGAGGAAGGAAACGTCGGCTCGGGTATTCATGGAGTGGCTTTGTTCCCCAAAGACCATAATTAATTGGAGGGGTCACGAAAGGATAACAGCCGAATTCAATTTGGAATTTATGAAGACACATGCATTGCGAGACGAACGGAAGCTATAGTCAAGCCAAGGCCTCTACCCCACGCGGGCACATTGCACATGAGGTTTCGTGTTTATTTTGCTATTTCATTCAATTTCCTTGTCATAGGAGAAAAAAGTAAAGGTGAAAAGAAAGATAAGCCACCTGTGAATGTTCTGAATCGAGTTACCGTGTTGTAGTGGCTGTTAATTCTTGTGGTTTATTTCTGATTGGAGTAAGCAATTCTAATTATGTATATAGCTTTTGATTTTACTGGGTACAAAGAAAGGCAACTTACTGATTGTTTCGTCCATTCATAACAGAACTAACTTTGGAGGATTGAAAGCATTGTCCAAGCAATATACTTGTACTACACTACACTACACTACAGGGAGGATTGAGAACGATGTCTTAAAAAATCAATAAATCATATTTAGTTGGCAATTAATCCAAGTGGGTCAGGGTCACTCAAAGCGCAAGTTCCTTTGTGTGCACAAAAATTTAACACGGTCTACACAAACTATGTCTACTTGGAGGCTTTTGGTTTATGGTAACACAAATTACAGATACGCTGGCAAGAATTACATGACGTTATGTGATTCGGATTCTGAGGTGCATCTGTTTACAAATAAGGATGTCGTTCCCTCTCTGCTAATCAAAGATACGATTATTGAAAGCATCGAAACCAAACAGGGAATAATAATGGTATTATTATGTTGATTTCCACTGTCTAGTGAATGGCAAAAGGAGATCGTATCGTATGGTATGGACAAAGCATTACATTTATACCAAGAGATTCCAACGAAGCGCCAAGACAAAATTATATCAATAATATCGACCAAGTTTTTTTCCAGAGATCCTAGGTAACACCGTCATCAATCGATCACTAGTTTATAATGTAATTAGGGCAAATGTAAATCCCTTAAAAAACATTTATAAGAAAATCGTAGCATAGTGAGGCAAAACGCAAAGCCGACGCTCACGGCTCATTCCTCACCTTTCTTTTACTTTACAATTTTTAACTTTCTCAGGATTAGGTTATTTTGTTTGTTTTTAAACGGGGCTTATTTATTTATTCCTGTCCGTCCCTCTGTATATTATATATGCTATGCTGTGCTTTTTATGTTGGTGTGTATGTATCGTAGGATTCTTACCTATTTCTTCAAACACAAAGCCCCCCTGCTAAAGAGAAAGTGATGTTAGAGAGAAACCACAAGGAAATTACGCAAGCTTAGAGTGCCGGAAGACCATTCACGCTTGCCGGGAATGCTCCTCTCTGCGGCCGCTGGCCGAAGCTTTCGAAACTGATAAAAACGAGGAGACGGGACGGAGATAGAGAGAGAAGACAGAGCTCGGTCTGTATGACGAAAAATGCTCCTAGATGAGCCAAACGATGTCGTTTCCTGCACCAAGAAGAAGAGGTCCGGACAAGATGATAAGGTAGACAACAACAAGGTAGTGGTTTTAGTGACGACTACGGAGAAAGAGATCGCAAAACAACCGTCACCAGTGCCGGCTCAGCTGCCTCCGCAGCCCATAGTCGTTACCCGGACCCGATCATCTTCCGCACACCGGCGAGTAACTCCGACCACCACAATCGCTGTCGGCAGCTTTCACGAAAACCGCCACCCTGTTATCGTCTCCACCAGCAGAACCACCTCCGTAGAGAAGCTTCTCCCAAACGGGGATCTCTACATCGGGGCTTTCTCAAGCAACGCGCCTCACGGATCAGGAAAGTATCTGTGGACGGACGGTTGCATGTACGAGGGGGAGTGGAGGAGAGGGAAGGCGTCGGGGAAAGGGAGGTTCTCGTGGCCGTCGGGCGCGACATTTGAAGGGGAATTTAAGTCGGGTCGTATGGAAGGAATCGGTACTTTTATTGGACCCGACGGGGACACTTACCGGGGTTCATGGAGCTCTGATCGCAAACACGGGTACGGGCAAAAACATTACGCTAATGGAGACATGTACGAAGGGTATTGGAAGAAGAATCTTCAAGATGGACAAGGGAGATATGTTTGGAAGAATGGAAATGAGTACGTCGGAGAGTGGAAAAACAGCGTGATATCGGGGAGAGGGGCTTTGATATGGACTAATGGTAATCGGTACGACGGACAATGGGAAAATGGAGTGCCAAAAGGGGATGGGGTTTTTACATGGCCTGATGGAAGTTTTTATATTGGGAGTTGGAGTAATAGCGAGGATGTGAAGACCCAGAAATGGAATGGAACCTTTTATCCTGGTAATGGGAAAGAGCATTGTTTGAAGGCTAAGGAAAGTGATTTGGTTTCCTCGGCTGGGGCGCAGAGGAAGAGATCTTCGGTTGATACGGCGAGAGGGAGTAATATTAGTTTCCCGAGGATTTGTATATGGGAGAGTGATGGTGAGGCTGGGGATATTACATGTGATATAATTGATACTGTGGAGGCTTCGAAGATTTATAGAGAAGGGTTGAATCGAGACGGGATTAAGCAGTTTAGAAGGGGGCCTTGTTGTTTTAATGGTGGGGAAGTGAAGAAGCCTGGACAGACTATTTCTAAAGGCCACAAGAATTACGTTTTGATGCTTAATTTGCAATTGGGCATAAGGTGGTTTGCGTTTGTGATGGTTGGAGTATTTATCTTTTAGTTCTACTTTTTGTATAGCTCTGTGTTGTTTTAGGAGCTGTTTTCTAATTCTGTGTTATGTGACAATCTAGGTACTCTGTTGGTAGGCTAGCCCAGATTACTAGAGAACTGAAACCGGGTGATTTTGATCCCAAGGAGAAGTTCTGGACCAGGTTTCCGCCTGAAGGATCGAAGATTACGCCTCCTCATCAGTCAGTCGAATTTCGGTGGAAGGATTACTGTCCCATGGTATTCAGGTACTGCTTTACAGGAATTTGTTTGATTCACCTTTTGGATTGTAAGTTAGCATTTGGTTTGTCACTACTTTCTATCGGTGTTGAATTGTTAAGCTTTCCTTGTTGAGTCTTTATCTTTAATCGAAAGGTGGTGTGATGATATTCTTTGTTTTTCCTTTCTCTATAACATATCAGGAATTTGAGGGACCTGTTCCAAGTAGACACAGCTGATTACATGCTAGCTATTTGTGGGAATGATGCCCTCAGAGAGCTTTCTTCCCCAGGGAAGAGTGGAAGTTTCTTTTATCTTACTCAGGATGATAGATTCATGATCAAAACAGTGAAGAAATCAGAAGTCAAGGTTAGTCGCCCAAATGCATGACTAGTGAATAGTTTTCAATTTGAAATTCTTGGGATTATTAACAGTTGGTTAATTGCTGTTGCTTGGCTTCCACTCTACTTTTAGTTACTGCTTTCAAGTCATAAGTTGGCAGAAATGTTGGTTCTGAAGTCTTTGTATCTATGTTTAGGTGCTCCTTAAGATGCTTCCAAGTTATTACCAACATGTTCGTCGATATGAAAACTCCCTTGTGACAAAATTTTTTGGCGTACATTGTGTTAAACCCATTGGTGGACAGAAGGTATGTGTGAGGTTAATTGAGCATGCTTCTCCAAGGGTTGGACTTCCTCCATTTTCTGATCATATCTCGTGTTCTTGGAACCAGACACGCTTCGTTGTTATGGGCAATTTGTTCTGCTCAGACTACAGAATGCACAGAAGATTTGACCTAAAAGGATCCTCATATGGCCGTACCACAGATAAGCTTGAGGGTGAGATTGATGAAACCACTACTCTCAAGGACCTGGATCTGAATTTTGTGTTTCGTCTCCAACAAAATTGGTATCAAGAGCTCATCAAGTAAGTTTATAGGAATCTTGTATGTTTGTGCTCTATGACTTCTATCTGGCTGCAAATTCGGTTTTTTAGCTCACAAATATGATTTAACATCTACAATGAATGGGCAGGCAAATTGATCGAGATTGTGAATTTTTGGAAGCTGAGAGAATCATGGATTACAGTCTCTTGGTTGGTCTCCACTTCCGTGATGACAATACTTGTGATAAAATGGGGTTGTCACCGTTCCTTTTGCGGACTGGTAAGTCACCCTATATCATCATAAAAAGGATTTTCAGATTTGTATCAGTTTCTATATTAGTTTCTGTGGCATGCAAGCTGATAACATTTTTGCCTTTCTGCAGGGAAAAAGGACTCGTATCAAAGTGAGAAATTTATGCGAGGATGTCGTTTCCTTGAGGCAGAGTTACAAGACATGGATAGAGTTCAAGCTGGCCAGTATGTTCTCATCTTTTCAGTTAATACTGCTGTATGGGTAATTTGACCCAGAGATTTGTTTGACCAACTGAATGCCAATAATTCTGTTATTGATTATGATCATGTCCAATGGAATTACTGGTGGCTTTGGTTTTTTATTATATATGGTTGGGGTAGGTCTGTAGACGACAGTTTTTGTTGATGATAATAAGACCTGGCTTTACTCTCATTCTTGGTTTGATCTTTGCCAGCTAGGTTATTTTAGTTCTTTGATCAAGTTCTTTTTACCCTAGTCATTAGGTTGATACCTATCTTGAATGATTGAAATGTATCTTAAAAACAATGCTTTCACAAAGTTGTAGTCTTTCCAAAGATGAGGACATCGTTTGCTAAATAGTTGCTTGCTTGGTTCCTTCCATCTTTTTTTTTCTCACAGGAAGCCTCTGATAAGGTTAGGCTCAAATATGCCAGCAAGAGCAGAGAGGATTGCGAGGAGAAGTGACTTTGATCAGTATAGCTACTTGACCCCTTCTGGTGATGTCTATGAAGTAGTCCTTTATTTTGGAATCATCGATATCTTACAGGACTATGATATCAGCAAGAAATTGGAGCATGCATACAAATCCTTACAAGTTGATCCTACCTCCATCTCCGCTGTGGACCCAAAACTCTACTCTAAAAGGTTCCGTGATTTCATCGGAAGAATATTTATAGAAGACAGGTGGTAGTGAGAATGAATTCCACGCTGTTGCATCAAAATGTGATGACATAGCTCGTATCTGAGATTATTCATGCTGAGGAACTAAGTCGTTCCTGGTTCAAAAGATTTCTGGTCTTGGAGAGACAGCTGGTGCTGGTCGGAGATCTCAGCCAAGTGATTTTTAGGGTATGTATCCGAATGATGGCTGAATTTTGAAGATGGCCATATCTTTGGGAAAGGCGGAAGGGGGGTACACCTGTATGTTCATCAACGTGGGGATAGAATTGGGATTCTTCAGTTTTTTAAAATTAATTACTAGCAATTTAGAGCTTTTGTTTTTGAATTTGTGAAGATTTGACAGATAGGGTATAGGGAACAGGGGAATTACTTCCCAGAGAGATGATTCGAAATGGTGAGGGAATGATGTCTTGGAATAAGAAAGTGTACAGAAGCTTATAGTGACTAGAAAAAAAGAAAAGATGGGTGATTAATGGAATTTAGTTGATGTCAGATTTTGAAGAAAAAGGAAAAAAGGTTTGAATTAACTTGCGAGATTAGACCTTTTTCTAATTAACTTGCAGTATTCCACGAGATTAGACCTTTTTCTACGTCTCTATGTCATCCTTTGATTCTATATCTGTAGAAATGGGCAACTATCTGTGCAGGGCAGTCGTAATATAGAAATGGGGCCAACCTTGGCTTTTTACAGGGAAAGGCAGGGCAGAGGATGACTGACTGGAAGGGTCAAATACATGAAAAGCAGTGAAAGTTGTGCCTCTTACCTCTCTTCCCTTCTTTATTAACCTTTTGTTGTCCACCCTTCCCTCTGCCCCCTTGTTTCTTTTTTTATACCTATCTTGGATACATATTGGAATTACATATCAGATTCTGTGCATTAGACTCTTTTCTAATAACTAACCATAATTGAGCAATGTTATGTAAAAAAACACTACTGGGGGGACGTGGCATTATTTCTAGTAATTCTTTATATTTATTATTTTTATTACATATTTATTAATTGATTAATATTATTAATAAGATAATTTATTGATTATTATGTATCATCTTATATTTAATAATTATTTTTATTATCTTTACTAAGTAAAATTATACAGATTTGTTATTATTTTATTATTCATGAATTAAAATTTTGTTTAATTTTATAATATAATTGATTTTCTATTTTCTATAGTTTAGAGATTAAGCCGATTATGCCATATGGGATATAGTGTTGACCAATTAAATAAGCACATATTCTTAGTATTAATGATAAATTAAAAGAGACCAGAGTTTGAAGGACATGCTAAAAAGGGACATCTTAATTTTAAATGAGAAGATACTATAAAATAATATTTAGAGATTGTAATAGGAGAAAAAAGAATGCTTAAGAAAAATTAAAGTGAAGTGATTAATGCATTTACTATGAACATGACCTGTAATAGAACACTTTAACATGTTAAAGATAAGGGTAAAGAATCCTACATAGAGAGGCTTTTATTATTTTCTTAAATCCTGTAAATATATTCCTCGGAGTCTTTTGCTTTATAGATAACCTTAATATTTTAATTACATAGGGACGAATTCTTTTTTTATTGAGGGCAAAATATTTAAAGTACTCTTATATTACTGAATTTTTTTAAGTGTGGAGCAAAATATTTAAAGTATTCTTATATTACTGAATTAAATTAATAAGGACAAAATTTTATTATTTTTATAAGATCAAAATTTTATAATAAAATTTTAAATAATAATATTTTTATATAAAATTTTTTAGAGACAGCAGGGGCAAGTACCCCTACTTGTCTCCAATGTGCATCCAACCCTGCTTCTTTCTTAGTTATTTAAGTAGTTTCTTATTTGGTATAATTACTTTTTTGTAATGCTTGGTATGATTTATGTTTGTACTTAGTTTCCTTTTTCTTATTTTTAATATTTATTTACTTATTTTTTCTTGTATTGTTAATCTTTACCATATTTTGTATTTTGCAATACATATTTTTATATATTTATTTATAAGTATTTATTTATATTTGTTACAAGTAAGTTTATTAATAACCTTTCTATCATATATGGATAAAACTGCATACTACTAAATTTCTCTAGACTGTACATTTCACGTGGGGTTTAAAGTAGATATTGTTGTAGTTGATTTTTTATTATTAATATTAAATAATTATTATTTTCATATCATTCCCTGCAAGTAGATGTTGGCTCTTTAGTTTTAGTGATTGAGTTTTGATGTTTGATCTCAATATTAGTGTTAGTTAATCATTTTATCATATCAATATCCTAAATTTAGTGTCCAGGGTTGAGTTATTAATTGTGATTAGTTATAAAAATAAGTCAAATTAAGTATTCAATATGTTAACATTATGAATTATAAACAAGGTTGAAAAATAATAATTTTTTTATTAATATTATTACACAATAATTTTCAAAAAAATATTATTACATAATAAAAATGCAATGAAAAGCTTAATTTCTTCTCATATTAGACTAATAAATATGATAAAATAATATATTCTTTGGCTCGTCTATTCTTTGCTAGGAATTTTTCAGAGGAAAAAAAATCAGAAAATTTTGAAATACAATAATTTATTGTAGAATGAAATAACTTATCTTTTATATCGCTAATAATGTGAATGTTTCGAATTCGTGCACGACGGGTTCATGGGTAACTGTTATTTCTGAGAAATTATGAGGGCAATATGGTAAATGGGTGTTAAGGATAAAAAGTAAGATAAGCCGTTTAACTTTTACTGGAGAGATCAGGTCAAAGTGTCAAACTTCAAAGTGTAAGCGTGGGAGAGGTCGAAGCAGCCCCTACACTAGATCAGTTGTCCGGATGCAAGCTGTGGTGGTATGTCTCTGTTGGAGTTGGGACCTTCTACTGTCGGATCGCTCAGACGCATCAGCACAAGTCTGTGTCGTTGTCATCTTTCTCCCGGAATCTTTCCCCCATTATTTCTGCTCCCATCACCAACTAATGTTAAGTTTCAGTCAAAAAGAGAGAAAAGTGAATCATATCATATTTTCCCTTTGATTTTGGCCGGGATAGGGGCTCTAAAACAACAATAGACTTCCATATCTGAACCAAATTCAGCTTGAATAATTTGGGTGAAAAAAGGAGGCATTCATTCCCTCAAAAAAAAAAAAAAAAAGGAGGCATTCATGAAAAGCACAATGGATTTTTCATATTGAAAAATCTTCAAGCTCTACCAGAAACGAAAATTTCAAAAGATTTTGGGAGCAACGATTCGAGCGTGGGATTCTGATGCACAACCCTCGAACTGACGTGTAAGACAATAGCTGCGAGAGCCACATAACTAGCTGCAGAAGGAGAAACCCGATGCCATTGCAATTCCCTAATGAAAACCTAAACAATCAATATTTGCCTTATTAAACTCGACCATTTATTTGCATTGTACCAAAATCTTAGGATAGATTTTAGTTTGATTAACCAGTTTTTACTTGTTATCTGCACATTTAGGTAGAATTTATGGACAAGATTAATTGGTACAAGAGTATCAGGTGCTCCAACCCCAAAATCTTACATCTAAGAAATATCTGTTTTCATGCTGCTACGTTAACTTATAATTGCTCATACTTTTTTCTTGTATCTCTCAGTTAGCTCTAATTTATTTTTCAAACAGTTTTAATACAAATTAGATCTTATTGGTCTCCTCGAAGCAAGCAAATTAATGTGATATTGGTCCCTAATTTACCAAGGCATCCGACATCAGAAGATTCAAGTCATGCAATGTACATATAATTCTTCAAATCAAATGTCTTTAACTGTCTTAATTGGACATCATGCCCACAAGTACTAATTTGTGGACCATCATTTTGACTACAAGAAGCCTCGTGTTAAATGAAAGCCTCTCCTAACTTTGAATAGATAGGTGAGAAATTGAACACGAAAGTCTCGAAAGCGATTTCAGTATCGGTAAATTAGTAGTTCTGGTTTCTGATATATCATATACAACAATTTATGAAATCAATCCGAACATTCATACTTCTCAAACATAAATACATTAGCTAAAAAGTTTATTATCACCACGAATTAATAAAGAGAAAATCTACTTACCTTTAATTTATTGTTTCGTCTAAGCATTTTCTATATGAAAAGCATCAAGTGTAGCACCAACAAAAATGAGATTTTAGATTGTAATAAACACCGTGTTGTCTATAGCTAATTTTGTTGCTCACGAGCTCTTTCGGGAATAAAAGAAAAAGGTTATCAGAATCTAGAGTCCAGATCCTCTGTTCAATATTATGGTGTCTTATTGTATTCAATAAATCTCAGCAATTTATTTATGTGGGTCTTGCAAAATAAATAGCTGAGATTCTATGAGACAAAATAAGACAGAATAAAACTGGACTCCAGAATCCAAAATTTTGGGTGGCTGGAAGGCTCTGAATCCAAGAATTTTTCTTCCATACTATTATATAGTGGTTCAGTCAGATTTTGCTAGATCGGAACATCATTATTTTGATCCATAATCTGTGCGATTCTGGTTATGAAATACCTACAAAACAAAGAAAGGCACGCTGGGGGTTAGTTCCCGGAAGGCCCCTCCGTTGCTCAAGTTAGTCTTTCTGTGAAGATTTTAGTAGTCTTCTCAAGAGAAAAGTAGGGTTTTGGAGTCGTACCTCTATTATGGCGAGATAATGAGTTTATATAGTAAATACCTGTAGGAATTAGGTCATCTTGGAGGAATGGGCCGATCGACCCATGTGCCTTTTTAAGTTTGGGCTTGGGCCTAGCACGACCAACCCAACTAGTATCAGTTAATATCAGTTATTATTTGGGATAATTTTAAAAATTATAAAAATAGTTTCTAAAATTTTTAAAACTTGCTTATTAGTCTTTCAATAAAGTGTATTATATTAATTTTAATTAATCATAACGTAATTCCTTATTTGTCCCATCGAATCAAAAGTTGTAGAAGTATAACTACTTTAATAACATTTTTATCATAAAAACATGTACATAATTAAAAGTACAAAATTTTATTAAATCTTAATTAATTTAAAATTTAATTTGTAAAAAGATAAGTCTAATTTTGAACAATTTAATTTTGACTTAATTGTTCTAACTATTTGTATAAAATAAATAATAATCTTCATAATAAAATGTCATAATCTTTAATTAAAGAAAATTTTAAAGTAAATTTATATTATTAGTATAACCAAATGGATACTAAATATGAGCATATAAATCATACAAATAAAAAATGCTCATTAGTGAAGATACTAATTGCAATTGAATTGAATTGAATTGAAAGCGACATAGAATCTTTTAATTATCATTAAAAAATGAATTCAATTATTCATTATAGTAATTATTCATTTATAATATTGTCATAATTTTAACATTAACTTTACGAAAAATAAATGACATTGCCATGTTAATTATATTTCATAAACAAATTGATTAATAATGAGAATCCTAATTTGTATTAAATTTTATAATAATTTTTAATAGTTACAAATTATAATATAAAATTTATTTTTAATTTTACAAACTTTTTAAAATATATAAATTAGTTAATGATAAAAAGAGATTCATCATTCACAAAGGATATGTGGGTTTTCGACTATAACACATAAATTAATTTTATAGGTAAAAATTAGCTTATAACACTAAAATTTCAACTATAGTGCCATACACCACAATTCTAGAATTAAAAAGCTTATAGCATATGAAAATGACATATTACTTAAGTCATTAGTTTTTTTCCCACATTTTAACCTCCATAAATGCTTCTCTTTATGTCTCTGTGTGAAGATTTAGAGAATTGTATTGTACATTTTCACTATATTTACAAAAGGTTTGAGAACCTCAATATACACACTTGGAGATATATGAGATAAGGTATAATATAAACTAGAAAGATTAAAGTATATTGAACAAAATGTTTATCTCTAAGTGATAGAGTTTATCTCTAGTTAACAGAAAAATAAAATGGATGTGACTGAGAGATAATTATATGTTATCAACTCCCCTCAAGCTCAGGGTAATGTGTATGTTATCAACTTCCCTCAAACTTGGGGTGATGTGTAATCATGAGTTTGTATTGAAGATGTTGGAACATGAACAAAGAGAGAGCTTTTGTTATAACATCAACAATCTGATCAATAGAGGAGATATGTCGGATGTGAGTGATTTGTTTGCCACTAAATCTTAAGCAAAGTGAATGATAATCTTAATGTACTTTGTGTGAGCATGAGAGACTGGATCAGAAACAAGAAAAGTAACACCAAGGTTATCGCACTAAAGAGTAGGTTTAATGTGAGAGAAATTGATTTCACCATTAAGTGAAGTGATCTAACAAAGTTAATATTATTAGATAACAAAATTTAATAAAATATGTACTTTAATGGTGTATAAAACTAATAATGTATTACTATCTATGATAAATTAATTATTAGTGAAGTAACATTACATAAAATGAGACATGATATATAAATATGATAAATTAATAAAACAAAAGAAAATTTTTAAATATAAAATTATTAATTACTTAAAATAAAATAATGAATTATGTATCTTATTTATTAATATTTTTACGTAATAAATCAATAAAATAATAAAAATTTTATAATTTTACTTATTGATATAAAACTCAACAAATTTAATTATTGATTAATTTTTATATGAAATGTACTAATATTTCATATTACTATATTTTTACTATAAGTAATTAACATACAAATGCGAAATGTCAAATCTATGATTTGTTAATTTATAATCGCTCCATATGAAATAATTATTTACATAAAGTGTCGTATTTCTAAAAAAATGTTAAATTAGTAAAAGTTAACAACAAAGCTTAAGAAGATCGTTGATCCCAAAATTTTTATAAAATATAAAACCTTGACACAATATTTTTAACTACATCGGTGTTTTTGTACCTTTTATTATAAATGGACTATTAAGAGTTCATACCACCTAAAACATGAACCAACCAATTTTTAAAAACTGAATAAGCCAAGTGAAACTATTTTAATCATAACCAATAACTTACTTACCATTTTCGGCACAAAAACTACCAATAAATTTCGAAAACCCTCCTTCATTGCTTCACTGTTGGGAAAGGGAGTGTCGGTCACACAGCGACAACAAATTAGAATCAATAAATCTTTTCCTGTGTAAACAACCACAACTAATCCTAAAATAGCAGCCAACAAACTCACCAATGCACACAAAATTAAGCAGCAAGAAATAAATAACACAGGCAATTTTTACGTGAAAAACTTCCCTCAATGTGAGAAAGGAAAAACTACGGGACCTAGTCCAGTAAAGAAAAACTCCACTATCATCAATCAAATTACAGAGTTTTTCACCTATAGATATAACTAGAGTCACCACTCAACTCAAAATACAACAATAATCATCAACAAGATGAAAGAATCAAAGAGTTGAGAACAGAGAGACACTGGTACGAAAAGAATAAGCACATATTTCCTGCATCCAGATGGGAGGTGCAGTCTCATTCAACCTCTATTGTGCCCCCTTTAGTTCAATTTAAAGGAGACCTTTACTAATGTAAGGACTTATAATTTCATTTTGGACAGATATATGACCCATCAAAGAAGTGGGAGCGGTACACAATCCATGGAGATTAATGTACTTGTAATGTTTATCATTGGGCTCAAGAACTTTTAGATGGATCATGTTTGTATCCATCCACTCCTAATGACGTTATGATTTAATTGATAGAGAGTAGGGTTAGAAACTGGTCGGATTTGGTTCGAAGTCTGATCAAAATAATAGCTCACAATTTGGATTGGCATGTTTAAACTCAAGCCTAGTTGAAAGTTCGGTCAATTGGGGACTTGAGTTCAGTTGAAAGTTTGGTCAACTCGGGTTGAGCTTGGCCTTGGGCTGAAACGACAAAGCTTATTTGGAAGTATAGATTACAAGAAGATTAAGGGATTATATGAGGATTAAGATCACAAATGGTATTTGTAATTTGGGCTGAAGTATGTGGAAAGGTCAAACAAGTTTCATTTGGACATGATAAAGAGAGGTTTACATGTAAAAATAGTTTATGATTTCTCTACATACAACTATTTAACCAAATGGGCCTCTTGATGATCTGGTGACTATAAAGGTTTTTTTTTTGAAACTTAGTGACTATAAAGGTTGATTATTAGGAATGAGATATGTAGATTTTGTTGCATATTTGAAATTAACGGATTGAATTAATTGACCAACTAATTAGATTTTTAAAAGTATAAAGAAATTTATGATTAAAATGATATTATTTTAAAATTTAAGAAATTTAAAATCAAAATGATATTGTTTTCAATAATTCAAATCTTTTGCCTAAACTCAATTGAAAGGCTCTTAGATGCAATATTAACAAATATTATTGTTTAACAAGTGCATGATTAAAAATTAAGGTAAATTTAAAAATAAATTTATGAACAAAATTAAAATTGATTAGGTTTTATTCGAATTTAGATTAGTAGTTTATCTTACAATTTAAAAATTATAAATTTTAAAATTTTAAAAATTGTTATTTTAATTTTCAAATTAAACTCAATTCTATAAATTAATTACAAGTTTTTCGTTATGAAAAAATAGTATTAGCATATATTATTGAATGAAATAATTAAATTTGAACAATGGATAATGATTCTAAAATCTAAATGTGATGATGACGGTGGTTAATGGAAGTTGGAGTAGGTTAGCATGATCACTTTTGTTCTGTCTGTGCTAAGCTCAAATCAATTGGTACTTAATATTATGCTGTTCAATAGATATTGAATAGAATCTGACTCACCCCATAGTCCTCCACTAGTTTTGAGTTTAGATATTGAATAGTATCTGACCCACCCCATAGTCCTCCACTAGTTTTGAGTTTCACAGCTTCTTGAACATGGCTTCATCGTTGACCAATCTTTGGGTTTTCTTCTTCGCTTTCCTACTCCTCGCTTCCTCCCTCCTCCAAGGTTCACCACTTCTTCTTTTTAGATACATTTGTTCTTGGTCAATGTATTCATCGGAAAGGCTATTTTTATATGTGTGTGTGTGTGTGTGTACATATGCTTCTGATTTCTCCATAATTTCCCGCATGCAATGATCACTCCCGATTCATCTTTGTATAAATGATTTTTTTATTACTGGGTTTTGATTGTTTAATTTGATCTCTACGTTTGATTGTGTATTGGTCCTTTGAGTTTCATCTAACAAGGTTATTGAGTTTTAGTTGCGGTTATTATAGTTGCCAAGTGCCAGTCGGATTCAGATGTCGATGTTTCAGAGAGTGCCAATGAAGCAACTGATATGGGGATTGTTGGAGAGGATGCTCAGGATTTTGGTGATGCCAGTTTCAGTCCAGCACTGGGTGTTGAAACTGTCGTTGTTTTCCACAAAAACAGCGCCCGGTGTAAGAACATGAATTTTGCTATTTATGCTATGTTGACTTGATGCTATAATATGTGTGTGTGTTGTTGTGTTTGATTTTGTGTGTGTGTTTTTTTTGCTTTTTGCAGTGGTGCCTGCTGGAGAAGAAACTTTGTTACTTGTTGGAATAATGAATCCTAGTAATTGATCTTGTTGGGTTTATCTTCCAGTGCAAGTTTACTACGTATCAGCTTTTGTTCCTTTGCTTACTTGCTATGTGTTTAGCCAAGTGTATGTTTCTTGGATCTAGACAGTAGTGAGCTTACTTCATTCTTTGGTTGAGAATCCAGGAGTAGAAGAAATTAATGTTATTGCAATTAAGGCCAGTCTTCATCTCCTTTTTGATCATCAGATGCTGGTTCAGAACCTCACCGCTCAGGTAATTGTATGACTTATGTACATGAATTTCAACTACCATATTTGATGTCTACTTGATGAACAACATGCTCCCATTAGCTTTCTAATTTGTGTTCCCTCTCTATCTCTCTCTCTCACACACACAGACACACATGCATACACACACAAGCATTCATGCTTTGTGCATGCAAGTAGACCAAAGGAAAGAGGTTATTACATTCTTATATAGTTATCTAAACAGCCACATGGTAGCTTTTTTTTAGAAATAATTACTTGAATGTAGGTTAGGATGGTGCTTGGCCTCTTTGTGTTGAAAAGGAAGTAGCTGTTTCCTTTCTAGTTGAAGAGGTTATGTTTTACGAACTATAAATGGAAAGAAATGCTCTCCCCCCTGCTTTGCATCTGTTGAGTATGACTTGGGTGTGCCATCTCTGTTTTTATACCTAGAAGAACTTGTCTTCTGTATCTCTATGGTATGTGATTTCACGATTATTTTCGGTTGAGGGATTTCATATCAAATGTTGTAGTTGTTGATTGCACTTATTTGGACTGATTAACTAGGAAAACAAGGTTAATGATGTTTTATGCTTCTGTTTGAAGTAAAGTGGTATACTAGATTTTAGTTAATGTTAAAGCAGTTGGGACAGATGCTCTACGCCTGTTGGTCTAAAATGATATTCCAGTTGACATTCTGAAGTTATGGATACTTTTCTGTCAATTAAAATAGTAAAAAATGATAAACTTAACAAATAAAATAAGGCAATCAAAGACTTCCCGAAGTTTTCTAGTTGGATATTATCTAACCTCTTTTATTTATGCTGAATGAAACTTTAGTGATGTTATGTTGTAGGCCTTCAATAATGCAACTGTTCCAGGTCATACTCCACCCACTTTTCCATATTACTTTTCCCTAAGCAAGTACTTGCTGGTATGGGAATTGATTGGGGATTATTTATTTAACATCCTTGCCGGTTATTAAAGGGAAAGTTAGGAGTTAAGCTTACATGTTAATTCTCCACAGCCTAGAATGTTTGATCTCGTGGGAACCATTATATCTATGAGATAGACCAGCATTCCTACTACAGTGTCTTTTATAATGGTACAATAAAAGTTGTTGAGTCTAGTGGCTTCTTAAGCATGGAGTCTGTCTTTCTTTTTACTCTCGGCATCCCCCTTCTTGTCCTTCTTGTTTTGTGGAGCCATGGTCAAATACAAAGCCTTTCTAAGGTACTCGCTTATCTTGGTATCATTTTATTTATATTGAATAACTTATCACATAAATAGATTAAGATATTGAAAATGTTAAAAATCAATTTCATGTGACAAATATGCTCTTAGTAAGAAGGGGTGGGTTGATGTTTGTTGCTGCTTTGATTTATTTTACTCCTATCCTTAGAAAACAAAGAGGACTCCAAAGGTTAAAGCTGGAACTGCCACTAAAGATGCCTCATTGGATGAATAGCTTCAGGTATGTGATTTCTACTTGCATTGGTTATTACTACGTTGATTTAAACATAGCAGTTTTTCCATGTCCCGGGTGGGTGCGATACAGTCTTCCACCCAAACTCACTTGTTCAATATTTGTAATATACAAATTTTAGTTGGATTCTTACATTGTTAAAAAAGAAATTTAGTTGAATACTTTGCTTTTCTACCTTTGTGATGTTTAGGGTACTGCCTATACTCCATCAGAGTCCAACAAATCGAAGAAGAAGAAGAATTGAAGTTCAGTTCTACTTCTGCAAAACTCACACCAAGAGAGCCCACAAGTAGAACTAGTTCTCAACTTATAGGCCTTTGTAGCATGAGAAAGAAACTTCTATTTTTTGCTTTTGGTGGAAAACTTTGGAAGATGAGCCCTTTTGAATAAAAACTTAACTGTAATATGAGGAAGGATATAGTTTTTTCATGTTTTCATAATTTAATTGTTTTATGAGCTAATGAATTATTTAATGTTCTCATGTAAGTATAACATTTTAATAATTATATATATCATGATCTCCAATATACTATTTTATATAAATATTTTGCAATTTATAATATATATTATATTATAATATCAATTTTACATCACACAAAACACTTTTATAAACTTGGTTGAGGAGTTCACCGTTTATTATAGAAAAATAAGATAAAACATCAAAATGAAGTTAAATGATAACTAATAAATTTTGTTAACCATCTAGTTTGATTAACAATAGCCTAGTTCCTCACATAATTGCATGCTCTCATTTTAATTCTTCATCTCTGCAGTTTGTCTTCATTGCTTCTAATCTAGACCTTTAAAGAATCTCTAATTCACCATCCTCCTGCAATTAAATATTCAATTGTAAAGTATAAGTACTAACAAATAATATGAAATAAAAAACCTCAAGACATTAACCATAAAAATATTTCAAACATGAATTATCATTTAAGAGGCAAGAGTTTAGCCAATTCATTAAATAACGATCCTAAAAAACTAACACCACTTTGTGCATAATTATGATTACTCATAAAATATATTTATTGTAATATAAATCTTACCTCGTCAAGCACACATCCAATATGAGCAGTGAAGTAGCATTTCTTGCAATAATAAGCAGCATATTTTGAGTTCCTTAAACTCTCACAAGTGTGGCAATAATACTCATCTTGTCTTTCTTTGGTAATCGAATCCATTAAAGTAAGGGGATGGACGTGACATACACTCTTAACATTCTTTGGTATTGGAATACACTTAATGTGTAGGTTAAAATCACACTCCAAACATCAATAAAAAGATGCATAGCAATGTTTGTTGCATATTTTACAGGTAAACCATCCTAACAGAAAATAGAAAAGTTTTTGCTTGTCAAAATTATGTTGAAGATCTTCAGCCACAAAGCAGAAGAGTTTGTGCTCGTGACACTTATGTTGGAGATCAGATGTTAGGTACTTGCCACATTTTATATCAAGCCCAAAATCACATTCTGCACACTCATGACCAATCTCTGGATAATATGTGCAAGCTTTGCAAATAACTTTTGTGACCTTAAAATGCAGGGGATGTTGGATGTGAAAGGGATGTTGAATATATTGGGGTTCGAGTTTGTTAAAGCAGGATTCATGAAAAAAGAAATCACATGCATAACAACAATAAGTTGGACCTGAAATTAGTAACCGACATGTTGAGCAATCAACCTCGAGTTTCTCAAGAATAAAGGCAAATCTAAGTTTATGGTTGTGGGAGAAATGTGAAAATTCAACTCTCCATTATCATTCAACTTTTAGTAATGGTTGTTAGTGGAAGGGATTCCCTGAGCACACATCCTATCGAGGAAAAAACCACATTCTTCACAGTGGTAACATATGTCACTTTTATGGTAGACTTGACATCCATCACATATAAATCTTTTGAGAAACTCTCCTCCTTGGATAGAAAGAGGGTGTTCAAGAAGATTGTGTTTTATTTTGGAGGGCAATTTTGCACATTCCTTATGCAAATGAATGACAAAACGAGCATTCATAGCATGGACTCTTCTCTAACTCTTCACATAGATAGCAGGAGACACTAGTTATATCTTCAAAATAGTTCAAAATATGATCATTAAATTTATCTTTAATCTGCATAAAGCAAAAAAGAGAGAGAGAGAAATATAAGTTTAAGTTAATTAGAATAAACATTTTTCATAATTAATATTATTCTTTTTAACGTATCTTCTATCATTTTAATTTTATCAAACGAGTTCTTGTGCATGATATTATTTATTTATATACAACAATATATATCATTTTTTATGTTATCTTATAATCTATAATATTACAAATCAATGCATTGTAATTAATATGAATTTTAAAATTAATACATTTATTTTATATTATAATTTAATAATTGATAAAAATGAGAACTTGTATATATTTAATTAATTACATCACTTTAATAAAAATTGATATTGTAAAAAATTATTTTAAAACATAGTTCAATACTAAAAAGATAATAATATAAAAGAAAATTGATTTATGAAACTGAAAAGAACACCAAATAGATTAGTTTAGTTTAAAGTATTAGTTTAATATACTTTTTTGCATTGAATTCACATTTTTTATTCAATTTATTATATAAATGACTAATAAATTTTTGTGCCTATCATACCATATTAAAAAGTGGTAGTAGTTTGTAGATACTTACCAAGTGTTGCCTCATGCACCGTGGACTAATTGAAAGGCCACAGAAGTTAGGGACCCTTTCAAGGTTATTATCTTCTTGATCGTCTTCCTTTGTCATGTGGTTATGCTCAATTTCATTTAACTACATCAAGCAAAAAAGAAGATGAAATAGTTGAGTAAGACAAGGATTTTTAAAAATAGAAAAAAATTGAAGTTAAATTTCACCTCGATTGATAATACACATTCAATGTGAGATGTGAAAATATGACCGGTTTTAGTACATTGTTGACATGAATAAGCATGATATCTTGGATTCCTCTTTTCCTCACAAGTATAACAATAATACTCTTCAGACTCATTAATGTCATCCTTCCTTAATGGATCCATAAGAGTTAGAGGATGAATATGAGAATCATGCTTCACTTCTCTTGGAATTCCAGTACATTCCACATGAAAGTAGGTGTCGCATTCCATACAAATGTAGAATAAGTCCTCCCGATACTCACAACAATTGCCGCATGAAAATTTTGTCCAATCCGGAGGCACAAAGTAATAGAGGTCGTGTTGGTGGTACTCTTTATTCTTGAGTGCAGATACCACCCCCAAATTATTAATGGCACATTGGGTATCTAGGAAAAAGGAAAGGCACCAATAACATTGGTAACTCAACTCATCTGTAGATCTCTGACAAGGTCTACATTGTCCTTTAGCTAAACGTTGGAGGTGAAGATTGTGAAAAGGGTGTTGTATTATTCGTGGTAGTTCGACACAAGATTTATGTAAATACACTGAACATTCAAGGCAACCATAACTTAGGCCGGAAATTGGAAATCTGCATCCTTCACATTTTTCATTAATGTCATCAGTATAATTGAAGAAACTTAACAGATGTAGATCATGGTTAAAACACCTAATTTGGGCCTTCACCTCATCCCCAATTGATCTTTGAATCGTGATGTCTGTCATAAAAGCACATTTGTAGCATGAGAAAGAAACTTTTATGTTTTGCTTTTGGTGGAAAACTTTGGAAGATGAGCCCTTTTGAAGAAAATCTTAACTGTAATATAAGGAAGGATATAGTTTTTTTCTTTCATGTTTTCATAATTTAATTGTTTTATGAGCTAATGAATTATTTACTAAAGTGTTAAATACTTTGCATTTTATAATGTATATTATATTATATTATAATGGTGTATCTATTTTACATCACACAAAACACTTATAAACTTGGTTGAGGAGTTCACCATTTATTATAGAAAAATAAGATAAAACATCAAAATGAAGTTAAATGATAACCAATAAATGTGGTTAACCATCTAGTTTGATTAATAATAGCCTAGTTCTTTGCATAATTGCATGCTCGTATTTTAATTCTTCATATCTGCAGTTTGTCTTGATTGCTTCTAATCTAAACCTTTAAAGAATCTCTAATTCACCATCCTCCTGCAATTAAATATTCAATTGTAAAGTATAAGTTCTAACAAATAATATGATATAAAAAAACCTCAAGACATTAACCATAAAAATATTTCAAACATGAATTATCATTTAAGAGGTAAGAGTTTAGCCAGTTCATTGAATAAAAATCCTAAAAAACTAATACCACTTTGTGTAGAATTATGATTACTCATAAAAGATATTTGTTATAATATAAATCTTACCTCATCTAGCACACATCCAATATGAGCAGGGAAGTAGCATTTCTTGCAATAATAAGCATCATGTTTTGAGTTCCTTAAACTCTCACAAGCATGACAGTAATATTCATCTTGTCCTTCTTCGATAAATCAAATCCATTAAAGTAAGGGGATGAACGTGACATACACTCTTAACATTCTTTGGTATTGGAATACTCTCAATGTGTAGGTTAAGATTACACTCCAAACATTGGTAGAAAGATGCATTGCAATCTTTTTCACACGTTTTGCATCTAAACCTTCCCTCCATATCTTCAACCACAAAGCAGAAAAGTTTGTGCTCGTGACACTTATGTTGAAGACCAGAGGTTAGGTACCTGAAACATTTTATATCAAGATTAAAATCACATTCTGCACACTTGTAACAATCCTCTGAATAATTTTTGCAAGCTTTGCAAAAACCTTCTCTGACCTTAAAATGCAGGGGATGTTGAATGTGAAAGGGATGCTGAATGTACTCGGGTTTGAGTTCGTTAAAGCAGGATTCATGAAGAAAGAAATCACATGCATAACAGCAATAAGTTGGACCAGAAATTAGCAACCAACATATTGAGCAATCTACCTCGAGTTTCTCAGGAATAAAGGCAAATCTAAGTTTATGGTTGTGGGAGAAATGTGAAAATCCAACTTTACTCCCATTATCATTCAACTTTGGGTAATGGCTGCCAATGAAAGGGATCGTTTGAGCACACATCTTGTCGAGGAAAAAACTACATTCTTCACAATAGTAACACATGTCTTTTTCATGGTAGACATGACATCCATCACATATATATGTTTTGAGAAACTCTCCTCCTGTGATAGAAAGAGGGTGCGCATGAAGATTGTGTTTTATTTTGGAAGGCAATTTTGCACACTCTTTATGCAAATGAATTCGGCAAAATGAGCATTCGTAGTGTGGACTTTGTACTAACTCCTTACATAGATAGCATGAGAAGTCAATTATATCTTCGAAATAGTTTAAAACATGATCGTTGAGTTTATCTTTAATCTGCATAAAAGAAAGGAAAAAAAAAAGAAAAACATAAGTTCAAGTTAATTACAATAAATATTTTTATAATTAATATTATTCTTTTAAACATATCTTCTATCTTTTTAAATTTATCAAAAGAGTTCTTGTATATGATATTATTTAGTTATATATGGCATTTTTTATTTTATTTGATAATCTATACTATTATAAATCCATGCGTTGTAATTAATAATAAAAATTAAAATTAATATATTTATTTTATATTATAATTCAATAATTCATAAAGTATCAGAACTTGTATCTATTAAATTAACTTTATCACTTTAATAAAAATCGATATTGGAAAATTATTTTAAAACATATTTTAATACTAAAAGATAATAATATAAAAAAGAATTGGTTTGTGAAAATAAAAAAGAATATCGAATAGATTTGTATCTATATTATTGATAGTTTAGAATGAATTAAGTTGTAGTTTAATAGTCCGTATTTACATTGAATTTACATTTTTTTCTTTATTCAATTTGTCATCATACCATATTAAAGTTAAAGTATGGTGGTAGATATTTACCCAAAATAGAAAGTATGGTAGTAGTTTATTGATACTTACCAGGAGTTGCTTCATACACCGTGGACTAATTGAAAGCTTACACAAGTCAGCGAACTTTCCATGGCTATCTTCTTCGTCATCTTCCTTTATCATGTGGTTATGCTCAATTTCGTTTAACTACATCAACCAAAAAAGAAGGTGAAATAGTTGAGTAAGACAAGGATTTTTTTAAAATAGAAAAAAAATGAAGAAGTTAAATTTCACCTCGCTTGATAAAACACATTCAATGTGAGATGTGAAAATATGACCGGTCTTAGCACAATGTTGACATGAATAAGCATGATATCTTGGATTCCTCTTTTCCTCACAAGTATAACAATAATACTGATCTTTAGATTCATCGATCTCATCCTCTGTTAATGGATCCATGAGAGTTAGAGGATGAATATGAGAATCATGCTTCACTTCTTTTGGAATTTCAATGCATTCCATATGAAAATATGTCGTCTTGTCTGAATTGCACTCCAAACAAATGTAGAATGATCCCTCGCAATCCTTACTACAAATGTCGCATCGAAATATTAAAACATATAACCGAGATGGAGCCACACAGTAATAGAGGTCGTGTTGGTGGTACTCTTTATTCTTGAGTGCAGATATTACCCCCAAATTATTGATGGCACATTGGATATCCAGGAAAAAGGTACTGCACAAATAACATTGGTAACCCAACCCATCTGTAAATCTCGAACAAGCTCTACATGGTTCTTCGGCTGAAGCTTTGAGGTAAAGATGGTGAAAAGGATGATATGGGTGCTGTATTATTCGTGGCAGTTCGACACAAGATTTATGTAAATACACTGAACATTCAAGGCAACCATAACCTGTGCCTGAAAGCGGCAATCTGCATCCTTTACATTCTAGATTAATCTTACCAGTATTATTGAAGAAACTTAAGGGATGTAGATCATGGTTAAAATACCTAATTTGGGTC
>JANVCL010000006.1:22009750-22034722 GCA_026546855.1 Erythroxylum incrassatum
ATCTTGGGTATGGACTGGTTATCAAATCACCATGCTACAATGGATTGTTATGCCAAAAGAATTATACTTAGGCCAGACCTAGAAATAGAAGTGTTATATCAGGATGATCGAATTGGGTTTCCTGTTAATAGAATATCAGCTATGCATGCCCAAAGACTTCTAAGAAAAGGATGTCAAGGGTATATAGCTCATGTTAGGGATACCAAAAGGGAGATCGGTGAGATACAACAGATCCTTATAGTAAGGGATTTTTCAGATGTGTTTCCAGAAGATTTACCTAGATTACTGTTAGACCCCTAAGTTCCGGAGCACTTCTCAACTACCTTCATGAGAGGCCTTGGGGAGGAGGTTAGCTGGATTCACGCATGAGGGAGGCATGCAAAAATACTAAGGCAAGCGTGGGCAAGTGGGATCAGACTTGGTGCGAATTTTGATAGAGTTTCGGACCTTATGGAGATTGACTCGACCCAGGCTAGGACTTGACGGACAAAGGGCTTAGCCACGCTCGGATGGATGGACCACGACTAACGGACTTGTTATGGGAAGCATTGGATCAGGCCAATGTGCTACGTGGGCTTCGACGAGAACACACTGCTTCATTAGTGGATAGAAATCGTGGGGAGATCTTGGATGATGTGGCGATGATGAGGAGTTAGAGTTATAGTGGAACTAAACATCTGAAGACAGCAGAGTTCTTTGAGGACACGGATATTAGTTTCCTAGTGGGATATAAACTCTATCTTGTTGTTATCTTATCTTATCAGTTAGAGTCCTATTTAGACGGAGGTGTTGTCTAATTGGTACACGTGATGTAATCTGATAAGGATAAGGTAGTAGTGATCTAGCACGACTTAGGCAGTTCAGATATAGTGGGATTCTGAATGTAATTTGGAAGGCAAGTTAGAATGCCTATATATAGCTCATTCGAGCTCTGCTTTACTCACTTGATCAGAGAGAGCATTCTTTGTATTCTTTTGAGGGAAAGTAACATAAAGTTGGTTTTGACCGTATCTCTGTATTTTCTTGTTGCCTTTGTTCTTATTGCTTACTTAGCATTGTTTCTTCGAGTGTGTACGAGGTAAACACTTCGAAGGTTTGTTGAGGGTTGGATCTTGCTTAAACGGATCTAAGTGAGATTGTCGTGCAAAGGGAGTTTGGCAATAGACTTCGGTGAAAGTTCGAGTCCCAAAGGTGATCTTTGTATCTGCTACCATGGCCGAGGTTGCGTTGACATCTCTACGTGTTAGTAGATTTGGAAAATATTTGAAAATGATGTCATTCTAAAAACTAAAATTGGCACTCTAATTTCCTCCTCTCACTGTCTTCCTCTTTGTTGTATCATAATTTTTTAGATTCATAGGGTATGTAATGCACATGGAAAATGCAACAAAGTGGAAAATATTTATAAAGCAAACTTGCATATGCGATTTAGTTTGACAAAGTTCAAGTCTTGAAATGCACCCATTGGACTCAAATCTCACAATCCATGAGTGGCACCGGTGTTTTAAGATGTTACGTAGTAGTCCCTGACCCATTAAAAAGAATATTTTAAAGAAGAATTGAAGTTATAGGAGTTCAATTAAGGAGAATATTTGAATTCAACGTCTATTAACCTTAAAGAGAGTGCCCTAATCCTCCATCCTCTTCCTGAGACCAAATACAAATACATGTTTGAATCTTATATAAATTAGAGACTGCTTGAAAGTATTTACATTACATGTCTAATAAGGTAAAGTTAGAGGGGTAAGATTCTGTAGCCCCCAACTTGGTTAGGCCTTCCACAACACATAGATACAGCCCATTATGTTTCTCTGAACATATATTTTTTGTCGCTGCTCTCACCAAGGTGGAGAACGATGAAAAACAGGGCAAACTATTTTTATATAATATTTATTAATAAAATTTTAAAATAAATTAATTAATGTTTTTATTTTATTTTTATATAATATTTATTAATCATATTTCATTAAAAATAATTAAATAAGTAAACATAAAAAAATTATTTGTAAATTAATATTTATTTCTTATTAAATACTTCGATTTTTAAAATCAATATTATTATTTAGAGTTAAATATTTGGTGTTAAATAATTATACCATAAATAAGTATTTTAAAATTTTAAATATATTTATTAGATAATCATCAAACTTAATTTTATTATAAAATTAATAATATATAATTAATTAGAAATAAAAAGAAATAGAAAATTAATGCTAAAATTTATAATTAAATAAAAAATTTAATTGAATTTAAAAAATAAGGAAAAAAAATTGGGGGTAGAACAGACGTGCTTAGAAAAGCATCTACTATTGAGAAGTCAAATTGGTGGAGGCAAAGCTGTTTCCTAGGTAGCTGTTTCCTAGGTGCTTCATCATTTTATCTTGACTTCATTGGCGTGATGCGTTTGTTGTTTGGTTATTAATAAAAGCATGCCTGCTCGTACTATCATTATTTTTATTTGCTGTAAGGCGTGCATTAGTCACAGTGCCCAGTCTTTCTTTTCTGAAGGTGCATATACCCCAAAAGATAGAACAATAACTGTTTGGCGCTTTCTGTCATATGGCCTATTATGATTCATGCTCTCAACTCATCTACAGAGTAACCTATCAACTCATCTACAGAGTAACCTATAATTGCGCATGTTCTTTTTTTTTTTTGGGGAGGATTAATCCTCAAGTTTACGAGCACATGCTTTTCTCTGATACGAATCCCTTCAGTCGGACCAATTTTGCTGAATCCCAAGAAGATTTGATATCATAAAGCAACGAAGTTGGATTTTTCATTAAACATTTGAAAATTGACCCCGAACGGAAAAATTGAAGACAATCATGTAACAGTACTGTAAAACAGATATTTACACTCCGGCCAATAATTTATCTGGTATCTATAATTCGAAAGATTGTAAGATAATAGTAATTAATAATTGTATATAAATCAGATGGCTTTGATAATAATTAATTTAAGAGATTTTAATGTTAAACTTGTTAATATAAAATTATTTTGTTCAAAATTTAGAACAAGACATAAATCATAATTTATTTATAGAGTCGTATACACGTACCAATTTATTAAACGTAAATATATATGTCAAAACATGAATAGCATCTAATTATTCTATGTAATTATAAAATTGTGGGTTGACCCTACAACAAAGCAACTTTTGAATGGGCGAAGATAACTTCAAGTTTTAGTGATGCGGAAAAGCCGAAAAATCGTACTAGTTTAGTGTCATTAACTTTTTTTTTTTGGGTACAGTAGAGGAGTATGCCACACTCGCTCGCCGCGTACCATACTCAAATTCAAATGAGCTAAGAAATCAACGCACCGATTAACTATGCAGTTATATTTGAATGCTTTTATGAGTCAATGCCCTTGCCCTATGCTCTAAATTAATTAATTTCCTTGAAACGCATAGCAAAAGTATCGGTATGTTGCCTTTTCATTTTGGACATAGCATTTCTCGTATGGCCCACATTGGAAGATAAAACGGTGGATATTGTTTTTCGATCCAAGTTAATTGGGTTTATACTTATGATGACTTGTCGCTTCTGGTTTGTGCTCACGCACGCTTTAAATTCATTCACGACAATGTTTTCCACAAAATTTGAAGCTCATATTCATGTATATGCCCGCATATTATTTTTTAAGAATAAAATATAAACACAATTTCGTAAGGTTGGGATGAATTAATAAAATGCACTGAAGATTCTTAACTTTGCTAAGGCATATATGGAGAAATTGGATTAGGTCTAAGTTAGTTCATATATAGTCATGAGCATTATATATCAACTTAAAATCTTAATACAATAAATAAGTATACCACTCACATCATTGTAATATTCCTTTTTAATCTGAGACAACTTTATTTTTAAATTTCTAACATGCCAATCTATCCATTTTTTATTCATCAAAATTTGTCAACTTAATTAGATATTAATAGTAGGTTTTGAGGCAGCTTGAGGAGAAATTAAACTAAGTTTAAGTGACTCCATGTATAATGGAGAATGAGCCTTTGAATAACTAGTAAAGTTATTTCTTTGTGATCAAGAAAGTCACATGTTTGAGTAATAGAAACAATTTTTTTGTAATAAATGAAAAAGAAAGGTTGCGTATAATGATGACTCTCCCTCAACGCTCGCAAAGTGGGAAGCGTTGTACACTCGAATACAACTGAAAACCTTAACAAATAAATTATGAGTTTTATATTTATATATAACTTATTGTATCATTATATCTTTATTTGTGAGCTTTTAACATATATTTACTAGAGTTATACCCAACAAAATGCACTGATTTTGAATAACATTTTAAAGATTAAATAATCTTAAAATGTCTTCTTCGTCATTGTAATTTTATTTTTTATAATAAAAGTGGTAGATAGGTTGGTAATAATATAATAAGAAAATTATTAAAATTTTTGGTAAGAAATTAACAAAAAATATTGTTCAAGTATTAAAATAAATAGTTTGGGGGAGGCTCCAACATAAAATAAATTGAATTAAAATAGTAAAAAATACAAATCAAGAGGTTTAATGCCAAAATATAATATTATAAACCTAATAACTTTGCATTTTTAGAGTAAAAAGGTACTAAAATAGAAAAAAAATAATAGTAATTGCACATGTCTTATACATCTTTCCTATATATAATGGTAATAATGAACTTAAAAAATCATTTAACATTAAGAAAAATATATCCTTTATTGATTTTCAATAAGATTTAACATACATGAATGTTGGTTTAAGTGTCACATTATTACATATGAAACTATATGTTTAGTTAAGTATGTGATAATATTAAAAATCAAAATATTTAAAGGAAGTGTGACCTTTTAAGCTCTTATCTATACTAGGATTTATGAGTCTACAATGTTATTATCCCTTGAGTTTTGACTTATTTGGTGTTGTAATTATTTAGTTAGCGTTATAATGTTGTGATTAAAATTCACTACATACCAAATTTTAGAGCGAGATATGTTTACCTTATATGTATATAACAATCATAAAATTAAATAGTCATGAAATGTTTAAAAAAAATACATCCTTTATTAATTTTTAATAAGATTTAAGATATATAACTATGATTTAAGTGTTATATTGTTGTAATTGAAACTTGAAGTTTAGTTAAGTATATGATAAAATTAAAAGTTCATAAAATTAGTTTGAGAAGAATTCAACATATTTGGCCTATGAGTGAAAATTTTCTAATACTAGAAGTTTTGGAAATTAGTTTGCTTGAGAATTCCTAGATACGGGAAAAGGTAAAGAAATCCAGGATGTGGGAGGTAGGACGATTAAGACTCAATGAATGCATGGTGGATAATTAGCCAAAACATGGACATGATAGGAGAAAATTGGAAGTTAGGAAGTTTAAAGAGAACTATTTGAGGAAGTTACATTTGAGAAGAAGTTTAAACACATTAGAAACACACACAATCGGGACAGATAATCATACAACAAAAGTAGTAAAAATAACCAGGCCTTATCACTATCTTAAATTTTCTTTGTATTTGATACTTTTCTTTTTCCTAAATCAAATCTTTTTTAATTCTAATTTTATTCCAACCCTCTTTAGCATTTTATTAGTTTAGGATTCTATTAACTAAGTTTTCTAAAGCCCGCCAATATTGTCGATAAGAAGTTAGGTATAAAATTTGGGAGAATTTCTCCCTTGTATGCTCAAATTCAAGGATTGATCATAAAATCGATTAACAATTTGACAAGCTTTGTGGAACCACTATGTCACTTATAAGGAATGGAAAAGAAAGCACTATGCATCCAACCCTGGAGGAAGAGGTCCCTACTTTGGTATGAAATGAATGCTTTATATCACAAATGATTGAAAATTTTAAGAAAGCAGCATCACCTTAAACTAAGTCTCTAATTGGCGAGAATTAAAAAATACTTAAACTATCAACATGAAATGACATTGTTCATGTAAATGAGAATCTAGAATTGAAGTCCAACTCTGCCTTTAAGGATGAAACAGTTAAAATATTAATAGAGAATATGGAAAAAAATTTGTCCTTTTTAGTATAGGTCACTGGGTAGAATTCTTCCTTTTTAGCAAGCCATATATCTGAAGGATTTGTGGGGGAATCTTGTACCAAATGCAATGGAAATTGGTGAGTTTCTTTTTTTATGGAAGAGCAATATGTTCCTCGTCATAAAAGAAAGGATATTACTACTACACTTGTTTGCATTAATCCTAGAAATGGCCGATAGGTTTCTAGGATTTAAGCTCCTAGCAAATAGTGATCTAGTTTTGAAGTTGAAGCTAATGGACCAAATTACGGATGAGGGAGCAACTTTTTTAACTATAAATCATAATCTTGTTATTGCTCCTCCGCAAATGAGACTTCAAGTTGATATGGAAGATGTTAGAGAAGTTGTTCAAAAACTCTATGGGTATAACTTGAGGTAGGTCAGTCGCTCGAAATTCCATAAATCTTATCCATAGTATAGATGATGAAAATCCTTCTCCCCAAGGCCATATAATTATTGAATTTAATTTACTTTCTAGTGAAGATGACCAATTAACCATTAAACACATTGCTAGATTCACTATTCAGTGTGATGAATTGGTTAATTATGAAAATTTTAATAACTTAGGCTTAGACTGTTCCTAAATTTGTTAACAAGCACACTTTCTCCTAGTATGCTTTGTTTTCTAGGAGTTTTGTTCTACTCAATTTTTTGGATTGAACCTGAAGTCAGTATAATTGAAATGTCTAGAGTTATTATAAAGAGTGGCAAAAAATGCACACATATTCATCACTTGATTTAGGAAAAAGAGAAGTCAATGCCATATTGCACTCTTGAAGACCAAGTATGTAAAGTTAGCTCAAAGGGGTCTAGCTATTAAACCTATCAACTTTTTTCAAAGTATAGAATATGTGATTTTCATGAATTAACAACAAAAGTATCTGAATATGATGAACTTTTTAAGGAAGAAGCAAATAAAAAAAGAGTCAAATTGGTACTTATTTTATAGAAACAAATTTATATGATTCAGTAATGGCTGAAGGTTATATCCCTGAAACCTATGTTTGCTCTATTCTAGAGCATCCTTTATAACTTTTTGACATCAACATTTTGTTTCATTTTAAGAATCCAATTGTTCCCAATAGGTTTACCCCTATTAGGGAGATTAACTAAGTTCCATACTTGATTTGAGTTTAAAGAAGTCATTTCTTCTTTCATTGCTTTCATTCATTCTTCTTTAGTAGGACCATTAAGAGCCTTATATACATTCCTTTGCTCACCATCTTCTTGTGGGATAATCATGTGAATTTTTCCTTCTATTTCAAAATGACTTCAGGGAACCATGCCCCGATTACTTTGGCGTAAATATGCTTAATGAGAAATAAATTCATCAACATCTTGATTACTCTCACTCAGATTATATACGATAGGTAAATTATCAGTGGATTGTAATCTTGAATATCCTTGAATTAATTCTTCAATTTCTAGATTGCTCTCACTCAGATAAAGTCCCCCTTTATGATTCTCAGCAATGGAATCATTCTGGTCAAGAGTTTCATATAGAAATTTATCTTTTCCTATTTCACCCTACTTTGGAAAATCACTCTCTAAGAACATGACATCTTGTTAGCCAAACTAAGTTACTTCTTCATACATTGTTCACCTATAAATACATATCCTTTTGAGTGTTAGAGTATATAATAAAGATGATTTTCTTCCTTCTTAGTCATAGTTTCCCATACCTATAAGAGAGATTATAAGTGTAGGCAGCACATCCCTATGATCTTAGATGTTCTATGTTAGGTTTTCTTCCTATCTATAACTCATATGAAGTGTTTGTAACTAATTTTATAGGCACTTGATTAAGTACATATGTGGCCGTAAGCCATGCATCAACTTAATATATGATAGGTAGATTTTCTTGTGTCATTATAGACCTAACCATCTCTAGTAGAGTTCTATTACATCTTTTTATAACGTCATTTTGTTGTGGGGTTTGTGTAATAATTAACTGTCTTTATATTCCTTTTTTATGACTTAACATCTTGAACTCAAAAAAGTATTCTTGTCTTTGATCAGTTATTAATGTTTTTATTTTCTTGTTTGATTGATTCTATACTAAATTTATGTATTTTATGAATCAACTTAATGATTCCTATTTTTGAGAAATCAAATAGACATGACCATATTGATTATAGTCATCTATAAAAGTGATGAATTACACAGCCCTATACCATGCCTTTACATTCATTATATCACAGATTTCAGTATAAATTAATTGTAATAGATAAAAAGCTCACATTCCATTTCCAAATGGATTTCATGTCATTTTACCTGCTAGACATTGTTCACAAATAGGTAAATCTATTTGATGTAAATTACCTAAAAATCCTATAATCAAGTTATTCGATTTTGGCCTATATGACATAGTCTAACGTGCCACAAAATTGCATCATTATTGGAATTACGGGATGATGTAAACAAAGAATAACTTATATTATTATTTCAATAAACAACATCTAAAACAATAAATCTGTCTAACATAAAACCATGACCATAATAAATATTTCCAAGATATAAATCCATACCACCCCTGTAAAAATTTACATTGAAACAAAGACTTGTTAAAAACAACACAGAGATTAGATTCTTTTAAATCTTTGGAGTATACAATACTTCATGTAGTATAAGGGTCAACCACCATGCATGTCTAATTTACAAGTTTGAATTTCTTGTACAATAACCCTTGACTTGTCTCCTACATAAATCCATCAAGTTTTATACAAAATTATTTAAACTTCCACGAAGCATCTCTATCCTTCACTACATGGTTGGTTACTCCTAAATTTGCAATCTACAAAGGATGTGATTCAGTTAGTAAAATACAATAGGAGATATTCACAAAAAATGTAGTTACAATACAATTGTACCTTTTTAGGCTCACTACAATCATGAGCAAATATCCTTTATTGCCACAACTAAATCACTTGACTCTTTTCATGTTCTGCTTCTTAAATGATGTTTTCCTTTTTTATGTTGGATCCATTTTGCCTTCTTTAACTCCCGAGTATAGTAAGTTTCTTACCCTTTTTCCATTTTGATTTACCATTATGCTTATGCTTTCGATTCATAACATTATATGAGCTAATCCAATTGCACATACCTCTGAGGATACCTTTAAGGTTTTAAGACATTCTTCTTCTAGTATAAAATGTCTTGTAATATTTTCTATCACCTTGATACTCTAATTTTGAGTTAGATGCATCTTCATATGCTCCCACCTCTAAGATAATGACCAGATCATAACTTGTACTTGTTGCTCATTTGATAATTTATGACTACATCATGTAACTCACTTATCATGTTTGATAGATGCCTTGAATGCTTTGCATTGTGTAATATGGTTGTTTCTTATTGGTGCTAAACTTAATAGTGAGTGACCTTATTTTAATCTCTGAGGTGCCTTAAAAATGTGCAGTTAAAGCAAACCACATGTCCTTATTAGTGCCATATCTGAGGAACTTGTGCATAATATCATTATCCATATTGCTCAGTAATGTAATATGAGCTAATGAGTTTTTTTTTTCTTTTAAATTTCATAAGTATCATAGTCCCTTTTGTGTTGGGCCATATTACCTTCCTTAAGAATATCCATGATTATGTTTAATGGTTCAAGAGCCTCTTGCTCTTCTAGTACGTATTGAATTTTCATATTCCAAATTTCAAAATTGTTGCTATTTAATTTCTCACTCTTGTTAAATCCATCAATAATATTCTTTGGTGTAATAGCTATAACAGAAACGCAAAGTTTCTACATAAATAAATAGTATACTAGCACTTTATATTGTGATGTCATACATGTATATTTTACGAATAATTAGTTTCAGTTATCTACAAAATTGAAAGAGAATGTATGTTCTCAATCATCATTTGTATGACAAATGAATACCAATTATCATACTTAAAAAGAAATGTCAAGTAACATTCATACCAATTATCACACTTAAGAAGAATTGTCAAGTAAGATTCATATAATATATGTATTGATAATTGAACATACAAAACTTGACATACATAAATAAATGTAATTAATATAAAATTATAGTATTCCATTTAAATTAGAAATACATTTCTAATTTATATCGAACTAATCGAAATAAATTATAACTAAGAAACTTATTTCTAATTCAGATACTAATAACTTTTTTTTTGGTAATAACACTAATAATTTCAATTTAATTTGAAACTTGATTTAAATTTTTATTCAACTTATGAACTTAATAATTTAAATTTAATTAGAAACTTATTTCTAATTAAAATTGAAACAGATAAATTGTTTAGAAAATTATTTCTAACTATTATTAGTGAACTTATGAATTTAATAACTTAAATATAATTAGAAACTTATTTGTAATTAAAAATGGATCAATCAATATATATATATATATATATATATGTATTTAGAAACTTATTTCTAAATTTAAGTAAACTTATCTCTGATATGTAATGTACGTTTATAAGTCCACATTATAAGGCTTGGTCCATATATTTTCTAGTCTTTTTTGGCCCATTAAAATGGGCCCAAAATCATTTAAAATCACCTCAAAACACCAGCGAATGAATCCCTTTTGTTATTATGTGTTGGCCCATCTAAGTGTGTAACCCTATACTCGTCCTAACAATTTCCAGTACCTTGGGCAACGATGATGAAGAGGAACCTCCACAGGCAGCAAGAACTTGGGCAATTGTGGGGGCGATCTGGCTCGTGTTTCCAGGCTGCAGCAGCAACAAAAGATGGTGACGCTTCCAAATCAGTGTCACAACAGAAGTGCTATGCCATTGGAGAGGGGTGTCACCTTCACCAAATAGTTCCTGGGACGCTATTCACCAGTGGCTTTTCCACCGAAGGAGCGTGTCACCATCACTAACCAGCGCCTCTTTGGTTCCTTATTCGGGTTTTTAAGTTGTCTTTTGGGCGTCTATTCTTTTGATTTTTTTTTGAGTCACAAGTGTTTTTCTAAACAATATTTTAATCTATAGTGCCGATTGCATTGATGCCCAATTATTTTTCATGGGTGTCTTTTTGGAGTTTAATTGTCCTCATCTATGGTATATAGTATTTGTATGGTGTCAACATCTATGGTACATGGTATAAAGGTCGATGAGATTTATATTGCTAGGCAGCAAGCAGACCAGACATTAAATCACGCATTACTTTTTTTAAAAACAATTTAATTTTTCAATTATCAAAAGAAGATTCATAACTTTGATGAAATTGTAGAGCAAGGAAGTAAAGTGCCAAGCCAACTTACTCATAAACATTAAGAAACTTGTTCCTAACATGTCATTAAAGTCAATGAGTAGTCTTCTTATTGCATCTGAATTGACCTTTCACGTGAAAAGTAGAAAGTGTGAAGGAATAAATTTATAACACCCATAAGAAATTTAGTGAAAGTTCATCTGAAAAGACATTTTCGTTTCACATAGCACACGTTCGGGTGTCTTCTAATGCAGGGTTACGAATATTTTCTTATCAGTTAGAACCGATAGCAGTATTCTTAGTTAATTAGAATTAGAATATCCAAATTTATGATAGTACTAATAATTCAGAGTCAAGTTCAATACTAAATCTAATATCTATGACGACTTACGCGTTAGCATGCTAAACCTATATTTATGTACATGTCCAAGCCAAATAAAATTATAAAACGACCTACAAGTACCTAAATCACTTGTTGTAATTAAAAGAGTTTGACTTGCGATGAAGACGAATTTATTTTTACTTCTAATTTTTTGGTAAATCACTTTAAAAAGAGATAAATATTTTCTTTTGAAATTTTATAATTATTATGGAAACTCTCTTTATCCCATTTATAGAAATCAGAAATGGATTAACTGAAGCAAACATAAAGTATTAATAGATTCCTTTACTATTACAATTTACAAATGTGAGCGTATATATACGGTGCAGATATTGAGTAAACATACAAAAACACCAAAATAATAGTATTATTACTCTTTGAAACGTCACAAGCTTTACTATAAAGCATTTCAAAACAATATGCGTTCTACTAACAACATAATTGAACTAATGCATATACAGAAAATTGTATAAAAATAATTAACAATTTGAAGCATTGTACATAAAAAGTAAAATATCATTAAATTATACCGACAAAAAGAATATTCTTTATGTGCAAGATTTTAATTACAACTTTAACAATTCTTATAGATAAAATAATAAATACATAGATCAGTTTATAAGTTATAAATGCTGAGATTACAAAAAAAAAACATAACTGGAACAACTAGCTTGGTTTATCCATGTCGATGAACCTATAATAATCCAAAAAGCTTAGCTACAATATACTAAAAATATTGTGAGTACTGAAAAAATAAGTTTTAATTAAAGCAAACATCACATAACTTTACCATTCACAACATAATCACTCAGTAGTTGCATCTTCATCAATTTTATAATCCAAGAAAAAAGTATTACATTTAAATTATAATGCAAACGAGAATTAAAAGAAAAATATATAAGAGAAGTAATTAGTACCATTCGCTTTCATCTTCATTGCTATCATAATCTGGGCCAAGTAATTTTCTGAATAACTTATCATGTTTGACTAATTTTGCTCGAGTATGTTATAATTCAGCCTTAAGCATCTTGTTTTTCCTTTTGAAATTATTGAATGACTGTTTTATTTGATGAGGTCAAAATATTTGGCTTAGGGCTAAAGCCAAGGCCTTTAACATGTGTACCAAGTATGATATTACAAATGTCTTCTACATTGACCTCAATTTTCTCAAACATTGATTTTCCTCTTGCATCTTATTCTAAAACTAAAAAAAACTAATATTTAATCCAAATATTATTACTTACTACTATATTAATAAATGAACTTAAATATTAACAAATTTTCATACTCACATAGTTATTTTCTGCTTCTTTTAACATTCACTCTTTACCTTCCTTATAGTGAGTAACTTTGTATAATGTGATCCTATCACATTCTGTCCATATAGTTCCTTCTCATTTTATTTTATGAAAGAAAAATACAAGGCACAATAAATAATATAGTGTTTATTGATATAATTAAAGCTTGTAAACAAAGTTCTTATATATTCATTTCGAATTACTAAAAATGATTTAGACCTTTAATTATGGTTCACCTTGGGTCCGTCAGGCCGGGGCCAGTCAGCCCCCAATCTGGTCGGGCCATGGGCTGGGCTAGGCCCATTGCCATCCCTAGGTGCTATTATATTAGATATCTATAAAAAAAACACAAATTTTAGTAACATTACAATCCATCCAATCATCATTATCAACATACATTTAATCATTAACATAAGTCAATCATCAACAATACGCATTAACATAAGTCAAGTATCAACAATACACATAATCATAAGTCAACTATCAATAATACATATTAACATAAGTCAATCATATGCATTAACATCTCTTCAAAAAAAAATCATATGCATTAACACAGGTCAACCATCAACAATACACGTTAACATAATTCAAGCTTCAACAATACGCGTTAACATAATTCAAGCTTCAACAATACGCATTAACATAAGTGAATCATCAACAATATGCATTAACATAAGTGAATCATTAACAATATGCATTAACATAAATTAACCATTAATAATACACATTAACATAAGTTAATCATTAACAATTCGCGTTAAACATAAGTCAATCATCAACAATACGCATTAACATAAATGTTATCAACATTACATTTGAGACAACATAAAGAACACTTTCATTATACCTTCAATCATCATTATCAAGATCTTGAAAATCATGATCATTAATTGCATTATGATTCAAGTCTTCATTGCTATTATATTCAGTCAACATATCATCATTGTCATATAATTCATCCTCAGTATAGTCTTAATCTCTTTTTATAACAAGATTAGCTTATACTTTATTTGCTTCTAGTATATTGGAATCAACATCTCTCCTATCGAATGATGATATATCTACATCTTTTATTAATAGGGCTCCATTATTTAGCTTCGATTCAATCTCTTGATATACTTCATCACCATCTTCACCCATTGGACTATTTTCCCTTTCCCAAAAATAAAAAAAGATTTAGGTGATGAAATTTTTCAACAACTTTCCAATTGTTGCCCAATATAGTGTCGTTGAGGTAGGAAACTTGCTTCACTTGATTTGCAAGCACAAAAGGTTCATTCTTCTTCACTTAATTTGCTAGCATAAAAGGTTCATTATCATACCTTGTGTTACTAACATATATGCTACTAATATTGCAATTGACTTTTATTTTCATCCCTTTGTTACCAAAATTAAACCATTTGCACTTAAATAGAACAACCTTCTTATCCTTGATATAATGCAACTTTGTTACTTTTAAGATGGCACTGTAAAAGTCAATAAAATAATCCTCATGTTGTACTTTAACAACAAACTCACAATTTTGACTTCTAAGTCAACTGTTACGATCTTTTATGTGAAATCTAACTCTATTAGCAATGCAACCTATATTTTTTCTCACATATATAAGGGCCACATGCCAAAGCATATAATATTGTTGTTACCTCTGGCACTTTACGGTTATGTACCTGTATCATTTGTAGAAAAATATAATTAGAATTTTATATCACCTACAATTTTCATTTGTTCATATTATTCCGTAAATAACTTACTCGAGTCCTAAACTATGATAAGAAGTTAATCTTATGTCTTCCTTCAACATTAACAATCCCTTTGCTTCAATATTAAACAGGCTTACCCATTACAAAGGACCTTAGGCTTAGGACAAGAAGAAGGTGGATGGTATTGGGGAGTCTATGGTTATAAGCTTCATTACTTCAAGTCATCTTCCTCACCTTCAGTGCTACTTTTGGATGCATGCCCATTATACATACTAATTAATAAATGTTTTCCAATTTATTTTTTGGCAATGGACAAATTGATGACTATGAAATACATGAGTACAATGTCTATACCAGTTGACGAAGCGCAATTCATTTTCACTGCTTTTAAAAAGTAATGAAAATTCCCCCATATGCAGAGACAACCAAGGTTTACACTCACCCAGATGAAGTCCAACACACTATTTACAGGTATTGTGGAAATAAATTACTTGGAAAACCAGAACCCTCGTTTAGAGACAAAGATAAAGATGCACACTGGAGATGAAGATGGACACTGGAGACAAAATTGATGCTGGGAACGACGATTTCAAATGATGACACTGGGAACGACAAGTTCAGACAAGGACAAACACCGTAATTAGGAAGACAAGGATAGGAAGAAAACAATGCTTTCAAAAAACTTTGGGTAATTAGGTTTTCAATATATAAAATGACGTCATTTTAGGGATATTTGGAGACAAATAAAAAATCTCACCAGAAGGTTACAATTTTGCTAAATCATCATCAAATTAAGTATCCCTTTGCGATTTTACTAAAGCATCTCCAAAGACTTCACCTTTTTTGACGCATTTCAAATTTCTTTACCAAAGGGTTACTCTTTGATGTTGATTTCCAAATTTGTTGCCAAAAGCTTTATATATATATATAATACACTCTACATATTACAGAAATTATATATAATATAGAAATTCTATATAATAGTATATAATTTATCTATAATAAATAGAGTAATATGATTAAATATAAGAATATGATAACTAAAATATGAGAAAATTTATCTATTATCTATACATTCATAGATCATTATACTAATTTTCATGTATCATTATATTAATTGCAATTATTATCTATGCATTCATATATCATTATATTAATTATCATATATCATTAGATTATAAAAAATAATTACAATATACTTAAAAAATAAAAATAAATATTAAATATTAATAATAAAGGAAAAGAGAGTTATGTAAGCCTTTGAAGAAGAATTTTGAAATTGTCACAAAAGCCTTATCTTTAGCGACGATTTTAATAAAGCGTCATCAAAGACTTAAGCATCACCAGAGGTATAAAGTGTCGTCAAAGGTCGCTAGAGGGTTACTCTTTGGTTTACCTTTGGTGACGTTTCTGCAAAATTGTCGCCAAGGGCTACCTTATTGTGGTGACATTAGGTGTTTAGAGTAACTTTACACTTAAATTGAGTTTTAGGTGCTACATTTTTTATTGTAGAAAACTCAATTACTCTACTTGCAAAAGAAGTATATTACTAATGAAAAATTACCAAAATAATAATCCTTAAATTGAAGCTTATTAATTTACTGAAACCTACACCCTAAACGCGGTGAACTCAATTAATGTATAGATATTCTGAGACTGATTACTTGAAGTTATGGATTGGCCTCCCTTCTAGTCTCGTGTGTAAGTGAAGTGATTCTGTCATTGTGTATATATATAAATAGATACATCATAGAATAAAAGAATTATATATATATATATGGAGAGAGTGAGAGAGAGACAGAGAGAGGTACATATGCACGTAGATAAAGGAAAAGGAGAGACGGAAAGAGGAGGGAAGCCTAATACGGACGTGACATACCCACAAGGGATTGTCTTGTAAACGGCCGACCCAACACAACTTCGTGGGAGACATGAAAACGTTAGTCACAGAACCACACTTTCTCTCTCTCCCTCTCTCTGTATGAGTCTAAGATAGATAAAGACAATTAAGCATGACGTCGTCTGCCTTTTGCCTTTCTGCAAAATTATTTTCTAAGGGGGCTCGTTTAAATCACTTATTATGTTTCTCTCCCTTACATATAAATATGTATGTTCACGTCCCATGGCGCATAGACGTAAGTTAAAGTTCTCTTTTGCTTCACCCATACAATTGCGTGCTCATGTACTTGATATATTTATATTCTTCTTGCGGGTTACTAGGCATCGATATTGAGAACGATAGTGTTAAAAGCGTAGCTCAGGTGGTCCATCCACGTTTGTTTATTGAATAAGTTAACACATAATTCTTGGGAGGTATATTATATAGACTATAAGCAAGAATGGCACACTAGTTAGTGGTTCATGCATGTGTCAATCTAGTTCTACGTGTCTACTCTCTAAGACTTTTATTTACTTCAATAATATCAATTCCAATGCAAATAAAAGATAGTCATGTCGTCATTCTAATTTAGATAGACTAAAGAGAGAGTATATGCTACTAATTTAGAAGTTTAAATTGACAAGCGAGACATCATATTTTAACATATATACTTTCTCCCCAAAAAAAAAAGTAAACAAATCTTAACAAATTAGAAAAACCACAACTTTAACTTTGAATTTCAGCAAACATATAATTATATTAAAATTATTATATTTTGTTAACATATTGTAATTGTGGAGAGAAAACATCAATAATTTATACCTTATAGCCAATTGGTTGGTTATATTTTAGTAACATAATTATTTAAAGACACTCTTTATTTTATACATATTTAGATATTTATGATAATGTACATGTGATAAATGTACATTGCAAATGAAACTATGACGAAATCATAATTATAAAATTCATATTGCATTTATATATATTATCCCTTAATTATTCACATCCATTGTTATATTAAAATTGAACAATACAATATAAAAAGAATAGTACACTTTATTTTTTTAATGAAGGAAATTGTCGATTTTATAAACTAAAGTATGGAGATATCTGAACAAATATGTGGGTGCTCATTAGAGGACAAGTTCACTAAATTAACACCATATGAGAAATTTATTTGAAATATTACGTATATGTATATGGAAATTCTCATTGTAATGATTGTATAAGTAATCATTTGATTTGAAATCTCTAAAGTATCTTATATAATTGTTTTGTTTTGATACTATTTATGACATATTCTAGTTAAAAGTAGCTCAATTAGTAATCGTTATATATAACATGAACAACATAGAGATAGTTGAGTAATCAATATAGGATTCGTCACCCTAAAATAATTAGGGAGAATATTCCATTATTCTCGATTAGTATTAATTCAAAAAATCTTTGGCCAAGATGAAATGTCACTTTGTAGTATAGTTTACAAATGTTATTAATAGAATTAATTACTAATAGTGAAATACAAATATGATTGGATTAAAAAAGAGTAGACATTAATTTCATACATTATGTCTAATAAGATCATTTTATTATGAAATGATTGAGTTATATAAAAATATTATGTATATAAAGGTTTGTTAAAACTACTTTAACATTCTTAAAATTTTGGTGATCATGATGATTTGATAGATACCAATCTTGATATATGGATATAAGTTATTTGATTAGCAAATTAAACATGAATCAAATGAGTTTAATTTTATTTAACCCAAAAAATGATTTAGATTTATATTTTATATACATTGTCAACATATTTAGGAATCTAACAATCACACAAAGAAGCGTTAAAGATAGAAAATGTGTTTTAAACAAGTTGGACTTGTTTATAAAGTTTAAGAAACTTTAAGATTAAATATGATATATTTAATAAATAAGGACTAGTATTAGATATTAGATCTTATTTGGGTCTAATTAGTAGTTAATTAAAATTAATTGCAATTGCAATTGTAATTTTAATTTTAATTTTAATTCTAATTAAAATTTTATTTTAATTAAAATTGTAAAAGGTCCAAATCATATTATAAATAGGCTTAGGCTTTGAGGAAGCTAGCCTTCTTGTCTAACCTTCTTTACGTCACTCATAGAGTTCCCTCAACATGTTATAAAGATACTATTAGAGGCCAGATATGTGTATGAATATGGTGGTTGAGAAGAGCAAATTTTAAAAATGGTTCGAGGGTAATAACAAGAAAAGGACGAAGTTTCATAATAAGGTTCAAATCATAATTCAAGTTTTATTATGTTTTATGCATTAATCATGTTAAAAAATTTAAATGATCTTGACTTTCAAAAAATTAACGAAAAAATTTCATTATTATTCTACTATGTATAGGATTGGATCTCCATTTATTTTCAATGGTGGTATCAAAGCTGACTTTGACTATGTAACTTTATTAAGAATATTTGATTATTATTAATTATAGAATTGACATGCCAAAAGTTTGAAAATTAAATTTAAATATTAAAAATATGAAAAGTTAATATTAATGTCTTTTAACCACAAACCTACCTTAAAAATTAGATTTGGATCTAATTAAATGATCTTAGATTCTGAAAGTTTCATATTAATGTAAGTCCCTAAATTAGGCAATAAGATTTGATCTATTAATATTACAATGCTAGTTCTGAAATATAAAAACTTTCATATCTAAATATGTATATAGAAACCCATATTTTCTCTAGAAGCCTTTGTAATGACATTACATTGAATTTATGGAAATTTAGTATAAAACTATCATTTAAAACACCTTTTCAAATCCTTAAACATACAATAACTGTTGATTTATGTTACAAAAAAATGCCAACTTTAGAACTGTGAATGGTTTTGGTTTGTAAAGTGGGAGAAGTCTAGTTTGACTATTCCAATAGTAGTAGAATACCGACAATGGTTGTTGAATTTTGTATTAAGGAATTTTGAGGATGTTGTTGAGTTAGATGTCTGATGCTCCATCATCGCTAGCATGTGAAGCTATTGGGCATCTCTTGACAAAATTTAGAAGCAGCTTGCAACAGTTGAAGGTTGTGAGTAGCTGTTAGATAGAGAAGAAGATGCGACTAGTGCAAGTATGACTATTAGTTTATGCCCTACAATCAATTGATTGGTTATAGTTTAGTGACAAATTATTTAAAGGCATTCTTTATCTTATACATGTTTAGATGTATATGATAAAGTCCATGGGATAATTATACATTGTAAATGAAATTATAATGAGATTATAATTGTGAGATTCATATTGCATTTATGTATTATCTCTAAATCGTTCCTAGTTATTATTCTATTAAGACTACATATTAATAGAATGTAAAAAAAAAGAATAGCACACATTTTGTTTTCTTTATGAAGGAAGTAGTCGATCTCATAGACTAAAGTATGGTGATACCTAAACAAACCTGTGGGTGCTTGTTAGAGAACAAGTTCATTGAACTGAACCAATATGAGAAATCCATTTGGAACATTACTTGCATGTCTATGGAATTCTCATTGAGATGATTGTATATGTGATCCTTTTAGTTAAGGTCTTCAAAGTTATCTTGTATAAGGATTGTTATGTTTTGATACTACTTATGACGTATTTAATCATGGGTTATTCAATCGGTAGTCATTGGATATAACATAAACTATATGGAGGTAGTTATGTGGTCAAGATAGGATTTATCAACTTAAAGTAATTAGGGAGAATACTTCGTTGTTCTTGATTAGTATTGACTCGGGAAATCTTTGGCCAAGGTAGAATGGTATTTTGTAAATAGTTTACATATTTCATTAATTGAATCGATAGCTAATGAACAAGAAATAATATGATTGTACTCAAAATATATTAAACATTAATTTCATGCTTTATGTCTAATAAGAACATCGTATGATGAAAGGATTAAATTATACAGAAAAATCATGCATGGAAAGGTTAATCAAAACCACATTGACATTTCTAAATATTTGAGTGGTCATGATGCGTTGCTAGATGCTAATCTTGATATATAATTATAAATTGGTTAATTGGAGAACTAAAGATAAATTAGAAGGAGTTTTAATTTATCTAATTTTAGTTATGAATTAGAATTATAATTTATATTCATTACCATCATTTTAGGAACCTGATGAGTCTCACACAAAGAATAGGTTGAAGAGAGCAAAAATATTTTATCAAGTTGGACTTGAATGTCAAGTTTGAGAAACTTTGTGATTAAATATGAGATATTTAATAAATAAGGATCAATATGAGATATTGGATCTTTTTGGGCATAATTGATATTTAATTACAATTGTTTGCAATTATAATTAAAGTTTAATTAAACTTAGAATTTAATTTCAATTAAATTACTATAATGTCTAAAATTTGTTATAACTATGCTTAAGCTCTAATGAGGCAATCACTTCTTACTTAACCCTCTCTGTAAGAGTTACAAAGTTCTCTCAACTTGTTTTGTGGATACCGATAGAAGCTGGACACTTGTGTGGCTATGGTTGTTGAGCTGGGTCAGTTTCGAAAATGGTTTGTGAGATACGATAAGAAAATGAATATGTTAATCATTTTATAGAATTAAAGTGATATTGATTTTTGAGACATCAAAATACGAAAAGATTTTGTAATTATTCCGTTGTGGTTGGGATCTGATCCCATCCTGGTTTCCTAGCAATGACCTCAGTGAGGCAATGTATTGGTAGTAGTTGCTTCTTAGGACAACAAACTAATAAGAGGCAACTAGGGTTTTATGTTTAGTGAAATTAGTGTTCTAACCTAAAGAAGGATTGTGTTCGGACATATGTTTGGAATAAGGATGTTTGGCTACTACAATAAAGTATTTCAAAGACAGTTTGGTCTAATCCAAATTTAAATAACACCAGAACTAGAATAATTTGATCTTAATTAAGAATAACATTATTCAATTAGAATTTAAAAGAGTTTTAGATTCAAAGTCAATTCCAAGATTAAATCAATTATTTTTCTTAATATGATTAAGATTAATAATTAGATTAATTTCTAATTAAATTTTAGAAAATTGTTTTATATAATTAGAATTAATTATTTTTAGTTAGATTAAAATTAGTTAATGAGACTCTTTAAAATCAAGAAAAGTGTTTTCTTAAGTAGTTAAAATTTTGCTTCTTCATTAAATTTATTTATTTTAATTTGAATAAAATAAATTACCTTTATTATTTTATTTTATTTAAAGAATTATTATTTAATATATTTAGAATATATATATATATTTATTTGAATGATAATTTTCTTAATTTATTAGATAAAGGTATTTTATTAATTAAATTTGAAAGTTGAGTTTTTTAATATTTTAAAAATATTTTTATAATTTATTAAGAAATAATTTTCTAGTTCATTGATAAATTAATCTCTAAATAAATAATGAAATGACTTTCTTCATTAAATTTGAAGAGTCTTATTTAATTATAAAAGTGGTTTCTTTAATATTAGAAAATATTTCCTAATTAAAAAATCTTATTAGATTAAAGATTGTTTTCTAATTGGATTAGAATATTTTACTTATTAAATTTTAGAAAAAATAATTTGGTAAGAATTGTTTTCAATTAAATTTTATTAAAAGAGTCAAGATAATTGGAAATAGTTTTCAAATTGAAATAAGAAAACTAATTTAATAAGAATTGTTTTCAATTAAATTTTATTAAAAGAGTCAAGATAATTGGAAATAGTTTTCAAATTGAAATATGCTTTCAATTCAAATTAAATTTATATGTGAATTATGAATTTAATTCATTTAGGAATTAATGGACGTAACATAATTTAAGAATCCAAAGAGTCAGAAATATTATTTTATATTATGAAAATAAATAACTAGAATCAAACAAGTCTTCATTGTTTTTATGATTATATAGACATAAATTGCATGCTTAAGTATGTGTGTGTGTGTAGAATTGTGATATTGTATGTACATATTAAATTTCATATTTTATCTATGATATTTTTACATTTAGTTTTGTTTTAATGAGATTAATAAGATTAAATCTCTTGAAAATATCAAATACAAATTAAGAACGTGATTATTGTCTTTTATTATTATAAGAATAAACTAGAGTTCTATTATCTACGTTTGTTGAGCAAATTTAAAATTGCTTCAACTTAAATATGCTTTGTCTTATAACAATAGGTCTTATTTAAATACATTTGTATAATTTAGATAATCAATCTCATGATTGTTGTGTCTAATTTCTATTGATTTTGCTTGCCTTCATATCTTAATTTTGGTTACAAATTCATGTGTTTCAATTAAAATTTGAAATGAATTCAGGGAAAATAACGTGAATATTGCATGAATGTTGAATGGAATGTTTTGTGAATGTTGCATGGAAATAAGAAAAATTATGTATGAAAGAAGGAATGTTGGACTTGAATTATGCATTGTGTAACATTAATTAATTAATGAATGTGTTTTAATCGAGTCACACCCGTGACTTGGGCGAGACAGAAATTTCTTTAAATGGTTTAATATTATGTGTCATCTGATGCATGGTTTTGACGGTGTAAAAACCTAAACCTAGACTGGGACACATATACAAAAAAAAGACGAAGAAAAGAGACAACGAAGGATGCTAGAGGCGGAAAAAACAAGACTAGTTGGTAGTGAAGAAGAAAAGAAATAGTAGCAAATATAGAGAAGTCAGAGTTGAAGCCAGGGGGAGCATTCGTTTTTCTGGGTGATAATGAACAGAGGCAAAGGGCGAGAGCGGAAGCTAAGGAGTCGCCAACATCCTTATCCAACCACCCATTTGTTTGCTATCTCTATTACATTACGGAACTCTTCTGTTGAACTTGTTTTTTTTGTTAGAGTTTGATAGTCCATTTTAGTTTTTTTACATTGTTTATTACTTTTAAGACTTTTCTGTTACTGTTAAATGTGGCTTTGAAGTATATCAAGATGATGAACCTTGTTTATTCCATGATGGACTGACTACTTGTTCTTGAGAATTAATTTAGCTTATTTAGTAGATTATGCATGATGAAGGGACTGCTTTGTTGTCTTATTATTTGCTATAGTTTCTAAGCTTATTGGATGTAATATTGCGGCTAACCTTTACATCATTTAGGTATTAAACGAAGGATTGAGAGAAGAAGTTTAATATTATAATGAGAAACTGTAGATGCTTGGGTTAAGACTTAGAAATATATTAACTTAAGTGGGTAATTATTAGTTGGGTTTCCATAATTAATTTGGATAATAAACTTGTCGAATATGAAAGTTAGATTTAGTTTATTATTTGAACTAATTTAGAACCCAATTGGTAATTTTAGCAAGACAATTATCCAATTAATTCATCTTAGTCATGCATAAGAGATTAAATTAGTGAAGTTAATTTCTCAAGAGTTTTCCACACCAGTTGATCAAATCATTTTTTTCTTCCAGTTAAATTAGTTTACTTTTTAGTCTAGTTATGTAATTTTTTTAAAGCCTTTACTCAGCAAATCGAGATAGAATGTTTAGGATTGTATTTGTTTTTATTTTTATTCAATATTAATTTGAGTTAACCAATTTCATCTCTTTGAGAGACAACTCCGAGTAATCAACTACAACTACCTCATATACTTGCAAGTAGGATAGCATAGGCATTTTTTAAAAGTTATTTTGACACAACAAGTTTTTGGCACCGTTGTTGAGGAGATATTTAATGTTTACAGTTAATTTAATTTTGATTGTTTTTTTCTATTCAATCACATATTTTTTCATGTTATTTCATTGAATTGTTTTAGTAGTTTTGGTTACTAATTCAATGTTTTCTTTTTTTTGTTTATGCGAGGAAGCAGATCGCAGGAAAGTGAACTTGTTCTCTTTATTGATAACATGCATTGGATAAGAGGACCTCAAAGGGACTTTGAAGATAATCTCAAGGAACCTAAGCTTGAATATTAAAAGAGGAGTGAAAGGTAACCAGTAATGAAGGAGTATGCCAAACCAGTAATTGGTATTGCCACTTCATACATAAGTTTGGGAGAGGCAACCAGAAACTATGAATTGAAGAGCATCCACTACAACATGCTGCCATCTTTCCATAAGGTTCCTAATGAGGACCTTTTAAACTTCATTCAGGAGCTCTATACCAGTCTCCATACATTTCCTTTGGGTGGCTTAAATGAAGATCAACACAGAATGAGATGCTTCTCATACACATTGAAAGATCAAGCCAAGGCATGGTTGATGGCCCTTCCTTCCGATTCATTGACTAAATGGGAGGAAGTGTACAAAAAATTTATGAGAAAATTCTATTCCTATCAAAAGACCTCTAAGTTACGGACGAAGATATCTACCTTCACTCAGATGGAGGGAGAGCCATTCCATAAGGCATAGGAATGCTTCAAACTCTTGTTAATACAGTGTCCACACTATTATTTTCCATTTTAGATGCAAAACCAATTCTTTTATGATTGATTAACA
>JANVCL010000006.1:22061310-22078483 GCA_026546855.1 Erythroxylum incrassatum
CTTCTTCTTCTTCTTCTTCTTCTTCTTCTTATTATTATTATTATTATTATTATTATTATTATTATTATTATTATTCTACTTATTATTATTTATTCCAATATTTTTATTAATTATATTTTATTTTTGTTACTAATGAAGAAGAAATGCGAAGGATAAAAAAGTCTTCAACAAATAACTCTATTCTTGGACTAGCTAAAGACATCTTTTGATCATCTTTAGCTATTCCTAAAAATTAAGGAATACCTAATCTTAGGATTAGGTATACTGGTATTTTTATCTAACCAAACAAAGGATTATTTAAATTTTAAAAATATACCAAGAATAGAATTCTTATTCCTATGAACCAAACATGCCCTTATTATAACAATAAACAAAGGTTATGTAGTGTCATGAATATTTTTTTATAATAACAATAAACAAAGGTTATGTAGTGTCATGAATATTGATACAGATGAGAATATTACTAGGGCTTAGTTATTTATTTGTAATACAGACTATATATATATAGAGAGAGAGAGAGAGAGGATTTACATGTCTTATGACTTAGTTAATATGATAATTTTGATGGTCCCAGCCGGGTAAGTTGAGTGGTAAAGAATGAATACATATAATGGTATGAATCAAAAGATAGAGCTTCACAATTACAACATTATTGAAACTGGATTTTGATATCTTTTAAATATAGGGGAAATTGTTAAAACTTAATTTCCAACAATTTCAACCATTACAATTCAGAATTTAATTCTCAAAACATAAATAAACAATTTCTATTTCCAACAATTTCAATCGTTACAAAAAACAAACATAAACAATTTTCATATCCAATAATTTCAATTAAATCATTACAAAACATACATAAATAATTTCCATTTCTAACAATCTAATTTCCAACAATTTCATTTCTAACAATTTTCAATAATTTTAATTCAACCATCATAAAACAAACATAAACAACCAAATATAATACAATTGCTTTTCAAATTTTAGAGTAAAAATTATACCTAAAAAACAAGAAAAAACTAATTCAATGTTGGGTCGGGTCAGGTTTGGATCTGGATCTATTCCAAATCTGGCGATTTTGAGTGCAGCCGTCTGTTAAAAACGTCATTGGAGATTAGTGATAGTAGTGGTGGACGATTGGAAGGTGGTGGCATGGAGGAGAGTTACATGGTGTGGTGTTGGCATAGAGGAGAATGAAGAGTGGTGCAATGGTCATCGTTGAAGAGGGAGAGGAGGCCGCCAAAGAGGAGCATGAGAGAGAGACAAACAAAAAAATGGGAGAAGGAGAAAGCAAATAAGTTTTTGGTATTTTCAAAACTTATGGTACCAGCTGGTATACGACCTATATTTTAAATATCGGCTGGTATCACGGGAAATCTATAGTGTCAACAACCGATATCACTTAACACAAATTTGTAACGTTTTTCAGCCAATATCAAATGGTACAATAAGAAATTAATATCATTGCTTATAGTTCATTCCTTCAATGTTTTCTTTATAGCTAAGCTAACCAAATTGAAACTGAAAAAGAATAAAACAAAAACAAACGAAGGCTTTGCATAACAAAGAATAATTAAATTTTATAAAAAAGAAAGTTTTTTATTATAATCAAAAAGTGGAATAATAGTGATGCTTTATATTCATTATAAATCTTAATTGATAAGAGGTTTATCATGTCCACATAAATATTATCAGACATTATATATATGAGAAAATATTATCGGAGAAGACAAAATAATTATAATGTATTCGAGTATTCAGTAAGCTAAAAAAATCATAAACTTTATTTTTAAATTATAACTCAGAAGTTGGAACTATGAAAATCTTTTTCTGCTAATTCTTGAGTTGGAGTATCTTATATTCATACATTGATGGAATAAAAAAGTTAGAAGGTAATAAATACAATCAAATGCTTGAAAGAAATTTATAAATACATAAATATAAAAAAGTTGACGATAAATTTGGAAGTCAACATTAAATTTGGAAGTTGAAAAGTTAGCTTCCTTTCTTAACAACATTATCACTACCCAAGAAAAGAAAAAATATTCTCTTCCACTTCTCTCACACAATAATATTCTCTTTCACTTTTTTCACTTCTCTCACTTATAAAGACTTGTCTGATGAAAATTGATTTTTTCAAGGCATATGATACTATCAGTTGGAGGTACTTGTAGGATTGCTAGAAGTTATAAGCTTAGTACCCAAGTTCAGAGATTGGCTATTAACTTGTATTCGAACACCCTCTTTTAGTGTAATAGTCAATGGTATTCCATCATTACCTTTTAGGCCAACCAGAGGTATTGGACAAGGGGGTCCTCTTTCCCCTAACCTTCTTACTTTAGAGATGGAAGGGACATCTAGATTGATCTCCAAACTTATAGCTAGTAATGACAGATTCCAATTCCACCATAAATGTAGAAAACTCCAATTAACACATTTGATTTATGCAGATGATTTGATGTTATTCAATGGTGCAAATATTCATTCCATCAGAGTTTTGATAAATATCTTGCATATATTTTCAGAATGGTCTAGCTTAAAGGTGAAAATGGAGAAGAGCAGTATGTACATCTCTTCAAATGTGAGAAATTAAGAGGAAATTAATGGCATTGTTGGATTTAGAATACACTTCCCTCTTTTCAGTTATTTGGGAATGCTAATTACAACCACCAAGCTTAAATTTTCTGATTTCATTCCCTTAATTGAGAACATTAAGGAAAGGATAAATGCTTGGCAGAATTAGTTTCTCTCAATGGTAGCCCGGTTGACTCTCATCACGTTAGTATGGAATAGCTTGCATATTCATTAGTCTACTATGTTATATTGCTTACGAGGGTTATCAAAGTGCTTGACAGAATTTTTAAAGCTTTCTTGTGGTCAGGATAAAATGGAGTGACATTACTTTATCGAAGAAGAAAGGAGGACTCCGTATTATCTCAATTTTCTAAATGTAAAAGCTTCTTTTATGCAAAAGAATATAGAGAATCTTTACTGATAAAAAAGCACTATGGATCAAGTGGGTGAATGAATATCATATACAATATCGAAATTTCTAGCAACTTAGGAATTTTAGAGAATATTCCTGGACTTTCAACTACATTCTTAATTTGAGAAGCTTGTTCTATCTTTACATAAAGCATCATCTGGGAGATGGTACAAGCATCTAGTTCTGGTTCGATAATTGGATGTCTTATAGTCGACTGATCCAAATAGCAGAAATAACACAACTTAGACAGTGTATCCCACTGAATGCAAGGGTTTCTTTACTCATCCACAATGGAGATTGGAGTAGCAATTTCAAAGGCTTCTCCATACTTATGCAGTATTTGCCTCCGCTTCCAGATGCAATGGGAGAGGACAACAATATTTGGATGCCCAACCTAAGAGGTACATTTCTTAAAACACTTGTCATAAGATACTTGTGAGTGATGTCGAACCGATTCTGTGGTTTGATATTATTTGGAGACAGTCATTAATCCTAAAAGCTTCCATTTTCACTTAGTTGGCAATCAAAAATAGACTTAGAACTAAGGATACGTGGTTTGAGAGTTATGACTCCATTTGTATTTTATGTAAACTTACAACAGAGAGTCGGAATCATTTATTTTTTGAATGTAGCTACACCCAGGCAATCTGGAGTAGGATGATGAATATACTACATTTACCCAGGTTTACTTTTGAATGGAGAGAGACATTTAACATGATCATTGTTAGGACCAAGCATGGTGAACCAAATGGAACGTTTATTAAAAACAACTTTTACTACCACTATCTGCTTCATATGGAGAGAGCGAAACAGGAGATTATACAAGAGAATCAAAGAGGCAAATATTAGATAGCTGAACACATCGTTAATTGGGTTCGAGCCGCTTTCATGGCTCACAACAAGCACAAATCACTTCGTAATGCTTTGAGAAACATCTGGATGTTGTAATACATAGCTTCTTGATTAATTTAGCTCTTTATGAAAACCTTATTATGTCCTGATTGCAATCTGACAATGTGAGTCATTGTAATGTTGTGATAGCTTTTGTTATGATTAATATAATTTCTTTCATTTAAGAAAAATTAATTAGGATTTTATGAGCAGAAAATTATAAGAAAGATGGCCTTTAACAATGGGACCCTTGCCCAGAGCTGGGATGGTCATGGTCGGTGAGTTTATTAAATATAAAAAACAAACAAACAGTCAAAAACACAATATAAAATAATTCAACTGTAACATTTAGAAGTCCCAAGGAACGAAATAGGTGTTTAGATGAAAACTATACTTGACGAGAATTTTTAGGGAAATAAAAGAGAAGCAAATTAAAGGTATTTTATTTATATAAAAATTAAAGTTTTTAATAATATATGGTGTTTTCCAATATGTGTGTGTGTGTATATAAGTCATATCAAAATGATATCTTGTGTTCAAATTTGATTTGAGTAAGGAGTATGAGAAAAGGCATGATTAACTGCTCTATAACCCAAATTACATTTAAAAATGAGCAATAACTTGGATATTTTTAATATCAATAAAAATCAGGGTCTACTATGGTCTTTTCTTATTCATATCATACTGCATGCCTTAATTTTAAAGTTGAAATTGATGTTTTATCTTGGCGAGGATGAGAAAACCGAACTTTCTGAAATATCAAATTGAGCTTCGGCGTTTATCATTGTTGCCATTGAATTAATGGTTCATAGAATGATATTTTGAAGTCAGAGGCTGCGGTGGGAGGTGGAATATTAAATGCAAAGATCCAATTAGAAATGAACAAGGAGAAGAAAACCTAGGTATACCAATTTCCAGACAAGGAAATGAGTGAATAGCAGAATGCAGGTAATATGAGGATAGATACACGTAAAAGGATCCAAATTAGAAACATAAAGAAAGGGTGTGGTCATGTTTGACGACTTCTCAGATTTCAAGATTCTGAGAGAGCAATGAAGAGGCATCTTGACCTGGGAGTGGTTGAAAGTGATAGGTTGGTAGTTTCAATGCATGCAAATGCCAAGGAATGGACGATGAGTCCTAGCTTGAAAGCCAAACCAAATGGGTTGAATAATTTACTGACCAATGCACATAATAGATAATGCATTGTGATGTGTCATACATGTCTGTTTTAATGCCTAACTCCATGCCCTAGGTTTGCTATTGGCAGCCAAGTCAGTATTCAAATATGTAATCAAAAAGCAAAGCTATCAATTCTCAGCTACATCACTGTATCAGGATTTTAACCCAGACCAATTTATTACAGAAATTAAGGCACCTTTGGAATGTACGAAAAGAAACATTTTCAGATTTTTTTTAATAGAAGCGATCGCAGTCGCTATCTTTTAAATGTATATTAGATAAATTTTTAGATTGATACAATAGCCTGTAAATGACACCAATTGAATACTCCATGCTAAACAAGTCTTATACGATAGGCTCAATCAAGCAAATATAAATAGGGAGATTTGAACACAATTTTTTGGCCCTACATCTCCCACTCCACTAACTCAATGACCTCAACACCCCCTAAAGGGCTTACAATTCTAGACAGTCTTATTAACATAAGTAATTGCATTGACTGGGAATATTTTACATGGAAAAACAAACAAAAATTGATACAAAGTGCGCTTAATTGGATGTAGAGATCTGAATAAAAAGATGATATCTCATAAAGATTATCCACCTCACTCTTAATATATTCATCAATTCTTTGTTTTCCCGCTTAATCATGCTATTGATCTCCATTTTAACATTCCTAAGCTTACCTTCTTTTCTTAAAATCCTGATATTAGAATTCAATTTCACACATTGCAACTGAATTAACTTTTTCAAAACCAGGATATCTAGCCTTGGTTTCCAAACCAATCGCAACAAACAATAAATTCCTCGGAACTATTTGATGCAAATTTCAAATTGTAATCATCAATATGAGAATCTTGTATTTTAATTAGTCAGGCTATCCTCCTGAATTTACTCTACTTTCTATACCATAAAGATTCACTTTTGTACTCTATCGTTTCGGCTTTTTTCCTTTCTCATTCTATTCCTTACTTCTACTTTCGATTGGTCTCTTTACCATTGGACCGTTTCTTACACTTGCTGTGAAAAGATGAAAGATTTTGAAAGGTAAGAACAAACAGTTGAACCTACTTTTGGGATAAGATTGTTCTCAATTGGTAACCAGGAGCGCATATGCTTGGAGCAAGGGATGATATATTAATGAACCAAACATACATCAACAAAGAAAAGGTAAGGTGTAATGAAAAAGGTAAATATGTTATGTATGTAACTGAAAAAAGAATAGAGGAGATAGAAGAAAAAGGAATGGAATAAAGGCAAAAGAAAGGAGGAGAAACTTTGGATGTGACCATTGTCTCCCAATATTCCAAAGATGTCCACATCAAATCAAGAGCCCCCCTAGCTATCTCGAAATGGAGGGACCCTAATTTCACTAACTTTTTTCCTGGTATCACTTGACCCAGAAAGTATCGTCCCCCCTAACCATGGACTTCCCACAAAGTATCTTCCTGATTAGAGCAAGAGCTCTTCGTAAGTTCCTCTCCTTATTTAATTAAATAACTCCATTTTATTAAATTTAATTGGCATATTTTCTGACAAGAAATATCACAATTCAACTTAGTTTTAACTAAGAATAAGCTATCTTTTAAATTGAAAGTTTTATTCAATGTTGTCATACTAATTATAATTATAATTTATATCAATTAAATATTTAAAATTCTTATTGATTGTAAATATAATTTACTATAGTTAATATTACTGGTATGAAGTGCTATATAAGGATACCTCATTCTATGTCGACGTGAATCTTCAAAGAAAGTCACAAGAATTATTTCTCTTTGTTTAATTTTCTTACCCTAATTAGCTGTATCAATATGATCATAAACCTAAACAAGTCCCCGTTGATGCTTTTAACCTTACCCCAATCAAAATCACCCGCACCAAACTCATGACTCTCACCTCTCATATCCTCCTCCATATCTATCTCCTTCCCTTCCAGATTCTCAGATTTCTTATCTCCTCCGCCACCTTTTGAATTACTCTTTCATCTTTATTTATGACATCCAAAACAATGTCAAGCTTTCTCAAACCTTTACCGTCTTTCATCTTAAATATAGAAGACACTCCATTAATCTCAAAATCTTCAAGACCCCAGCTCCATCAAATAAAGAAATAATCTTTTCGTCCTTATAATCACTCTCACTAAAATCCTGACTATTGTTGTTGGTCCTACCACTAACACTAAGACTTTATTACAGAGATTCTAACCTCATTTTCTCAGGTATTTTCAGCAGAAGCAGCTTTATGGCCATCTTCGAGTGTTTTGACACTTAGATTTGGGGCTCTAAGCCATTCTTTTTCCAGAGAAGAACTTTTAAGCAAGATTATTTTTAGCTGAATTGAAAAGCTTTCATTTTCCGAAACAAATTATACGGAATGATTTAGGATTTTGAAGATTTTAAAAATTTTGGGAATTTTTGTAATTAGACACTTTTAAAAATTGGGAATTTAACAGATTCAAATGAAAAACCGGTGTTTGTTAGGCAAATTCGGAGTACAAATCATTGTTATGCTTTAAACATTCATGGGTTTTGAGAATTTTTGGCTAGATGGCTCAAATGTTTTGGAAGGTACAATGCTGGAGCTTTAAATAATTTGTATTTGGTTAATTAATTGATTAGTCAATTTTAGCTTATTTATTTTTATTATAGTTAAGAAATTTCAGATTAATTATTTTTATTGAAAATAAAATATATTGCCAAAAATTAAAATTTTAGATATAATTTATAATTGTAAAATGTATCACAAAGAAATGATTTTGAGAAAGCGAAAATCAGGGATTACTCAATCTCTTCTGTCCACATTTTATGATGCATTGCAATCCTAAGTTGATGGATTTGGGTCGACGGAAAATTTATAACGAAAAGAACTAATTCCATTACCTAGGGGAACATTGAATTTTACAACTTTACTAGGAAAAAACAGACATTTCATAAGAAAAGATTCAGCGCTGATATGCTTCTTTCTGTGTCTTTTTAATAATTCCTTTTTTTTTCCTTTTTGGGATGCCCTACCGAGTACTATCCCCGTCAGGCGTTGCATGGATATGGCAATCTCGTGGATGATTTTTGGCCACCTCATAGCCCCATCAAAATGTAGTACACAAGAGTTATGGGCAATGCAATTAGCATCCCAAATATGACACTGCAAATGCATAAGAAAAGTAAGTGGTGAGATTAAATAAAAAATTTGAAAAAGGAAAGAATTATATATAGGATTGTTTTGTATAATACTCACGCTGTGCTAAGAATATCTGGGTGTACGTTGTACTCCTTGGCAAAGACAAAGGGGACAATTCCTTGGGGTAGAGCTGCCTGTTCCATATCGATGGTTTGACAGACCAAAGCACAACAAAGGCAAGCAGAACATGTTAGTAATGGTACAAATGTTTGTTATTCATTATTAACAATCCCCAAACAAGCCCTTCGTTGTTGGATTAATTTTGGTTTTTTCTATCTCCAGACTCTACCCTTCTCGTTTAGGCTCTGAAATTTGCTATTCAACCTACTATTTGTTTTTCCCTCTACTGAAAAGAACACACAAAAATTTAGGAAAGCATACACTTTCTGCATTGTTAATTGGCAATAATATTAGTCCTGCAATTATCTGAAAGATTAAATTCTGCTTCACAGACCCGCCCAACTCCAAAGAGGGTGCTTTATAAAATATATGATACCCAAAAAACAATATCATAAATGAACAGAAACAAATTCAACAGACAAGAAAATAATAGAAAATCTGATCTGCAGATTAAAAGAAGTAACAAAATTTGGAGCTTTTGTAGTTAAGTTTGGACTGGTTGTGTCAGAAGGAGGCAATGAGAGAGATGTTGTATAGAAAGCCAAAGAAAGAGAAAATGGTGTGATGGAGATGGAGTGCAAGAGAGAGATTGACCTGGACAATGGCAACGTGTAGAAGAGTTCCTCTAAGCCCAACAGCAATAGAAGCAGCTGCCATGACAGCTGGACCTGTAAGGAATCTCACAGCCATGGCAAAAGCTGCAATGGAATTTCCACATGCTATGATCCTCGGTTGCAAAGCCATGAACAGACCTGTATTATGTCACAAACCCATCAACCAAAAAGCGAAAAAGAATTCGGAGGCCATTAACACTCCCACTCTTATCACTTGTCAGACTCCAAGTCTTTCTTGATAGACCTTTCATCATCACTCCCACCACTTAAAGCACAAACTTCGCAGCAAAAAAGTTGAAGGGAAAGCTAAAGAAACCTAACCAACATTATCATCCCCACACACTGTTTTGTTCATTTTGCTTTGTTGGGTTTGGGTTGCTTGCTTTGTTAAGAACACTAATAATGAAAAAGTAGGAGAGAATCTAAGAAATTGTTGGTACTACACTGCTAAAGAAAAATATAGGGAAAAAATAAAAAGGGCAAAGGATAGAGAGAATTTCTATGACTCAAGGATTTTAATCTGTAGCAAAAGTTAAAAGAGTGAGTTTGTCTCTGTGTTTTCTTTTGTGTGTATCAGTAATACTGACCGAGACTGAACATGGCCATGCCAAGCCCTGCATCTGACAGAATGGAAATGGACTTTGCTATAATGGCAGGCATTTCTACATGCCACCTGCAAGAATACCAGACAATAATCAATTCAATGCTCCAGAACCAGAAGTTAAACAGAAAAAAAAGAACATAAACCCAGATATCAAAACAGATCTTATAGACAAAATAAATCTCCCTTTAGATTTTGTTCCAGAAACTGGAATTTTACGTAACACTATACCTGAATGAAACTAGAGACCAAGTGAGACCGATTAAGCTGGAGTATGTGTTGGGGTTTCTTATCAGTTTCCTCCAGACCATAATCAGTATAAGCCTTGTCATGACGCTTGTTGGAGGCATGGGTTTTGGTTTGCCGTCACCCATTTTTTGACCTTCATGGTTGTTCATTTCTTTCTCTAATCCTCTATTTCCAAAGCTGAATTCGTCTCTTTCCAGATACTCCTCCTGGTTCTCTCTTTGTCTCTCAACTGAAACTTCCAACACGGACAAACAAAAAAAAACCATTTAAAATCTCTTTTTCTTATTAAAAAAGGGGAAGAATCTGATGTTGATCCAAACCAACTGAAGAAATGATAAAGCAACAACCTTTTCCTGGAGAAACGGCCAATTTGACTTCTTTCTGGTCATGACCGCCGTACTCATGGCTACCAAACACATCAGACACTGGTGAAGCACTTGAACTCCAAACAAACATATGAAGATCTCTGCCACCATCTTCAGGTTTTTGTTGAGCTTGCCCATTAGGTTTCTTCGCACCAGCATTATTAACAGCAATAGTACCCTTTGATCCAGTCGGTGAAAACATGCCTGGGTTTGGAGCTGGATAATGGGTTGCACCACCTTGATTGTGGTAATGAAACCTTGACTTGTTACTGATTCCACTTTCTTCTTCATAATTTGATGGTCTCGGCGTTGGTCCTCTAGACGCCGAAAGGCCGTACACATCAGAAGCACCAAAGTTTGAGTTTCTCCCAGCGGCCATCATTGAGTAGAAGTCAGTGTGGTTAAAGCTAGACCCTCTTGGAGTTGGATTTCTTGATGACTGTAAAGAGTAAATCTCTGCATTGGTTAGATTTGACGGTCTTGGGGTTGTGGACGATAGCCCCTGAGACCTTCTCGAGAATATATCTGATCTTGACGCATTGGATTTTCGTACTGTCACATGCAACTTTCCATCTTCTTTGATCTCTGCTTCAGTTTCCAGAGGCTGTCTACCATCAAGTGACATGATATCAGAATCGACGTGGATCGAGACAATGGAACCAGCAGTATCAGGGAATTGTTCAGAGATGAGCATTTTGGCACCTCTGTATTCAAACATGAATAGCATCAAAGTATACCAAATGATGCATTGAAGTACAACAATTTGCACCATAAGACTGCCAGAGAACTCCCCGTACATTCCTTTGAGCAAAGGAATGCCCATGACAAGAGTGTTTGGGAGAGTAGAAAGTGAAAAGAGCGTAATGGTCCATTCCAAACAACCCCTTCTGCTCAACTTAGTCCAAAGTCCTAGTACTACTAGAACTATGATCTTCTGGAGAGTATCGGCTGCTATGAAACGTAAGTTCATGGTATAGGGATCGTTGGTAGAGATGAAATGAAAAGAGAGCAGAGGGACTGCGAAAAGAGCAACAAAACGATTGATGCCTGAGCATTGATCAGGAGTGAAGATCTTCCACCATTTGACTGAGCCATAAGCTAAGATCATGGCCACGTAAAGGGGCACCATTGCAGTCATTACATGATAGAAATCTGTTGCAGTAATCATCTTTCGCTATTTGAATCACCTAAAAATCAAAGCTTCAACAACAAACGGATGAAATTAGATATCAATTAATGGAAGTTTGACGAAGAGCAAGACACTGCTTCTGCTGATAGTAGTTATGGTGGGGGTGTCGACGATGAGAAGAACAAAGCATGTGGGTTTTGGGGGAAGGTTTCTGGGGTAGTGGGTAATAAACAGAGGGGAGAATTCTTTTGCAGTATTCAATAACAGCTTTGCTTTGAGAGTTGCGAGCAAGCTTGCACTTGCAGTCCCCAAAGCACAGGGTCTGCTCTTTATTTTCTTTGTTCTTTTCCTTTTTGTTTTCAGCTGTGTTTGGATATGGTGGTGTGTATAGAGAGAGAGAGAGAGAGAGGAGGTGTAGGTTGAATTAGTAATTAGACACAACTTGCTAAGCTGGCATATAGCTCTATATGCGCTTAGTGGTGGTAGTACGAAGGATATAGTAGTAGTAGAAAAAGCATTTTGGTTGGGAGGTGGGTTGTGTCTCCAAGTACTTGTTTTGAGAGCCTTTTGGGCATTCGAAAGAGTCTTCTTTCTTCTTGGATTCGCCTTTTCGCTCATGGGCTGCAACTCAGTGTCTTGGTTTGCATGTGTTACTCTTTCTTTCGTCTCGTCTACTCCTTTCTATAAATATTTTGTACGAATTACTAGATATCGTCATTGTTATCAAGGAGATAATGTTTCTAATTCAATTCATTTGCACTTAGTTAAGATTAAAGCAAGTCTTCCTAGTGCGGTGTTTATGCCATATCAAAGTTTACTGGAGTATTTATTTGGACTCAGAATACAATTCCAATCACCACTAAACTATAAGCCAATGCTTTGATTAACCTGTGACAACTAGTACATTATTATTGAAATGATCAATCATTCATTCACAGGATGCCTTTAATTGTGAAAAAGCACAAATAGTTAAATATAAGATAAAATACTTTAACCCAGATTGCAAATGAAAAATAATCGAAAGATATTTTTAAAGTGTCACATAACACAGCATCTAAGATGACAATGCAACAATTACATTCTTCAAATAGAAAGTTTTACGTTTTTATTTTGAAGTAAAACGAATATAGATTCTCTTAGTTAAAAATGTTTAATGTACAGGGAAAATAAAACGTCTCTTTATTTACCAAAAAAAATAAAACGTCTCTTTAAATCCGTTGGAGTTAAAATAAACTTGTAGAGGGGTATTATTAATAAATTTGGAGTGGGGAATAGAGACATGGTGACGAATGGGAGCTAGGTGCCTTCACGTGGACCCTAATTTGTCCGTTCCTAACTAAAAATCTTTTAAGTTGGCAGCTCCAAATGAGAAAATTCCAATATATTAGGTTATATGTATAAAGATAAAGGTAGGTTGCTCTAGTCTGCAACTCAGTGTTGGCTTCGACTCATCAGTTACCTTGTGTCGGAATCACTCACAACCAATTCTTGTCCAATCGTGTTCATCTGTTTATGAATTCCAAGAACATCAGTTCATCCTACCGTTACATTATTCTTCTTCTTCTTCCTCACAATATATTTGGATTCTGAGTTAAGAAATGTGGTTATGATTTCTTCACAAGTATTCAGAAACCTAAAGATAAAACAAGACTGTAGTACAGAAGTAAAGGAACGAAGAGTTAAAGAGAAAAGTTTAAAGGTTGATGGGATAATCGCAGTTGAAACTCTCTTAATTAAGACCGAGAGGATGATATATAGAGTTCAGAAATATGAGGATTACTTATTATAATCCGATTTCAACAAAAGAAGAGAAGAAAGAAATTGTACATGCTCTTTTATTTTAGACTCTATAAAGTTGAACGATTTGCTTCTAATTAATTCTCTAATTTGTAGTTTCCTAACATTGAAAACTATTTCCAACAATATATGAATGACTTCTTGATTCTCAGACAATTTTTTGACTACAAAATTCTGGAAAAACCCCTTTCAGCTAATTCTATAAAAAGTTAGTAGTCATATAAACTAAATTATTTTTTACAAATCACTAAATATTTCATAATACATGAAAATATTTTAATTAATGTAAATTATGATAGTTTAGATCCATTCTCAATCAAGTTTGAGGGAAGCGAGGCTTCATAATTTAAGAGGTGAGGTATCAATCCAGTCTACTATTTCTAAATATTAGTATTCTTGTCAAGGTTTGGGTTTTCACTATACAACTTGTCTTTTAAAGTTCTGTATGTGAAGTTCACTTAATATCTTTTGCACAATTTTGAACTCTTAAAGTTTACAATTGATATATTGCATCACAAGTTCAAAATACACCATATTATCATAACCTTTCACTTGTAAGTATTCTTAGACAGTGTTCATTATTAATTGTGAAATCAAATTTCCACGGAGAGAGGTTGATTTGAGATGTTCAACAGTAAGGTCAAATGTTTTTTGGGAAATTTAGAAGTTATTTAGACCTTAACTTAAAACGTAAATTACAATTGGGGCATAGAAAAAGAAAAAGGAGAACAATGCGACATGTACTTTATTTTCTGTAATAATTAACAGTCACCCAAAAGGCATATATGCACATTAAGGCTGTCGGATTCTCTACATGAAACAAAAACTATTTGATCAAAATCAATTCATTAGTAAAACTAGTGTCTGAAACATTACCAAAATAAGGGTAACAATAATTCAGAAATTCAAATATAACTTGGGAGGCGGAGGACCAAGATCGGCTGAAAGTCTAGTTTAGCTGAAATTAAGGTCTTATTGTGCCTATCAGTTATCCAACATCAGGTTTAAATTATGGATAATTTATCTTATTTGAAGAATGAAATTAAGAGTTAGGACAACTTGGACAGAATTATGAGAAAACTAGGATCTCTATACGCGTTTTCTCTCCTTTTTCCAAGCAGCATATACTCACTAACCTTAGCTTAGACCGTAAGGTTGGATGTGATCAATTTGGCAATTCGTCTAATACAAGTTTAGATTCTCTGCCCTTATATAAGTAATCCTTGTCTTTTTCATCTGCTTTTGTTATTAATTATTATAAGATCAATTTAACTTCTCGGATTATAATTTTTGTTGTGTTTCTTTTTTCTTCTAATATTTAACTACAAATGTATGAATAAAATCCTTAAGTCAATTTGTAACATAGGCTAAATTTCTGTTTCCCCTCCTTATCATTTAATATAGAGTAATATGTACTTTCTGAATGTTTATGCATGACTAAAATGAAACTAATCTTTAACAATAATAAAAATATTGTTTAATGATAAGAAGTCATTCTCCTACCCAACCAAAATCTCCAAGGATGAGCCAGTAAATGAAAATAAATACGAAAGCAATCATCCTATTACCTAATGCATGAACTCATGCACAGAAAACAACCGTTAGTTATGTATGAACAGTTTCATCGCGTTAACTGCAACATGAAGAAATGACTGAAGAACAACTACATTCTACGAGCTGAATAAGACTCCCTCAACAAGACAAGCTAGACCGTACACATCTCTGCAAGGCTAAAATACTGGTCAATTGTTAAGCAATAACATACTTCCGTTCTCAGAATAAGAGCTTTAAACTGGTTTTAGAGAGTTAAATATTCTCCTTCCTTTTGAAAATTCTCCATTATAACTACCTTTTCTAGCTGTTAATTTCAACGACAGAAAGGAGAACAAAAGTTTTTCACCATAGCCATGTCTCATGGTGATCATTACAAGTCCAGTGAAATGAGTCATGAAGGTCAAAGAACTGGTTAGAACCGTACGATCCCTTGAAAAAGTTCGCCTCACTTATGGCGTAACAAGAAAGTCGTGAATGGTACAACATCAGTCTGTGCGTCCTAATAATAACGATTTTCAGACAATAATACCTGCAGCTGTGAATGTAAGTTTTTCATAGTCATGCTTTCTTAAAACAAAATTGGCTATTTCCAGCTAACCTCATGCCCCCGGCTAAGCCGCGTTGTGTATGATCGTTCAATTACGATTGTGAAACCAGTTATATTTTACAGTCGAACAAGTTAAATAGATTTCTTAATAGTCATCCACTTACATTATATATGAAGAAAAACCTTAATCCGTTGGTATATTTTCAAAACTCAGTTATACATACAGGTTTCTATTAGACAATATTATCCTTTCTCATAAAGTTAGACAACTATTAATTGCAATTTTTATTTTTTTTAATAACTTATCGATTAAGTTACGTAATTTGATTTAGATAAAGATAATAAAGTTGTCCAATAAATAATCTAAATCAAAGGGTCAAAATCTGTGTGAAAAATGGATCTCAATCAATGTAGATCGAACCCATATCGGTCTTGTGATAAGGAAGCCTGATATAAATGTTATATATAAAGGTTAAGGTCTCCTACAATTATTCATATTATTCGTAAGCATACAAATCCTCTAAATTGTTAAGAGTTGATGTTTTGAGAAAACTGTAGAAAAATGTTAACCACATGTTGGTGATCACTTTTTGTAAAGGTCCTAAGTGATTGGAGCTCGCTTTGGCTTCAGAAACTGAAATCAGATATTCCACATTTCCTTTATTTTTAACCCTTTAATGAATGATTCGGGATACATAACTAAGATATCATTATGTATTACACGTGGTATCAGAGCAGTTACGTGATCAGGTTGTCGAAAACAAAGGTTTTTCGGTTTCCATCCATTATGATATTCATCAATTTTTTATTCGTTTTTCGATTTTTTTGTGTATATGATTACGTAAAAATAGTATACATAAGACTAGTTATGAAAAATGAGCCAAAAAGAACAAACATTTTGATCCCAGGTCGCCAGAAATTGCCCTCGCCGTTAGAGGGCGATGCACCGTCAGGTGCGTGCACCGCACATGCCCGACAATGCTACAGTATTGGCGACGAAGTGGCTTCATGCGTTGCACTTGCCTCACACGGCTCGCTCTCCCACGAGCACAGAACAGTTGGTACGTGCGTCGCACGCTCCCTCATCGGTTTTAGCATGTGGAAGGCGAGAATTCAGACACGTGGCGGGACGTACTGTGCACATGCCAGAAGCATCTAACACGTGTTGATACGCGCTCGTGCAGCACACGTGCGCCCCTTACCCCTGCATAGGCTGACGTCAACTCTACATTAATGCTGACATCAACACTGATAAAAAACACACAAAAATTTCAGATTTTCTGTAAGGGTGCCCTGAGGTGTTATGGGTCAGTCTTCGGATTCAAAAAATTCATAAGTGAGTTTTTTTTGTTTGGATTTATTACATTAGTAATAAATTAAAGTTTAACTCTAGGAAAAGGAATTAAGGTATTCTAAATTTGATTTCGAGTGAATTGTCAAGCTTCAAATATCATATGAGGGAGATACTTCAAGTTTTTGTGTCTCTAGTCTCATGCTCAATGTTCGGGATTGTATGGTAGTCGCTCTGAAAAGGAATTAAGACATTCTGAAGTCATTTTTGAATGAATTTTCATGCAACGAACTTGCCATAAGGGAGATACATGAGGTTCTCATGTCTTGGGTGGTTAGTTCAGCGTTCGATGATGCACAAAAATCGCTCTAATAAGATTTTTCCTTTACAAAAGTCTCAAATGAAGTTTCAGAGAATGTCTTTAGTACGAGTGCAATGTTATGAATACCGTACCGGGTTCGGTACCGGATTGAGCTCTGGAACGGAATTGTATCGGTACTGGTTGGTACCGGGTACCGTTTCGGAAAATTTTTTAAATTTATAAAATAGTCCCTAAATGTTTTAAAAATTACAAAATATTCCATATTGATATATTATACAATTATATTGTACACTATACTAATTTACCATTTACATCATCTATATTTTAAAATTATTATTTATTATT
>JANVCL010000006.1:22107452-22119451 GCA_026546855.1 Erythroxylum incrassatum
TCAGATGGATCCATGTTTACATATTGAAGGGGAGGAGTTTTTGAGGTTTAACTTCCAAAAATAGTTACACTTGGTTCTTCAACCAACTTCTGAAGATGAGGGAGGAGGTACATCAAGATATGTCCTGTCAAGTTGGAGATAGGGAAAGATCCTTTTTGTGGTATGATAATTGGACTGGACAAGGTATCCTGCTCAATAACCCATTGGCCAGAACCTTATTAGAATGATTCCCTAGAAATACCAAGCTTAAGGATATCCTAGTAGAAGGTGAATGGTTACTGTCCATGGATGAAATTAGATTATTATCCATCCTATAGTTTCGCAGGACAGGAGAAAAGGATACCTTCCTTTGGAAGGGGATCCCAGTCTCTAATATAACAATGCAGGTAGCTAATAAATTGATGGAGGGGGCACTGAATCGAGTGGAGTGGTTCTCGATGGTTTGGAACCGGTTTCTGAGACCTCAAACCACTTTCCTGCTATGGTTGGTTATACTGAATAGACTCAGTACTATGGACAAGCTTCCTTTCCTTAATTCCTCAAGAATGTGTAGTTTTTGTAATCAGGAGGAAGAAATTAGGAATCACATTTTTTTTAGTGTGACTACTCTATTGAAATTTGGACTAAGATTTGTAGGTTATGTACTGAAGTCCAGCTGTCAAACAGACTCCATGATCTACTACTGGAGCTGCCCCTATTATCTATTTCTCTATTTGACAGAGCAGTCATCCTCATCTCAGTGGCTACCTGCTCTCAGGAACTATGGAGGGAAAGAAATCTAAGAAGATTCCAACATAAAATCATCCCTAACCCATTACCCTAGAGCTTATCACAACACGCATCAGAGAGCAACTGATTTCCACCCATTTGCATTGAAGGTGTAGTAGGGGCCTAGCTCTCTCTTGGAGAGTCTAGTCCCCGAAACAGCTAATTCTCAATCAAGGATAACAGGGGAGGGAGGTTTGTACTAACTTGTTGGTTATCAGGCTGCCCCCTTTCCATTTTTAGTCTGGAGTTGCGCTTCAGGGAGCCCACAAAGGGATCGACTCTAGCTCGTCCTCCCTTCCGGTCTTCCTGCAAGTTTATAAATCTCAATCAGCTCGGAAAAGCACCTACAATTTTCAACTCTTATCACTTACTGATGGATCCTCCCCCATGCGCGGTAGCAGAACGAGTCTCTGAGGGCGCCATAGTCTTATGCCCTATCCAGTTCCAGTTTCCTCCTTGAGTAATTTCTGGATGGGTTGCGAAAGCTTAATTCGTTTTTGCCCTAATGGTGATCTCCCATTTTGTTTAAGCTTGGTGGGTTCGATTGATGTTAGGGATTCCTTATGCCCTAACGTCATGTCGTTTTGTTTTGTTTTAACTCTAAAGTGTTGTGTATGGAATTCTTAATTGGGATAGATATACCTTGTAACTCTTATTTATTAATCAATTCACTTTTAATTTTTTTTAAAAAGAGTGCATATTGAGTAAACCATTGGGTGCACAAATTGGTCCATAAGCTATCTTTTTTGAATAAATCAGTAGATGAACCAATGATTATAATAAAGTGTTGAATTGATACAACTGATGCTTGTATGTTCTAACATGTCTATAATTTTAGCCAAACATCCTCTTTAAGGTAGAACCAAATGATAGCCTTGTTTTAAGTGGTGCTTGTAGGATCCAATAGATCTTCACTATTGGTAAATATCCTCTTTAAGACTAAAGTTAAGATTGACTTGAAGGCTTGTGAGTGTTTTGAAATCCTATAAAGAAGTTATTGACACATTGATTGATTATGTAAGGTTTCACAATTGACTAAGAGATCATCAATAAAGGACAAGATAAAAATTCTAAACTTATCACATTTATAATGAATTACAAATTATTTTCTCTATCAATATTCCTTATAATAATTCAAGTTAAGGCTTCAATATAGAGAGTGAAAAGATAAAGGGACAAAGGGTTTTCCTATCTAAGCTTCTTAAATACTTTGGATATCTATGTAGTTTCACCATTGAGGAGTATATTGTAGGAGGTAGTGATAACACATTAGTTTAACCATGTTATAAACTTGGCAAGAAATTCCTAAGCCTTTATGATGACAAACAAGAAATTTTAGTTGACTGAGTCAAGTGTCATATTTAAGTTACTCTTCAAAGAATAACTCTTAATCTTCTTTTTCTTCTTCTTTTCTTATAGTAGCTCTTTAAGTGACTCTTATACTAAGAGCATATTGTTTCCAATATTCCCACCCTCGATGAACGCTCTCTAATTGGAATTGATAAGAACTTTAAGATGAATTTCAACTTAAAGGCTAGTAATTTGGATATGGTTTTATGATCCACATTGCATCATGACATTACATTATAATCAGACAAACTAGAGGGATTCAAAATATTTAGGATCAAGCATAAGTAAGTTTTGTTAAAATCAGTTAAAAATTTGACATTTATACAGAATTCCTAAATATAATTAGTAACATTGTACCTACTAAGTTCTAGGTTATCTAAAAGAATATCAAAACATAGAGATTTGATTGGTCCCAAAATAAACAATGCTCTCTTGATATATGAGTAAGAAAATGGCTAGATGAGATATTATATTAGATACTTAAAGATTGTTTGAGGCATAAAGTTTTTTCATTTCTTGCTTGGAGAAAGATGTACAATTGGCTATAACAAGAGTGCTTTTAAAGTAGGGAAAATCTAGATGATTCAACTCTTATCATTTTATGACAATATATCCCTTAGAGTCCTTCATGGATACAATCTTATTATATAAGTATTTGATATTTTTGTCTCCTTCTCTTAGCCATTGGTTATTAGATATCTACCTTAATAAGGTGTTGTAGGTTTTTTTTTATAGAATTAATGTACTTAGCTAAACTTTTCCCCTCTAATTGCTTACGAGCCTCATCATTAGGTTTTGATCTTAGTTGCTATTAGATAAAGTTAGGGTAGAATAAGGCTTAAGTTTTCAATATGAGTGTGACCAGAGCATAAAGGATTACTAAAGTACGCATAACTACCGGTCAAGGTTGATGCTAGCTAAAGTTTACTAGATCTTTATGAAATTTCTCCGGTAAGAATCATATTCCACTTTTTGTTGTTTTAAATGAAGAAGTGACATTCATATATACGGTATGTGACTCCTATTTGGTGGATACAATTCATGAAGTCTTCATTATTAATATAAAAATGATTGTTTGCACCAAAAAAAATATAAAAATGATTGACATTGTGTTATTTGATTGAAATTTTTTTAATAGTGTTATTAGTAAAAAAAAGTTTGATTGTTAATATTTAAATAGTGAGAATTTGAAAAAAAGAGAGAAGTCGAATAGACGAGAAGCAAGTTCTATAAGTTAATGATTCTTATCCTTTCAAAGGGTATAAGTAAAAATGATAATTGTATTTTCTTTCATACCATCTATGCTAAATTTTCGGGTAAATTACATTGGATCCTCTTGTAGTTTGAATCTTTTTCGAATTTTAAAAAACTATCATTAACCTTTTTGAAGTTTTTTTTATCACCTATATCTCTAAGCATCATTTTCGTCAAAAAAACTTAACATAAAATAATGAAAGTATAATCTCAAGAAAGTCATAATTTTTAAAAGTTTGATGCTAAAATAAAAAATCCAAAACAACAAATTATCTCCTAAAATTTACCCTTTTCATTTACAACAACAAAAGTTGTAACTGCTAAATTGAGAGAAATGGAGAATTGTTAAGTGAACAATACTTTAGATTGCCAAGAACGCATTAAATAGACGGACTCAGAGAAATCTGGTCATGCACTCTTGTTGAATGGGCTGTCCCCGCACATATATGTGCTGCAAGAACATGCTTATATTTTTGGTTCACGCATAATAATCAATAAAGACTTGGACTGTGACTGCTATTTTCTTATCTTGTGGAATCAATTCCTCTAGCAGGTTACTGTAAATAGAGAGAGATCATTAACTTAGTTTATTCAAGAAATTATCCATCTCATTAAAAGAGAAAAACCACTTAATATAATTCTTAAGTTTAATTATGTATATACAATGTAGTTAAAGAAAAGCAAGTGATAATGCTCAAAATATTAAAGAACTAGAGAGGGTAAAATATGAAAAAAAAGGGACGCAAGAAAGATTCTGCCATTAGAGGTGCATAAAGTTACCTTTTCATGCGAGGAGAAAAGATTAAGAAACGAATACACATTGGTATTTGTTTCTTAATCTTTGTAGCCGACAAAACGGAACGGAGTAGCTTTGGTTGGGGAGTGCGGGAGGATTCTTGTAGAATTTTCAATCCGATATAGACTTTTGCTTAGGAATTAGCAAAGCAAACCTTTTTATTATTTTCTTAATCTCTTTTCTTTTCTAGGGATAAGTTAAATTGTGAGTCACACACGTGCTCCTGAATATATTCCTCGGCTCTCAAGTCTCAAATTAAGGAAAAGGTGTACAATGCCGAGATACTTTATACTCGCCCAATGCCAAATTACTTTTTATTTTAGTAGTCTCCAATAACAATAGAACTGTTTTCTTTTTTCCACTTGGAAAAGGTCTCACGAGCTTCCGTTTGTATGTATTTATATTTCATATCACACGGTTTAAATAGTTTAAGATTAGTTCCTCTACCTTTAGTGACCAGCCAGCCTTCCGTTATGATATATGAGTAATCCACAATTGTAATATTAGAAGAATAACTAATCGTTTGTTTAAAAATTTATTATCCTTACATTTGTTTCCATCTCTGTCAGATTTTTGCGTGAATCCAATTGCCAAGTTAATAGGCAATTAATTGGTGGGACAGGATTAATTATTAAATGATTGTGAAAGGAAAAACTTTTGATCTGGTCTCTTGCATTCTTCTACAAGTTTTATGTTAATATTATCTAAATGTCAGTCTGTAATACTAATCTCAAATGTCAGTGCAATAGTTAAGAGTCTGTTTGTTTTTACTTTTTATTTTTGTTTTTAAATTCAATAAAAAAATGTTTACTTGAGCTTTTTGTTTCTTTATTCAGTTTTGGTTTCTTTCTAGTTTTTAAAATTTGTGAAAATAATAAAAATAATTTTTCTAGTTTTTTTTTGTTTCTTTCTAGTTTTGTTTTTTATTCTTATTTACTATCGTGCATGGTGTCATGATCATAATAAAGGCTCATGCTACATTTATCCTCTTCGCCATGCACAATTGCGTATGGTGCACGATTGTGGCATGCCTACATAGGTCCACAATCTTCTCCGTACTTTAATTTCCTACTTTCATATACTCACAAAAACATCAAACGTCTCTTGAAATATAAAATGAAGATCAAATTCATGTTCTAAACCAATTAAACACTTAAAGCATATATAAATACTAATATTAACACAATTCCAAGCCTATACAAATGACAATTATCTAAGAAACACTTAAAAATATACTTGAACACCTAAACAAAAACTATAATCTACACCTATCAAAATCTAAGCTTTATGATTAATTGGAACATCATATAATGAAAAGAACGAATTATAAGAAAAAAATCATACATGAAAAGGTTAGTCAAAATCTCTTTGATATTTTTAAATATTTGGGTATTCATTATATGTTGTTAAATGCCAATCTTGGTTTATGAATATAAGTGGTTTAATTAAAGAGTAAAAGATAAATTAAAGGAATTTAATTTATCTAATTCTAAATATGATTTAAGGTTATAATTTGTATTCATTGCCAACAAATAGGTCGTAAATAAATAATGAGTTGAAGAGAGTAAAAATATTTTAATCTAGTTAGATTTGATTATAAAATTTAAGAAACTTTTTAATCAAATATGAGATATTTAATAAATAAATATCAATATGAGATATTGGATTTTATTTGGGCATAACTGGTATTTAATTTGATTATTTTTAATCTAATTAAAAATTAATTGAAATTAGAATACTAAAATATCTAAAACCAATTATAAACAGGCTTAAGCTCTAAGGGGGCTAACACTTCTTGCTTAACTTTTTTAGTTCTCTCAACTTGTTTTGTAGATACCGTTAGAGGTTAAATACTTGTGCGACTATGGTGGTTGAGATGAACTAATTTTGGAAACTGTTCTAGGGACATGACAAGAAAAAGATCAAGCTTTAGAATAAGGTACGAACTAAAATTCATACTTTATTATAATTTATGTATTAATTATTTTATATAATTAAACTGATTTTAATTTTCATAAAACTTTATCTGAAAAATGATCGTATGACAGGCGCCCCATATAGGATCAAAGCATCAGCCAACACACTTGCTGGCGCATGCAACCAATATTGGAGATTGACTACATGCGCCTCGCAGAAAGTCTTCCACACTACACGTGCTAGACAATTCCCACATTTTATAATTATATATATAAGCCTTATTTTTAATTAAATTAGTTTAAATCCCTAATATAATTGAAAAATGTTTTCTAATTTTTCAAAGGGTTATTTTATTAGGAATAATTAGAAATTTAGTTTAACTTTCCAAGGAGTTGAATTATTAAATTAAATTAATTATCAAATCATTAATTAGAATCAAATAAATTTTTAAAAGAGTTTTTTTCATAATTAGATTAAGTTAGATAATTAGTATAAAGGTTAGTTATTAATTTTAATACTAAAGTAATTATTTTTCCTAATATAATTAAGATTAATATTTGGATTAATTCCTAATTTAATTTTAGAAAAGTAGTTCCTAAAATTAGAATTGAATTAGACTCTTTAAAATGAAGAATTTTTTCTAAATAATTAACAAAGGTGTTTCTTAATTAAATTTATTTATTTCAATTTGATTGAGATAAATTAAACTTACATCTTTATTTGTCTAGAGCATTATTATTAAATTTATTTAGAAATTGTTTCCTTATTTATGAATAATGAGTTTATTGATATTAGAAAAAGTTAAATTTCTTGATTAAAATTTGAAAAGACTTTTCATTTATGAATTAAGAAAATGAGATTTCTTAATAGTTTTGAAAATAGTTTTCTAAATTATTAAAGAAAGATCTTCTAATTAATTAAGAAATCAATCTCTAAATAAATATTATAAATAACTTTATTAATTAAATTTTAAAGTGTTTTATTTAATTTTGAAAGTAATTTCCTTTTAACATTAGAAAATAGTTTTCTAATTAAGGAAAATTAGTTTCCAATTAGACTAGAAATAGTTTTCTAATTGGATTAGAATATGTTACTTAAATAATTTTTAAAAAGGATTTTTTAATTATAATGAGTAAGAACAATAATTTATTGAAAATTGTTTCCAATTAAATTTTATTAGAGAACTCAGGATAATTAGAAATAGTTTCCAATCAGATTTGAAAATTGTTTTCAAAATAAATTAAATTTTTATTTGAAATAGGAATTCAATATATTTAGGAATCAATTAGTTTGATCTAATTTAATTTTTCCAAATAGTTGGAAATACTATTTTAGATTATGAAGATCAGTAACTAGAACCAAATGAAGCTTGCTATTTTATGCATATTATTTGATTATGAGTGCATAAGTTGTATATTTTATTTATATGTTTGATATATATATTGCATTCATGTTAAGTATTATGTTCTATATGTGTAATATTTTAAATGCAATTTTGTGTTAGATGAGACAGATGAAATTAAATCTCTTGATAAAATATTAAGTACACATTGAAAATGTGATTGTTGCCTTCTATTGTTATAAGAAGAAGTCAGAGTTCTGTTTATTGTTAGGCTTATTGAGCAAACTTAAGGCCACTTTAACTCAAATATGTTTAGTCTTATGATAATGGGTTCTACTTAACTAAATTTGTGCGATTTGGATGATCAAACTCAAGATTGTATGAATTTAGAGGCAGTACTAAGAATAACATATAAGATATGGTTTGCTAAGAGTTGTTACTTAATGGATCTAGAAGTCACATGGGATGTGATTGATAAAGTTATTATCTATCTAATTTAAGTTTAGTTGGTTTGTTGGACAAACTGAAGATCAAATAAATTTGAATGAGACTCTAGCCTACTAAAAATAATCTTTCTGAATAGTAGTAAGACTATTATTTAGAATAAAATAGTGGGAGTAACTAAATACATGATTAAAGGCCTAATCTCATTTGGTAGTCATTGTGTATAATCAATTACTTATTTTTCTTACATTTATATTTTTTAAGTGGAATTTATCATGTATAGTATAGTTCATACTAAGAGTTAGTGAATTTAATTTCTTGGACATATATTAAGTTTGAGAAGAGTTCTTAAAGTTTTATAGAAAAGAAAATTGTATGCCCATTATGTAATTTTGCAATCATCCTTATCGAGGATTCGATGACAATGTTTTAAAGATGCATCAAAAATCATATAGATTACAAAATGTGCTGACATATTGAGTTGATTAATGTCTCATAAACTTTAATGAAAACATGTACAATGTATGTCAACACCATGATAGCAAGATCAAGAGGTTGCATGAAGTAGAGTTAAAAGGTATAGTACCATGATGAAATTGTTTCACTCAGTTTAGCTTCCTAAAGCCATAATAGTGGACTACAATTAAAGGCATTTGCTTTAGAATGATAACATTACCTATACGAAATATAATAGACACCATATATATTTCTTATTCATGTTTATAAGTATTTGATACTAAATTCAAATTCAACATTACTATAATGTTTAAGACCTGATAAGAAATAGATTATTGAGTAAAAGTAGTTGATCGAAGTTTATTCGAATAATTTGTATGTGTTGGATCAAAGGAAACTTATGCCTAATATAAGTGGAAAGAATATAAAGTTAGATAAGCAAGACTATCTTTTTATGCTATGTTGGTTAAATCAACATGATGAAAATCATAAAGCTATAACAAGGATATATGTATCCTTTTCTTATTATAAATCATATGAAATTTATGAAGCTTATTAAGTTGAAGAATAACCAAATCAACCTTTGGTGAAAGGATGAGGATGATATTGAATTGTTAAATCTTATATATGTGATGTATTGGATAGAATAACAATTCATAAAAGGACGATATCTGTATTTCATTATATTACTAATGAATTTAAATGATAGAGCCATATGTATTAAATAAAATTTTTATTTAAAATTTTGGAAAGTTCAAATAATTTAAATCTAAGTAAAAATTAAGGATTGAAAATGTTGAAGCACTTCAATGAGATTAATTTGGTGAGTTTTAAATTTTTGATTATCTATAAGGAATGAGTTTCTCTGGTGAGTACCTTAACAAAAAATTCCATCAGAGTATGAATTTATTTTTTTTGGAAAATGAACTAATTATCATTAAACATAGCAAAGCTATGTCCATCATTACAACTTTTCTAGGATCTGCTTGAATTTATATATCAATACATCAACTCAAAGAGAAAATTGACAAAGTAAGTAACTACTTCATTTTACAAAAGCAATCTATTTTTTGCTTCAATAGATAGAGAGCTATGAGCCTTTTTGGAAATTAATACAACTTTGATCCAATTGATATTATCATTTGCTAATTGATGTTTTCTTGTAGCTTCCCCTTTTCCTTTCTTTCCATAAGAAGTAAATAGTGAATGTTGTCTTGTAAATCGCTCCATCATGCTTTTGGTTTTTTTCCCCTTTTCTGGTAATCCATTTGAGAGTTTCAAACTAGTCGTAGGCTATGCAATAATCTACCAGGTAGTGCACGATTCTGTTCCAATACAATATGAGAGATTATATGATGCAATGTTATTTCTTCTATAATTATGCCTAGTACAATAGCTTAGTGGCAGAGCATGTCTATAAAAAGGTTAGTGGGAGTATAGTTGTCCTCTTCAATGAGAGTACGTAGTGCCATATTGCTCATAGAGAACAATAATTCTAATTTTTAATCGTTGAAAACATAATTTTCTAAGAACAACTCTTGTTGGACATGAAAAGGTAAAATCTAAATTCTAGGAATTAGATATATATACAGATATATTGGAAGTTATTTACGTATTCTAACTCTAAGTACGTAGATAATATACTAAAGGTTTTTAGTATTTGAGATATCTAATACTTATGAAGTGCTTTATTCCTTTCAAGTCTATTGGTCTTCCATGTTCATTCTACCTTCAGTTGATTATCTCAGTGCTTTCTTCCTTTCAAGTCTATTGGTCTTCCATGTTCATTCTACCTTCTTCTATCCTTAAGGAGATAGAAGCTAAACTTAGGAATTTTCTTTGGTCAGCGTAGGGATCCTCCCATTCTACTGCTAAGGTCAAATGGTCTAACATATGTAGATCAAAAAAGGAAGGTGTTCTTGGGATTAAACACTTACCAACTTGGAATATTGTACTTCTCGAAAATAGGATTTGGATTTTGTTTCATGACCCTAAAGCTTTTTGGGTGAAGTGGGTACACTCTATAATCCTTAGGAGAGGGAATTTTTGGAGGAGAGGGATTTTTTGGAGTATCTAACCTACTAGCAATAGTTCATGGAGTTGGAGGACAATTTTAGCTGTTAGGGATAATTCAGGGAACCAATTCAGAATTAGGATAGGGAATGGAACTACTATTTACTTTTTGCAGGATCCTTGGCACCCGAGAGGTATTCTCCAGCATTTCTCTACTGCTAGGGCCATTAATGGTTCACAGTTGAAAATGATGGCCACAATTTCAGAGGTGATCAGGAATAACAGGTGGAGCTGGCAAGAGGTAATAGGTGATACATTAGGCTTCCTGTAACCACTCCAATACCAACTAATCAGCTCTCAATAAGATAGTTTGGAGTGGTTGGCAGGTTCAGCTTATTCCTTTTTAAGACCCCCCAACAAAACACCCATTAGCACTCCCTAGCGTGGTTCAAAAAGAGCAGCCCATGTTGTTCTTTCATCCTTTGGTTGGCCTTTTGGGCCAAACTACAGACAAGAGACAAAATTCCTTACTTTCATACTCCCAGCTATTGTTCCTTATGTATCAATGCTAATGAGACAGTTGATCATTTATTTTTTACTGCCTTTACTCCAAATCTGTTTAGACTTATTGCCTATCCTACTTCCATATCACCCTTCCTCCTCATCTCAACCTCCATACAATCCCTTTTTGGCTTAGTTAGCCACACATTTTCAGAACTTTGAATCCCAATGTACTACCTATTCTCCTTTCTGTGGCAGTTTACTTACTGTGGAAAGAAAGGAATGCAAGGACGTTTAAAGATGAAGCTATGAGGGTGGAATGCTTGAAAGCTAGAGTGATCACTTTAGTATAGGAGCAGTTTAAAGCAAACACTGAGGGCGGGTAGGGAAAGAAAGGCTTATAAATTTCTAACATCTTCTTGCAGGTTTGTTTCAGGTCACAGCGAAGACATTTTGGGAGGTAGGACTCAACAGCTCTCCCCATGGACTGAGAGCACATTCAGTCATTATCTCTTCGAATCCCATCTTCAACAACAGTTAGGCATCCCTCTTGCCAAGGTAGCATCTCAATCAACAAGTTTTTATCGAGTATGCAGAAGCAACTGCAAAATTAATTGGAGAAGTAGCTTTCTAAACTCAGCAAAAAAGGCATTACTCAGTTAGGCATATAGAGAGGTTTATTTGTTGATCTCTCCTTAGCTGTGCAGATTCTGTAAGATCCCGAGGGGTGCACCCAAGATTGGGTCCTTCGGCTTATGGTTTGTAATAATTTCTATTTGTGGTTGGGCTTGGAGTAGTTTCTGGAATGTAGGTTTGTTTGCATGTGATTTGGATTTATAGTTTAGCTAGTTCTTGAGTTGTTTAGAATGCAGGACTTTGGAAAGGATCTTGTTGGTTTCTTTTGTTTGTTTTGTTCAATTTCGACTTGAGATTGTTGTTGGTACAAGCTCGAGATGTACATAATGTAACATCCCACCTCCGCAAGACTCGAACCCGACATCGACGGTGATATCTGAGTCCGTGCCCGCAAAGGTAGCATGCTAAACCCGTCAATCACTCACATATTGGTATAATTTTTTTAAAAACACTTTCATTGCAGAAATCCATTTTCAGTTTGGGCCGAATAAAGTTAAAAGTCGATAGTACATTGTTTCCAAT